>CM043015.1:61962589-62243366 GCA_023690525.1 Holotrichia oblita
AAATGCAAACGAAAATGAGTGTATAAAACTTTGCAAGTTGCACATCGATATGTCACCTTCTCTGGTGGACGTATCACTGTTCATAAGTCTGCATTTTATATCCTAACTAAAATAGCAGGATGGGTTTCGTTAATTCAGAGTGTTGGAAATTGCAGTGTGGAGGACTACAATCATTGTCCACGGAAATAGTTTTTAAAGCAAAACGATGACCGAAGATATTTAAATATTTTACGTAGTACGCTCATTTTGTATGTGTTGATTCCATGCTATGTATTTGTGATGATAATGTTGCGAAGAAAACAAAACTATACGCTATTTAAATATTACCTTCATCATTACATACTATCTTCAAAACTGCGTCAAGTCATAATTTAGCATATACGGACGGTAGATTTTTATAAATTGTATCATATACAGCGTGACTACGAACAACCCCTAAAGAATGAAAAGAGTGATTGTATATACAAAAGTATGAAAAAACTTACTATCAAATTGGATCAGGAAATGCTTCTCTAGTTTATTATCAAATTGAAATAGATTGGACAAATTTAATAATGGAACAGCAGTTTATCAGAACATCGCTAATGGATGTTGTAATACGAGGGGTAAGCTACAACTATCGAGAATTGAACAATCTAGTTACCCATACAAAACAAATTGTTGTTTATTAAATAATGCATTATTTTATCTGTCAATTGCAGTTTAGTTTGTGCAATTCGGCTATAGATGATATACAGAAAAGGTGCTGGCCCTCCTTTAACTGTTGTTAACCCCGAAAACATTGCTGCCGTGCAAAAGATGGTGGAAAAGGACAACCGCATTACCTATGCAATTATCGGGTTCAATCTAGAAGATTGGATCCTCGCAAATGAGATCAATATTACATTAAAATTGAACTGGTTGTAACTGGGTTTGTACCATCATCTAACAGATTTACAAAAAGCAGAACGTGTTAGAATTTGCCAATAAACTTTAGATACATATGTTGAATATTGAATCATGTTACATCATAATAACGCGTTGTCCCACTCCAGCAGCTGGGACAACTGTTCAGTATTTAGCGGGAAACATCCTCCTTACTCACCGGATTTGGCGATATGTGACTTCTGGCTATTTTTTGAGCTCAAAAAACATTTGAGAGGGAAAAGGTTTCAGTCAGACGAAGAGATTGACATCTCGGTTAAGTGTTCTTTTTGATAGTATCCTAAAGATGCTGGTTGAATGCTTTCAACCTACAGAAGCAGAGAATGGTGAAGACTGCATTATTGTAAATGGCAATTACTTTGCACATATTTAAAATAAAAAATTCTAAAAACTCGTCCCTCGTAAACTGCTGAGGGGGAGTTAAGTTATTTTACAATGGAAAATCTATTTTATCACCTCTTCATTTCTGGGAAATTTTTTAAATCTTGTAAATAAACAAAATCACCGAAAGGCTGACCTAGAATGAGGTAACAATTCGTAACGAAATTTGACAAATTTTGTTGTAGCAATAGGGAAACTAAGAGGGTAATTATCATGATGGATCGTGAAGATCGCTTTTTCTTTAATTCGGCATCAAAAGTTTCAGAAAATGAGTATAATATAGACTTGCCATCATTTTTCATTTTGTTTTTAATAATCAATAAAGGTAACACCTTTGGATACCCAAACAACTGTGGGTATTACCTTATCTGCCAGAGAAGCTGTTTTTAGCTATTTCGGGGAGGGAGGAGGAGGTGAGGGGCGTTTTCCGGGGGAAGTCCATTGTTTTTCGTTGTTCATTTCAGAAGTATAATGTACTCATGCTTCAATTAGTATGGCATATGGTCAAAAAAAATGCCTGAGAATAAATTTAAACATTCTTCGTTTGCGGGGAAGTCCATTGTTTCGTTGTTCATTTCAGAAGTATAATGTACTCATGCTTCAATTAGTATGGCATATGGTCAAAAAAATGCCTGAGAATAAATTCAACATTCTTCTGATATTCTGTATGCGAGCGCGTATTTGATTAGTATTAAGCAAACGCGCATAGATAAATGTTGCAAAATACCGCATAGCCGTTCGAATGAAATGTTTGCTTCATCAGCTAGTTCACTTACTTTCATTCGTTGATCGCTACTTACAAGAACATGGATTTTATTAATTATTTTGGAGTATACACAGTAAACGACTATCCGAGACTTTCTACATCACCCGTGTTCATATATGTAGCTACTTTTAAAAGCAAAATACTACTTAAAAATCATTCCATGAGATAGAGCACATTCATGATAATATTTACGCAATTATTCCATAGTTTAATTGTTTTTCCACATCGATCTTCGAAGGTGGGCTTTGCAGGTTAACAATAATGATGACTATGCTTCATTTAAGACAAGTAATGGGTGTATATGGCATTCCAAAACAAGCACACAAGATTCTTTCACATAAAATACATAATCCACTAAGGTAAAGGTTGATGAATTACATTCGACAGGCGTCAAATTTGTGAATCAAGTTAAATATCAGATTATTAACATTGGGCAAGACATCCTTTATAATGTCTGTGAGTATGTATTCAATTTAGAAAAACATTTCAGTCGAATTTTGTGGTGATAAGTAATGCAAAAAACAATCGAAGACATTCAATCTTTATTTGGGAATAAGTGATGACGTAGGAAATGTGTTAATTTTCCATAATGCCTATCAGTTTAGGGTCAACAAAAAGTTAAATCACGACCTCGAAATTAGTCTCAAAAATGTATAACATATACTGGTGCTACATTTTAAACTAAAGTATTCATCGAGATTTTGATTGTTAGGCTTTTACAAAGTCGTAAAAGAGCATATAGACATTTTTGATGTGAGTCGACGGATGGTTCCCAGGTAGTGGTAACAAGAAAATTGTTAATCCTATAGTCCGTCTCTAATAGATTCCCTTATATGTTCGGCAATGTGTTAAGGACTCCACTTTTCAAAAAATGAACTAACTGCCTAAAATTCTTATTATTGCACTATGTTAGTCTAAAAATCCTTCAAAATTTCATTTTTTTCTAAAATTTCGATTTACCTATGTTCCCTTGTAAGTAGTAAAAGTGTATTTTGACCAGAAATGCATTTTTACCTTACACCATAAAGATGTAACAATTCGGATAAGGTCCAATTAAATATTGGAAGTAACTAAACTGCGTTTATATCTCATTATTACTCCCATTTATAATAAATATATATGTGAATAGATATTCGTTAGTCTATAATAGTCTTCTATTATCGTCATATCACCACCTGCACAGAAATGAAATAGCATTGATACCATACCGCTCTTAATAAATCAATATCTGTACTGTATAACGACAACGCAAACCAGAATTTATCAACACTCAAAGTAATATGATACCGTCCAACACTACTATTGATGGTAAAGAAAAAGAAGAGCTTCGATGAGATTAATTGTTGAAATGGTTGGAAAATGGTTTGGAGAAACAAATCAAACCACATCGTAACTGTTAACAAAACACATCTAGAAAACGATGAGCCTGCATTAAATTTTGTTCTTCAAACAAAGTCTACAGGAACTGACGAGTTATGTAATAATAATGATGAAATTGAAATGCTACGAGCTGTGTGGAGCCTCAAGCAAACAATTAGGAGCAGTGGGCGGTGGAAAATTTAATTCAGTTTATTTGTCAATATGAGCTTTTCGTGCTACTTTTATAAAACGTCGTGAAGTCGTCCAGACGTAATTATGAATTTGCAGTCGCTTTTTTACGGCATGAATACAAATTAGCTAATTTTAAATAATTATCTTTTATACTGCGAGTATAATTCTGTCTTCTGGTGATTAGATTAATATATCTAAGAGAAAAATACCTATGTTGCATAAAACATCAACAGACGTTGAGTTCCAGATGTACAAGGCGAACTCGGTGTAGTTACAAAGTTCTAAACCGACTATCGTGCGTGTATCATGGCAGGATATAGTAAATTTTGACGAAACCAACGTGGGAGATGATTTCGTGCAAGAGGGAGTTTTCAATAATAAATAGACAGAACGTACTAGTCCTGTAATCCTCTTTTGCCTTTCTTCCAAGTGAAGGCAGATGACTTTTTTTCTGACACTATGTTATGTACGTCGAAATATTTCCATCTTGTAACTTATATATAGATATGGCAATATTATATCAGATAGCGAGATTGTTGAGATTTTATTACGAAACGGAGCAAACCTGTACATATATGACGTTAATTTTGTTAATAAAAAATAACCTCGCTTTTCTGGTACCTATAATATATTATTTATATGTACTTTGTTGGCAGTGGATGCCGCTCTCTTACCTTTATTTATCTAATTTTAAATGTTACAAAAGATTACTATCAGAAAGGTATTATCCGTAGTTTTTTTTCCATAAAAAGGTATTATCGGTTTAAGCGATAAAGTGAATCATATCAACTAATTTGGACCGCAGTCATAAGACCAAAAATTATCACAACTCTGCTGTATTTTTGACTTTGCAAGCACCGTTAGAAAATGCTGATGCTACCGATTTAATGCCCATTTTTGGGCAGCCGAAAATCTTCAACATATCTTCAAAGTCAATATATAGGCAGCAAAGAGTGGATGATTTTACACCAGTGGACTTAGAATGGGAACATGTATTTGGACTTTTTGGACAGAACAAAGTTTTCAAAATTTTACATGATGTCACCTGAGAGATGAATTCACTTACCGCTTAGACGTGTGGGGGTCGACCAAATTTTTCCAAAGTTGCCAAAAGTTCATGGCAGTAACATTGTTCTTTAAAATTGATTGGAAATGTTCCAATTTATTGGCCCGGTCGCTCCCCGCATTTGATTTAATTAGCTTTGACTGAATTTACTTATGTATTTGACATCAACAATTTTAGTATCGCAATTATAACGGTGAGTTGTGATGAACAAGACTGCAGATGCAGGATCATGGCCTCCTTTTTCTGTTTTAGTATCAAATTTGGAACCAACACAATACGGTGATACTGAAAGTTGTAGAGTTACCACTCCCCACGAAACTAAAAACAATGAAAAGATAAGCAGACACATTGGAAGGAAAAGAAAGACCAATGGGTTTTTATTCAGATACTGGAGCTTGAACCTGAACCTTGAAACAAAACGTCCGACACACAAGGATAATTGCTTGTTGAGAATTCTAAAAAACGTTGGCAGGTAATAGATAGTGTGCTGTTTCCTGAAAACCTTACTCCTAGAAGAACTTCACTTATTAAGGGAGTAAAGTAGCTCTTGAGGCATCCTTGCGAGTAAGTTACAGAATTGCAAAAACAAGCGAAATATGGGTAAGCACATACAATGGTAAAACATGGCTTAATAGGACCATTGTTTTATGCGAAAGTCATCACAGAGTGTATGATTGGAATAACTGCACCAAACAAAATTGACCAGATTTCCTGATCAAACAATATAGGGTCGCAGATAATTAATTATTTGGAAAATGTTTGTGGAAAGAGAAATTTGAGACGACCAAACCCTCCAAAATTGCTTCTTTTTATATTAAATCTACGTATTTTTCAAAGTTTCATTTAAGAAGATATATAATTTGCAATACCTCTGAAAACCTACACTACAAGAAGATACGATCAATGATTATTAGAAAAAATAAAGAACACAACAGTTTTTTCTATTTGTTTGGGTGTGTACATAGGTACGTTAAATGTTGCAAAAACAATAAGCGATTAATTTGTGTCTGGCAGGAAAAAAAGGTCTACAAGAAAATGGCTCAAGTTGACTCATTGTTTTATTTTTAGATAAACACTTACTTTAAGAATTGGGATCCACTTGTTTGAAAGGAAACTTAGGCATTTTTTAAACTTATCAGCAAAAAATTTTTAGTTTGTTCTCTTGTATATTCGATATTATTTAGTTACAGAGAGTTCCATGAAGAACTTAGGAGAAAGTTTTTGCTAAATGTAATGATTTAATTGTACTACCCTTCCTAAAAAGCTTCTATGTATCACTATTTTCAATTAAATTATAGATAAGCCATCCTGAAGATGTTCAATTTTTGGATGAGCATGAATATTTTAGTTCTCTTGTAGCATTTTTTCAGAGAATCCAATTCAACATCAGTAAGTAAAAATCCTTAAATCTATTTCAATTAATTGAATGACTATTTTCTTGCTTTTTACATAGATATAAGGTAAACTATCAGAAAATGAAAAACTTGGGTGTTTTCGGTTGAAGTGTTTAATGTTCTACTTCTGCACCAAGAGATCCAGTGAAGAACTTATCAATATACTATTTTGCTCTAAAAATGCTATTTAACTAACTCTCTATCATTCACCCATTTACGAGACTTCATCATAAGAATGGAACACATTATATGAAAATAGTCAGTGTACAGTAAGTAATAAGATGGAAAATATGAAATAAAATCATACTGACATGTGCCTGTTATCACACCGAACCATTGACAACATCAATAGTTATATAATTTTGTTAGATATAATTCATACATTATGAAATGCTCAACAGATAAAAAGGTAGATATTTAATTTAATATCCGCTATTTTTTTAATATTATGAAACGTATGTGTTGTGCAAGAGTACCTTTCTCCGCCTATTTGTAGACCATCAAAAACAATTTCTGTATTTTATGTAAAAACAAACATTCCCATTATTTTCTACTCAATGCACGGTTCACCTTACTTCTCACATCAAACGACATTATAAGTTGTAAAAGCTCGCGATATATTAAGGAATATATGTTATACTAGGTAATTGCTATTGGTATCCAGTTCTAATACTAACGACACGAACCACTTTCAGTTATAGCAGCTGATAAATATTATTTGCATAAGTCGGTAAATAAATATTGTGCGAAAGCAATAAATCTGTAACTCTATTTTTTAGCGAAAATATTCAAATATCTTAACCCTTAATTTTCAAATATTTAATGTTGCTAATATTCAGTTATCAATCTAACTTTTTTATCTGCAACATTTACATTATATAGAATGTAAGTAGAGCAACTTTCAACGAATATCAACAGGTTGGGACAAATAGTTTAGGTGTCACAGGAGTAAGTTAAAATCAGAAAGCACATAATACAAAATCCAGACGAAGCGTCGAATTAAAATCTGATACTTATTACTGTATACTTAGAATTATTTTAGTGTAATCTTTAAAATTTGTAAAATCTTGATTAATAGGAAAGAACGCAATTAGTTTTCTTTTAAACAGTAATGTGTTGTGTTAAGTTGTTGTGTTATTTATATTATTAATGTTCAAATTAAATTTATTACAAAATATACTAATTTGATTTTTTTATAAATTTTCATATTATGTTATTGTATTTATTATTTAATACAACTTAATATTAAAATATTAAAATTATAAAATTTTGTTAACATATAGTTTCAATTTTGTTATTTTCGATAGAACATCTCATTTTCTATCTCTAACATTCTTTACCTGTCGTAATCTTGCTGGTACTGGGTCATTAGATAGATTCGGTTGAAACCATCCAGTCAAAGAACCGATAGCCAAAGCTCCAGCCAGTATTAACAACGTAAAGCACAGAGCAACAAGCAATTTGCTCTGGCTCGAAAGTACCATAGCCATGACGGCCGGTGTAGGGAAGACAATCACATCACATCTTCACGACAAACGTTTGATGGTGATTCAGTGATCGCCGGTAGTGTTTTAACCGTAGATCGCATAGTTACGCATCGTAGTCAGACAGAATAGATGGAAGTGTTTGAGCATAGGAGAGACGCGAACTTTGAAAACTCCGGTTGCGTGCGTGAGGAGCGCGCCTAGCGGGCGCCACGTGAACTAGCTGCCGTAAGCTTCGCAACCGTACTGCTGGTGTACGGACGAAGGAGGACTTGATGCCGCGCGCTCTGCGTCGAAACGATGCAATGTGGAGTACGTTGCGCTCTCCGCATAACCGGAGTCCTGATAGGCGAAAGTCCGTCGCGCGCATCTACAAATGTTACGGATTCGGACAATAGCTTTCGCGACTCCGGTGGGAACGCATCAACGGTATTATTTAATTGTCATAGATAGGTCCTTTGGGTTACTCTAACAGTTAGATACGTCTGCTTTACTAAAATACAATATCTTTTCTTCATTTGAAAGTTTCAACAGAAATTATTTTTATAGGAAAAGACGATTTTTATAATAAATACGCTCAATATCATTTTAATACTTGTACTTCCCAATAATTTAATATTGTTTTAAAAAACCAGAGTTTGTAATTATTTGTAAAATATCAAATATTTGGTATAGATTGTTATAAAAATGAAAGTTTGGTTATTTGCACAAGCAATTTTTGGATAATTTATTACAACTAATTCATTTAGTAAAGTGCAGCGTGATTTTAGAAAAAAATTAATGCTGAATTGTGTACTAGTCAAAGCTGTTCCTGTAACAGTAAAATGTATTCAAGTTTTGGAACTAGATACATACTTAGGATACAAGAGTTAGGGCCAACTCGAAAACGGTGCTCCTCAATTCTTAAACTTATTTCTCGTCATCTCACACTAGAAATAGTGACAAACAGAGTAGACAAAACTTTTAGCTTTAACAAAACTTTTAGCTTTAGCAAAACTTCTGAAGCTAGAGGGAATGGTGAATTTTATAGTATATACAAACAGATTTTTCCACAAATCTGATTTTGGGTTATGGTCGATGGGCGAACATGGGCTTAGAAAATTCTGTGGGATGGGACAGTATTCCGACATACTACTAACAGAAGTGTAGAATTAGCCTGTGAAATAACGTGAGATGTTATTAATCAGTGCAACATTAAGATAAAAACAATGTGACTACTGGTGGAGGATGGATGGAAATTGCTAATGCTATCCTAGAGAGACCCTCTAGTGACAGGATTAGGAACGTAGTTGCTTATACCAGGAAAACTCTGAGGCTAGTTAGCGAAGTATTAACTGGCCACTGTATTTGAAAGTAAATTGTTAGAGTTGAAAAGTAAAGCTTGCAGGGGTTATACAACAAAAATGTTTTTTTTTGTAAGACGGGACTCTTTCAAGAGTTTTGAAACACGAGAGCACAATAGACTTATGGCCGTAGTGCGAATAGTACCTGTGACCACTCCATGCAACAATGATAGAATACAGTACGCTGTCATTCTACAGAGACTTGTTCTAAAATCCACTCTCTAACATATTCATAATAATATGGTACTAAATTTATTTCTTGCTTGCAGATATATTTCTAAAATTCAACTTGTTTGAGTTTACATTAAGATCAGTCTTATTTCGAGAATAAATCACTATATTGCAATCGTTTTGTTTTGGTAATTGTGATAGTGATTGTCACAAACACAACGAAACCTCTAATTTTCATAGATACATTAAAATCTAATTATTGTGGCATCTAGGAACCAAAGATAACTTCCTAAAGTTGTAAAGGAACTTAAATACATGTAGTAAGTAAGTAGTAACACATACAAGTACATAATTTACTTTGTGACAACCCCATAGATAAGAAAATGAAATTTGATCCATTCAGATTTGGTCCAAAATAAGTTCGATAAGTGAGCTAACTCAGCACAAAAAAACAGATACCTCTAATTTCATTTTTAACTGAAGCATTTCGTTTTCATGAATGACAAAATTCATATTTCCTTGATATTTCTAAAATCAATGAGAATAATGAATATATACAAAATCATTATATACGTAAAAAGTCACGATTTGGTGCGTTGTAATAGTGGCTTCAAGGTCACTGGATTCTAGAGTTTTTATATTATGGAGATTCTTAGGCTAAACTTTATGTTCAGACTAGTAGAATGAAAATAAAATTGAAAGCAAATATTTGGTATAAAAAAAACACCAAAGCATTCATCGGAGTTAAACGTCTGGGCTCAAATTCGAGGAAACTGATTTATATATTAATAAAAAAAACATCAAATATTGTCATTACGGTTGAAAGTATTGGTCAGCGTGGCTTCGTCACCATTCGCAGGAGTCAGAAATTTCAAAAAGCAATTTAGAGCGAATTTTAACGAAAGATCTTTGTCTTTATCTTAGTTGCAGTTAACTCAAGTAATTAGCAAAGTCAAGAACTGTAAGTTCAATAATGAAAAAGGAACGAATGTTTTACTGTTCTTGTATTTTTTTTGGTATTTTATCTCGTTACGTATGGCTATCCCCACAAAAATTTACCTAATTTTGCCTAATTTTCCATTTCTACGTAAACGCGGCGTTAAGCTATTAAAACAACATAACATTTGCTACAAAAAGGTCCGCGAGAGCACTGTTATAATTGTATCAATTAGAAAGGTGTAAGCCAATTGCCTGCATGAACAACAGTGATCTATTGCTTGTTTTGTGCTTTCATTTTAACTACTGCACCGTTAGTCGGACAAGCAATACAGCTTAAGAAGCCGCTGCAACTAGCACCCACCACAAATAAAAAAGTGCCAAAGTCTTCTATTTAGTTCATCACACAACCATTACCATTTATCTCTGCACATTGTGGTGATCCGACTATTAGTTCTAATATATTAATCCGCTAGTTATTTATCTATTACGCAGTTTGTTTATTTCAATTATATTATATTATACATAACAAGTTCAATTTCTCTTCTGATGTGATTATTATTAGTTACTCAATGGAAGTAATAAAATTCATTATTATATATATATGTAATTCATATGTTTAGTAAATTCTAACTGTACTAGTTACTTTTTCTATATAATCGGTATGGTTCTATACTGAAATAATAGAATCAAGTTGTTTATGTCATTTCAGTTTTTCTTTAAATTACTTGTCAGTTTTAGCTTGTTTCCGCGAATTTACTTTTTCATTATTTTTAACACGAAAAATGCTTCTTTATATGTGTAAGTACTTATGATTTGCTCGAAATTGCAAGATAAACCTTTCCTGGAACAGACACTTTATACTTACGTATATGTATGTATTATTTATAACAATGGCTTCAAGAATGTTCCATCACTTTAATATATGTACATTTTTGTAGCAGATATATAAATTTTGTATGTATTGCAATTCCTTGAATTATTACAAAAGTACATACAGCATCTTTCTAATATAATGCGGTTTTTCGAATATACACGCAGATTTGAATGTCCAACAACTGCCAGGAAAAGCAATTTATTAAGTTAAAATATTTAGTTGAATCAGGTTTTCTTAGAAAATTTGGAACTTGCTTGTTTATTTAAATCGAACTAACATAAAATATCTTGATGTTAGTTAAATATTCATAGAAACATTTTAACGAAATTTTGCAATTGAAATTATAAATTATTCAACCGAATTTCAATATTTCAACTTAGTTAATTTAAGAGGGAAAAGAGTAAAGCGTGGTGGTAAAGTGTCACACCATTTTTAGAGGGACAAGCTTCTGCAGAAAAGTTTCTTAACTAACCAAGGGATATACATACATACTTTATAGGGTTTTCTGACAAACATATTACATAATTTATACCGCAGTTGTTCTATTTTCCTTAAAACAGAAAAGTTTGTTTCGGCAACAACCACTGACGCTATTGCTACCCGGAAATAATATATTTAATAGAGTATACACAGCACATCTGCAAAGTTGGTATACCAGATTAGAGCAGCAAATATTAATCTATAAAGGGCGCAGTTCGATTTGATCGTCTCACACTTTAGTCTATTCACCTCGGTTTTGATATTTTAAAAATTTTGAGATGTACCTATCTGTCATATTACAGTTTGAAACATTTGCAATTGATTAATTTTATGAGACTTTTCTATCATGTTAGTTGATTTTGATTTCTATTAGAAAAATTCTCCAAAACCACCCTAAGCGAATATTTCCCACTTTCTCAAACTAAAATTCAGGAAATACTCTGCATATGTTTAGCTTTTTAGTTTTAGCTTCGCGAAAATGTACACGAAAAATGCTCCTTAAATGGAATGAACGCTCGCAGTGCCGATACTAGCGATAACTATTCCACTACAATATTGACTGGTCGCTGAAGTTTCACATAGTGAACCTAATATTAAAATGATACGCGACGTAAGTCGCGTGTTTGATGCAACTTATTGACTACGATTTACTATTCATAAAGCGAATTATGTATGACAACGCAAAAATGCAAAATCAATGGGCATCCTACTCATTCAACTGGAAAGTCTTATCAATTCTAAAAAAAAATTATAAAAGAAAATTTTGTAAAATTTAAGATATGTATTTTGAAAATAAAAATTTTATACAGGTGTCCCAGCTGACGCGGTTTCTTTGATAATTTGTTTATTTTATAGTAAGTATAGAGAAAGAGTTTCAAATAAAAGTTGTCCCTATTTAGACGATGCATAGCTAGAACATTTTCTAATACACGGTGCCCTAATTATAGAGAAACCGTATGTAACTTTATTATTTTAAATGGATCACCCTATATATCATATTTTGCTTAAATTCTACATGATACTTTAAGTAACTTTTATTAAGACCTTCCCAGACCTATGTATGTACTTTTGTTTTCTAGAAAATCAATATTTTATCAGAAATTTTGTCATTGTAACGCTCTCGCTAATGAAGGGTAGCAGAAATTTGCGCAAATTTATTGGTGTGATCACTTTGCGTAAATCAAAATTTTCTACCTTTTTTAGTTTTGATGCTACAGCTCATTAGCGAGAGCGTTGCAATGGCAAAATTTTTGATAAAATACATACCTACAATGTACATAGATATTCATAAATGCAAAGACGATCAAAATAACTGCAATAATTCTAGCAGACCTAACGGGAATTTAAAGGAAATCTTGCCGCTGCGCTGTTGTTGGTAATACCAAATTCTACTGAGATCTATTTTAACTCACTATAATGAATGTTGCAATGATTTTTACGCAGATACAAAATACGGAGTTTGATGTTGACCATTCGTTAGAGGGACCTTCGCTTAAGAGTTGAGTATTTTATTGCTACTACAGTATAAAAAATTTTACCTTATATACTGTTGCAATATACAAGCTGATTCAAGTTAAGTGCGCACCATCGCTATCTCTGTTATTAGCAATTCCAGAAAGCAGTTTAAATTAGCGTTAGTGTTAGTGTTCGTAATGCTCATTAGCATCCAGTTTATAAAAGAACAATCGAATAACGCATTTTCGAGATATATTAAATATATAGTTTTTTTTTAATGGAATACCCTGTATATACCTACATATACTTCTTTAAAACTTCACTCTATGAAATAAATCTAAATCTAACAAGTATTTTTTCATTTTAAAGCAAAGCACACGCTAGCTTGAGATTGTCAACAATGTGCTGAATGTAACTTTTCGCATATTTAGTTATTAAAAATAGTTGCTTACTTTACTCCGTATTGTGCCAATTTTTTATATTTTTTGGATATATACGTTGTATCCTGGTAATAATTCAAGAACTACTAATTATCATTACGGCAGCAAATTAACTACTTTCGAAAATTTTAGAACATTTTTAGACGCCAGGATTTCCTATTTAAACAGAAACCAACACAACAATTACCATTAGGTAATGAAGAACTAGCAACTATAGTGTTAGCATATTTTGGAACAGGTCGCGAATTTTTCATTAAAGCTGCTACTAAAGAATTAGGTTTAAGTTATTCATGAGTTTAAAGAGTTCTGAAAAAACATAAAATTTAAGTTACAAATGTTACAAAAATTATTATCAAAATATTTTTGCAGGAAATGCTGTCATTGGTTTGTAAATGTTGGCAATGAAAATTTAAAAGGCTCACACTGAATGTTATGGATTGCTGGTAACGTCGTTTATCTGATGCTTTTGTATGTCGCTATCATACAGTACAAAACTATCTCGACAACATGGTTGCCGATAAGTGAATTGGTTCCAATGCTCCACTAAATTTTCTTAACCCCACACCCAACCTTATTTCTTGGGAAATATTAAAAAAAGTGAGATGAACAAAACTCGAGAAATTCCTTAAAATTTGATCAAAATGTCGTGGAGCTTCATATGATACCATATTTTATTCAAAAACTGTAATGGAATATCATTCAAACTATTTCCAAAGGCAAGTCGGGATAACTTAGAAAGTGACTTACTGATAGTATTGAAAAAAAAAGCGCGGCCCTAATCCCATACTTCGTATTATACGTTATGTGCTATTATGTGCAGATTTTAAAGTAAGTCTTGTATGGACTAACATTACTGTTCTGCAAAAGGATAGTTTCAACGGTCCACATCATCTCTAACCTCAAATCGGAATAGGCTTATTTAACACTCTATACAAAGTGGCCGCATTGGTGTGATAAAGAAATTTTTTTAATATGCTTAGTTGCAGTGACTCCGTAAGCTGTATTACTTGTCTGGCTATCACTACAACTCTTGCGGTGTAGTTTGGTGTGGGTAAGTTGTGTTCAAATAACTAATATTATAAAATGTACAGGACACTTGTGTATATTTTGAGATCATTAAATTTACTGTAAAATTGTGCAGATGATGCAATTAAGATTTTCTTAAAAAAAATACACCATAGTACTTGTCATGAATGCAATGTTATAAACGAATAATATTTTCCAAAGGCGCAAAGCGAATGAGCAGTTCAACTGCTTGTAGTGGTTCTCAAGTATCACGGATTGCACGTTCCGTCCGACTTAAATCCACTTGATTTCTATCCGTGAAATCGTTTGAAAACACTTGTTTATGCGGTTCCAATCGAAAATGGCTAACCGCTTTTACAAGGAAATGAAAATAATTGTACAACTATTCGCAATACTCCTGGAGTATTTGAACGTGTAGAGTAGATGGATCACCTAGTGAATCACCTAGTGGTTACTGCAAAAATTTTATGTGAACTTTTTCTATTTGTTTAAAAATGTTTTTTTGTAATTATGTTATAATTCTCTTTTTTTTAATGTATGTTGAGTGCGTAGTTGCGTTGACTCCGTAAGCTGTATTGCTAACAATTTAAAAACATATTCGGTGTTGTACTTAAATTAATTAATTAATATTGGTTTGTATTTATGAAACATCCCGTATAGTGTTTCCTTATCTGAAGTGGGTGCAGCTGTAGTGATTTCTCAGCTGTACTGTTTATTAGACTACCACCGTAATTCTTTCCTTGTATGTTTATGTGTGTAAATACGTTTTATAGGTTTGGTTACTTATAGCCAATAGAAATACAGATTTTTCATTACGATACAAGTTTATATCCAATAGGAATGCGTCATCCAATATTCAATATGGGCGTGACTACATATCTGACAGATATAGAAATTAATTAAACTTGATAGTTCTCTGTTTAAATATAGCAAAAATTAAAGAAATACGTATGATATTATGGGGTCGTAGAAAAAACAGTGTATGCAATTTTGAAAGTTTGCATTATTCAGCCATCTTGTATGTTTAATATTATTTCGTCGTTTTATTTTCCTAAACCATGTGAAAACCGATTTTGAAAACTTAACATACAATTACTTTATGCTCTACGAACATTATTTTAAGGATTTATTCGTTTTCATTTTAGTGGAATATAACGAGGTCCAATAAAGTATCAATATGTCAATAGAAAAACATTGGCGTAAGGTCATGATATAATAAAACGGCGAATGTATGATAAAGTGCTTTCAAGATACAACTGGGCGGTGTATGAAACATAAAACACACGGTACTGATGCATTTAAGGGGATGCGTCATAAAGACGCGGTTATATTGAAATTGTACGTAACGCTGCATATTTGATATCAATTTATTATAAATACAATAGGAATGGAATATAATGTTTGGTTTATCTTATATTTTCAAACAGTAAACCAGAAAATAAAACGTTGTAGGAATACATTTAGGAATAATATTAGAAATAAACTAATGCTAAATGTATGTTCAGTAAAATTCAATGCATAATAGTCGATAGTATTACATATATGAGCACTGCTAAAAACATCTGAAGCTTCAATCATTTTTAACAGATGATTGACTCGCCCTGTAGTTTTCAGATGTTCGCGATTGATAACCGAATCTGTATTTCAAGACGTTACAAGAAAGGGATTCGCAATTTCGATAAAATATGCGTTTTTTGACATCTGAAATGATACATTAATGCCATGACAAATCGAAACATTCAAATCCAAACTAGGGGCGCTGCGTTCACCGCATCCTTCGATTCAATCGCATAAAAACAATAAGCGGCGGCGGCGTATTATTTTCTCCAAAAACGAAGGGGAGTTTCGACGTGCGGAGGGCGCTGAAGGCCGAGCAGATCTGCGGCCGGCGTACGATACACCACCCGAGATGAGTTGATTAAAGATAAAAGTAACCGTTCGGTGATGCACCCGGCGATAGCTGGGGAGCTTTTCTCTGGAAATGAGATCCTATAAACTCCACGATAAGGGAACGGCTTCTTGAACTTTTTTACTGTCCAAACAATGACTCGAATCTTTTATTTCGTTCCTCGACTTTCCTACTCACTCGTTTTCTTTTTTCCTTTCTTTTTTTGTGCTGATGACCCATACGCATTTCGTGTACCTTATAGTTCGGTCGTCACTTTTTCTGTACCTTCAGGAACATCTGTTCATTCCGTATCCGTGTAACGATGGAAAGTGTAGAAACAAAATGAATGTTGTACAACAGCATTACCATTGAAATAGCTCTACAGAGCATACATATACGATTTTTTAATTTGGTTTAAGTGTAAGAGATTCAGCGTTTGCCATGACTAGTGTACGCGTTCTGATGAAATATCGTCCACCGTAAAATATCAGATGAAGGAGATTAGATAAACACGTAATACCGTAAACAGGTTCATTGTCGTGATAATATCGGAGTGCACAAATAATTTCAGTTAAAAGTAGTTTCCGATTTGTTGGTCATATCATATAGTCAAATTAGGAAGACGGTTCTGAAGTATTCAACACATTTATTATTTAACACTCAATAAACGTTTCATCGTAATTATCTTACGAATAAAATTTTATCCGCAAGTTAATATATTTATCTTCACATTGATAAACCTCACCTTAAAGCAGACGGAGGATCAAAAGAAGAGTTTCGAAGAAGTCGCGAAAGTTTTAAATTTATATTTAAATTCTTTTCGCGAGAATAACAACAACGAAGAACAATAGATCATTTTATTAAATATTTGAATATTGTTTTGCTTTTGACAAAAAGTGTAAGAAGTGCGATCAACTTAGACATTTTCCTGTTGAATGTAAAATGAGCAATCATACGAACGTTAACAACAGCAAAATTGTCAATAGTAATGTTAGAGAAGATAGTATAATAAAAATGCAATATGTAAATGTAGTATATACGGCCTGGAAGCCAGGTAACTAAACGCTGGTACCGCGCAGTTACAATTCCCCACCACCATCTATACATATTGTAAATGCATTAAGAAGCAACCAGTCATAAAAAAAAAAAATTATGATAGCAAATATGTAATAAAAGTAAAATGGCATTTTAATTTTATTCATTGAAATGTCAGAATTACAGCGAATGATGAAAATCAAATTAAAGAAAAACAGTATAATGGTCGAAAATGGAAAACTCACTAATATTATATTACAGCTAAATTTATTTGAGTAAATATATTAAAAAATCGATAAAAAAACAATACAATGCTAGATAAAAAAATATCGTTTATTACAAAAATAAATAGAATATTCCTTCATTTATTCGTAAAATAATTTTGTGTGACGGATCAAACTACCCTCTACTACTGATAAGGTTACACTGAATTCTATCACCAGCTCTGACCAATGCTCTGTTACACAGAATAAACAGAAAGGACAAGAGTCTTAAAATTGTCATGTCATGGTTTTTGTGCGCATGACTGGCAGACGCCATTTCTAAAATATGTCCAAATATTCCTGGAATGTTGTTTACATGTTTATTGTTTGTTTGAAGATAATTGGAGATTTGCTCTTAGTTCTGAGTTTAGTGATTTTGTGATGTGTACGTTTTACCTACTTGGTTTATGTACATATGTTGGCAACTATCCTAATTATAGTGATGCAAAACATAATTAAATATTGTAGCTATTTCTACTAACTGCAAAATTTGTTGTTTGATTCTTGTTTAAAGCCTTAAATATCTATTTTTATATATAATTATCTAATACTCTATGTACAGTCTCTTCCAAAATTAATGTCCCTTGATGTGATGGAAGATACATTATAACTTCTGTTGCGAAACGAATGCACTAGGTTTGACCGACATTTATTTCAGACCGCAATTACAATATTGATATTCATCAATCAGAAATTGTATCGAGTTATAGGGAAGATGATTTTTATTGGATCTTTAAATTGCGGGGGTGACATTAATTTTGAAACAGACTATACATTTCGAACATATCAAACCTAGATGCCTGAAATCAAATTCAAACTTTTCCGCCAACATTCTTGGACATATTTTCAAAATGGCATCAATAGCCTCAAGGTCACTTAGAAGCGTCATTAAAACGTCAAAGGTTCCAACAAACTTGTCCTTTCTGTTTATTCTCCTCCCGCATCGTTCAGTTTGCTCCACATGGTATAAAATAAATCAATCAAAAATAAAGTTATACAGTTCAAACTAGACACAGAGGTACCTACAGTATCACCTCTTAAGCGGTTATAGGTTATGTTAACAAGATAATAAAAGAAACGATTATTAAAGCAAAATATCCCAGGTAGCACAGTCCGTTGGCTAAGTGTTGGCGATAGCTCGGGCCAACGTAACATAGTTGGCGCAAAGTCACAGTCTACAAACGATAAATATCCAACATTAGTTAAATATCGGCAAAATACGTTGGTTCAACTTATCATTGCAACGTTCCATGTTCGTTGGCTTTTGATCGTTTTGTTGGCTGAATGTCGCATAAAAGTTTTCAGACGACAATCGAAGCGAGGGCGGAGTCAAAGCTGATCCCGTGGCTTAATGGTTAGAGTTCTTACGTAACATTCACGAGGTGCCCCGTTCAAATCTTACCATGTGACGTTTTTTTCCTTTTTAAAAGGCACTATTTGTTTTATATTCATTTTTATCTCAAAAATCATGAACTTACAAAATATTATTATTGGTCATATTACCCATACATTGTGAGCTATATGAGTTCAAATGTAATGCGCATGCGCATCGATCCGCAATCGACATTTTGATCGAAATACAGTGAGTGTAGGTGCACCGCCATATGCAAGCTTGTGTTGTTGATTCGATTTTATTCGTTTTATTGTGGTTTTATTAGCCCAGCTGTTAGTCATGAGAGAGAGTTATATAGTTAAGAGTTACCGTCTACATTGTACAATATTTAAAATAGCCCCTATTGTGAAAGATGTTATAAGAACAATGGACGGGTAAGTACTTTACATAGACATAGGTAATATAATATGTACTGATAATGTATTTTTCATATATGCCGTGATTGAAAGTTGTGAGCTACCACAACCTGGTGACTAAGAAAGCATTGGATATACCAGTAACCTGAAAGATATGTCAGATTCCGATAACGGAACACTTATTTGTATCTTGTATACTAATGCCAGCCATCCTTACTGCTGATTGTAAGTATGTTGATAATTGCCATGGTTTCTTTCTTACAAAATATATTTACAGATGCTTCATCTTCTATTTCCGATGTTAGGCCAGAGTTGCGTATGATATCCTAATTACACATAATCATTTGTGACAACTGATCGTAAGCTATAATTGCCTTTTTTAATTTTTCACAAACTTATACTAGAGCTTTAATAATAAATTCTTCTATAGTTACGCATGAAGTTTAAAAGTTTTTTTTACAGTATATACGTAATGTCTGTTTTTTATTTATGCATTGGTATTTACAGGTACACTCGTGTTAGCTGAGTTGAATAAGTTGAACCGTGCTGGTTGTATTGAAGACTATTTAAAGATAATATTGAGAGACTTAAAAGCTATAAAATTCCAGATAAAAATTATCGAAGCAAGCCTTTGATAAAACAAACATCTTCCAAGCGATTATAGGTAAGATTTAATTTTTGTACGTTATTTTCTATTTAATTAAAATTTTATATTGAACATAATATTTAGATGCTGTCTCAAAATTTGTCTGCGATATTTAAATGAAAAGGGCTAGTTATGAGGCGAAAGTTAAAGAATAACCGTAGCCAAAATTCTTAAATCAAAAATCTGAAAATTTCCAAAAAGTGGTACGTAATCACACTGTAAATAGCCATATATATACATAGCAAACCCCACAACTTCATTTCAAGATCTGTAATGGAATGAAATATACAAAGTGTCCAAAGTAAAATGTTCACAAGCTATGAAGTTGATTACTTAGCAAGTTAGTAATACTTTTTACTCTGAATGATAGAAAAACAGAAAAAAGCGTTCACATTGTCTTTTTTAATAGAATACTGTATATTTTTAAAGAAACCAATAGTTTGAACAAAATATTTATTACTTACTACTGTGAAATTAAAAATAAACAAGTAAAAAGTGATAATTGTGCAAATGTGCAAGTGGGCAATGATCAAATATTGTAGAATAAATAATCACATACAGGTTTTCCTAGTTATGTACTTGCCAAATGAATCATTCTTTGTGATTATTGATTCATCCTTAATAATTATTGCTGTGCGAGTGCCATTTATTTACTCTTCTCGTAAAATGTAATATGCTGCAAGTATATCTGATTTGTAGAAAAAATTAGATATACTTCACCATTGTTAATTTAACCAACTTCATAGCTTTAATAATAAGTTTGCAATGGTAAACACGTTACCATAACTTTGGACATGGTGTATACTTCTAATACTTTACGTAAACTAAAGATAGATACATACATATGTTAATATTTTTTTATTTGTTCACAGTTCGAGATGAAGGTAAAGCTGAGCGTAATTTGGAAAAGGCTATTGTTGATCGTACATCTTTGACTACTGCTGCTGATAAAAATTAGGAATCAGCTGAGCTGTGAACATCTCCGCGATTAGGTCAGTGTTTTATAATGTTTTAATATTTTTAGTTCAATAAGATATTTCAGTTATTATATACCATAACATGTAAAGAGATAATAAATTTTGTTCTGTAATAAGATATATCACATCTTATTTTTTATTTATCTTGAATTTTAGTTTCACTAATAAATAAAATATCGTAATTACTTTCTTTATTTATTGTATGTGCAGATCATGTATGGTGTTATATGGATATATGATTCGATGTTAACTATTGTTAACAACATAAACATAAAAAAACATAAAATTTGTAGTAAGTTTTCCTTATATATTGTCACATGAAATAAAACATCTACGATATATGTCCTGATTACAGGCAGATCATATCGAGATATACTATGTTACACAATTATGAGCATGTTTGTCTTGAACGCTGAGTATTTCATCATATGCGTTGATTTTATAACAGTTTTCAAATTATGACTTGTATATGTTCTTAACTATTATCAACATCTTGCATACATAGATATGTAAAATTCAAACAGAAGTTTTCTATTAAATTATCTATGATCTAATTATTATAATTTGGTAGTTTATATCTTAAATCACGTTTATTTCATATGAAAATATATTATATACAGATAATTAACTCGAATTTTGAGTTGGTATAATATCGCTGTAATTTATTCAGCAAACTAATTAACATCGGATCAGTGTACCGATGTACCATCATATATGTTTTTGCATCTTGTATGTTTTATCGTATAGATATCACATACAAGATTAATACAATATCACTTCCCGTAGTTACTCCTATGTATCCTTTCGATAAGACGCCAACGTCAGGTGCCGACGTTTCACCAACAGAATGGGTAGGTATTGAAAGTTTATCCTACGCCAATGTCGCCTAAAGATATAAAACCAACGTTGTAAAATGTTCACACTTTCACATACTGCCAACATTGTTGCCCAACGCGTGCCCAATGTAACTCGGACAATCAGCCAACGTTACACCAACGTTGTGTGCTACCTGGGAAATTATTGTTTGACGAGTTCTATGTGATTATAAAATAGTTATAAAAAACGTAATACATCAGTAATTAGAAACTGTAAGTGAATATCCAAAGAAATAACATTAAAACTGAAAAGAACTTTACGTGGTTTAATTTTTTTTATATGTGATGGGTGCTTAGTTGCAGTGACTCCGTAAGACGTACTCGGAGTGTAGTTTTTGTGTGTAAATTGTGTTCAAATAGCCTTTGATAATGCCGCACTGTTAATCACTTTGCTTCCAACAGCGAATAGTAAGTCGATCCGGATTTCAACTCGCTGAAAAAATGTCACATTTGAATGAGATTGTCCATGCATTTAATAGGCAATATGCGATAATGGAAATTCCACGAATGACATCAAAAGTAAAACAGAAATCAATACTGTTCTAAAAGTGATTAAAAAGTACCGTACAATGAGTTGACCAAATAAAACAGGAATTGTGGGCGGAAATTGCACGAATGCGTAACATTTTTCACGAATTTATTGTAAAAGATAGTCATAATATTTTATGCGAGTAAAATAAAAATATCATTAGAGTTGATACCACGTATGTTAAAACAATTACATGAAGCACATTTTGGAATGCAGAAAAACTAAAGGCAATGCGAGAAAACTTTTTTACTGGCAGACACAATAATATTTGAAAATATAAAACTTGTGAACGGTTTAGTCCAAAGAATTTTAAAGAAACTGCTTTGATCTCAGTAGGTGTTGATGGTCCTGGTGGTTTTTCTGAAATTCTGATGAACCAATAACTTTGTGGACATAACAAAATGAAAAGAATCACTTTGGCTACATTACTTAAACATAGTTCGCTATAGTAGATGCGTGCCACTTATTCAATACTTTACATATTCAGTATTCAATACTACTTCAATACTAGTTTAATGCTAGAATATTACAATACTTATATACAGATAAATATATAGATAGAAAGATAGTGGGGGTTAGTCTTAGCTAAGAATTAAACATAAAAGGACTAAACATAAACTCGATATCCATGAACAATGTTGCAATTAAGCAATAAATGAATACACTTAGAAATCAAATATATGCGAATGAAAGTATTATAGTGAATACCCAAATTATAAATTGCTACACATTATGTACACATTGTGCGAAAGCAACTATATTTAGTAGTTTCAATAATTTGTGAATTAAAGGAAACCTTGAATGAACTGAAACAGGGTGGGTATGATAATTAGATTAGAATTTAGTTAGAATAGAAAATAGTAGAGATTAAATGAATCTAAAGTTGGTTAATTCACATTTGTAATATGAATAGGTTATTCCAACAGAAACCTTAACCAAAAATATATTCGCTAATCGTGGATTACCTACAAAAATTAGGCCACACAATAATCACCTATTTAGAGAATTTTGTAAGCTGAAAAAGTTATTCACATTCATCAGTCATTTTATTATTTGCTAGAATATAGATCAACGCCAATATGTGGTTTAAGTCTATTAACCGCAGAACTTTTATTTTGAAAATTATTTTTAATACTAATCTACTAACAAACCTGGTACAAGAAAAATAGGTACACGAAAAAAGAGTTAATAAAAACATGAAACACCTAGGTAATATATTGTGAAGCAAGAGAAAGGTTCGACTATCAGTAGCAATTCGGCGTTCCTAAAATAATCAAAAAAATAGATGGAAAACAGACAGGATGTGGAATGGCAGCAAGGTAGTGTATGTTCGAGTGAAGGTGGACGGAATAAGGTAAATAATTAAGTATACGAGGGTGGTCTGAAATATTTCCGACCTCTATGTGAAGTTGGCAGCGCTCGTCAATTAAAGCTGGGTAATGTGGTTGCGTATCTATTGACAGGTTCTCGCCAAAATTTCAGCCATTTTTGTTGTCTCACAATCGTTTGAGTAAGTCGATGTGAGTGTTCTTGTGAAAATTGACAAAATCGAGTATCGAGTCCTTATTAAATCTTTGTTTTTGAAAGGTAATACACAAATGCAAATTAAATGGGTTGGATGATGTATAGGGGAGCTCTCCACCATCATTTACCATAGGGAAATGTTTGGTAGCACAATTTAAGCGTGGCTGTACAAGCTTAGGAGACGATGAGCATTCACGACGTCCAAAAACTGTAACCGTACTGACGACAACATTGCTAAAGTTCACTAAATAGTAGTAGTAGTATAACGACCGGCAGTGTTTTGGCGCCGATTAATTACTGTAGATAAAACTTGGATATACGTTCGAAACAAAAATACAATCAAAACAGTGCGGCTGAAAAGGGAAAATCGGCTTTAAAAAAGCAAAAATTGTTTCTCCGCATGAGAAAGTGTTTTCTGAGGTAATTATAGAGTTATCTTAATTGATTATCTTCAAACAGGAAAAATCATTACAAGAGTATACTACGCATCACTACTTGACAAGCTAAAGGCAGAAATTGCTGAAAAACGGCCACATTTGCAGAAACAATGTTGTTTCACCAAGATAATATACCGTCTGACATCTCAGCAGTTGCCATAACGAAAATTCATTGCACTGCTGAACCACCCTCTTTAGTCACCAGATCTAGCCCCAAGCGACTTCTTTTTGTTCCCTAATCTAAAAATTGGGCTCGGAGGACAGAGATCTTCCTCCTCCATCACCTTCGCAAACAGTTATTGTGCAGAGAACGACGCCAAGTACTATTTGGGCGCGTTGAAGAGATTGGAGCACAGCTGGGAGAACTGTGTACACTTACAAGGTGACTATGTAAAAAAATAAATATTACTTTTAGGAAAAAATGTCTTGTATTAGACCAGAAACTTATCAGAACACCTAAGATGTTACATCTTCCACTTATTTAACGTAGATTTAGCAGTATATTACTAGGTAGGGCTAAGGGTATTTGTATTGCAATGTTAGCAAGTCAATATCACTCTCTTGTTTCAATCTATGGGCCAGTGTTTTAAAAAATAAAGAAATAATAATATGGATATGGAAGATGAAACTACAGAGTCTATAACGTAACGAATTATAGTGCAGTGTACACAAGAAGTAAGCTCATAGCTAGCAAAAGATTCGAGGGAGTTATTAATTCTTTTTAATGAGATTCCTGCAATTAATATCGGATATCTCGAAATATGTGAACGTGGCATGGTTAGCCATAGAATTACAGGTATTTGCAGGACTTCGTATTAGCAAGTGAAATTAAATTTAAAAGTGTCGTAGAGTTTCTCTTTAAATCAAAGACGAAGTGTCTTCTATTTTCAAAGAGCTCTAGTATATTCATTTTCTTTTATATTTTAAACTAATTTCAAACGTTCAACCCGACATTCGTCGGTTGCTTTGAAAGGCTATTATGAATGATATTATAAAAGTAATCCGTTTCTTATAATTTTATATAAGTTTTTATTGCGAATAAATCGTTTTCTTGGAACTGTACCTATTACAATGTTAAAAAATTGCTTTCATCGTACAGTTAATAATAATAAGAAGGGAAACAAATTTCTACGTACCTTTTAAGGAAGTTTTGCTTGCTTTGAATATCTTATTTTATATTTTATTTTTGCAACTACTGTTGTGTATGTCAGTACATACTCGTATATACATCATCTGGTAACGCAGTGCTTATACTGTTCGTCAGCTAAACAGCATCAACGTTGTAGAAGGCTGTGTTAGAGAAAAAAAATAATTACGCAAAGGTATAAGCACAACAATTGTCGTGACATATGTATTTACTATTTTGATGTTACAATTATTTATTTTCATTCCTGTGAAAAATGGGCTTAAATCGCAAAGGCACAAACAAATAAATAACTGCTCTTCGGTTCTCGGGTTCAGAAGTGAACACTACACTTCACTTCAAGATCACGACAAGATGATCGAAACGTCAAGTATCACAACCTTTCTACACGACAGAGAGAAGAGCAGCCATCAACAGCGGCCGTGAAAGCCTAAAGACTAATTTAAGTAAATAAATAATTCAATATAATCGTACTATCAGCTATGTGAACGATTCGTAATATTATTTGATGTACGTGATGTGCTTTAGTACTGACTCACCCCTCGAGGGCAGTCGACTATCTATCGTCGTACATAAGGGTTATATTTATAAAGTTTTATGGCACTTTGAGTCAGTACTAAAGCACATCACTGTACTGTAACCGAATTTTCAATCCAATTGTCAACATTGGTTTTATGTTTGATGTTCTCGCATATTAGCAGCATTGCGTTGTGAAATTATATCGCTAAAACGTTATTTCGATTGAGTTTGAAACGTTTTACGTCTGTGAATGTTATATGCTTGGAAAATGTGGAAAATACGCTCAAAAATACATATTTGTTTTATGTTAGTTTCCCTGAGCTAAACACTCACAAGCCGTTGATGGCAAAATTGTTTTGGAATACTGGTGAACTCATAGGGCATTTTTCTGTCACCGCTTCACATCAAACTTGGCATACGTAATGATCATTTAGTCAACGTCTACCTGCAATAGTTGTATTATGATACAATGGATTGACAGTAATGAACCAAATTGTGGTCCACCTCATTCCTCCGACTCCTCGGTACTGAATTTTTTTATTTGAGGAATAGTCCTAAAATATAGTCATAAAAATATCTCGAGCTTCAAGGGCATCACTTTGAGCATTTATTAAGATATTGTCTTCTATTTACTATTATGTAGTTAAACGCAGTATTACATTTATTTATATTCATAATCTTTTAATTCCTGATTTATTTCCACTTAGAGGTCAATAAAACAATAAATAATTAAATACCAATTTATTCCATAACATATAATAATATGTTTTCGTTAAATAACTTCTTCGGTGGAAGAAATTGACATTTAATATATGTCAAATTACTAAAAATATAAATATAAATTGCCATGCCTATCAACAAAATTATCTAAAAAACAAAGAATTCATTGATATATCGAATTTTAATTATATTCACAAGTAATAATGAAGGAATAATGATTTAATACAACATTAGAAATCGAAATGATTTGAATTATTCGTATATCAATCTATTTTTTGTCAAGCTCTAACAATTCTGTTCAAGGACTAGGGAAAAACATGGCAAAAAAACCTAGTCAAGAGCTTAAAATTAATAAAATTCATGCGTGAATTAAATTATTGTAAATAACGCTTAAATTATCAATATCCGTTCTAAAATTTACCGCGTTTTCATCTTTCTTAATGTATATCATTTCGTAAATTAACCTTTTTTTATAATTATTTTCCTTTTTTAAAATTTTAGTGTTTTGAAAATCAAAATTATGTCGTCTATCTTTAGAGTGCTTAGATAAAGCAGTTTCAGTTTTCATACCTACCAACAATAGACATTTATTCACAAATTTAAAAACAACCATTACACATGGTAATCAAAGTAATGTCGTTTATAAATTAGATTGCAAAGATTGTAATAAATGTTATATCGGACAAACCAAACAATATTTAAAGAAACGAATTTATAACCATCAATACACTGTTACACATAACGTCACCGCTGAAACTGCTTTATCTAAGCACTCTAAAGATAGACGACATAATTTTGATTTTCAAAACACTAAAATTTTAAAAAAGGAAAATAATTATAAAAAAGATTAATTTACGAAATGATATACATTAAGAAAGATGAAAACGCGGTAAATTTTAGAACGGATATTGATAATTTAAGCGTTATTTACAATAATTTAATTCACGCATGAATTTTATTAATTTTAAGCTCTTGACTAGGTTTTTTTGCCATGTTTTTCCCTAGTCCTTGAACAGAATTGTTAGAGCTTGACAAAAAATAGATTGATATACGAATAATTCAAATCATTTCGATTTCTAATGTTGTATTAAATCATTATTCCTTCATTATTACTTGTGAATATAATTAAAATTCGATATATCAATGAATTCTTTGTTTTTTAGATAATTTTGTTGATAGGCATGGCAATTTATATTTATATTTTTAGTAATTTGACATATATTAAATGTCAATTTCTTCCACCGAAGAAGTTATTTAACGAAAACATATTATTATATGTTATGGAATAAATTGGTATTTAATTATTTATTGTTTTATTGACCTCTAAGTGGAAATAAATCAGGAATTAAAAGATAAGTACATAAAGGTCAAAAAATACATATATTAATTATATTCATAATGAAAAACTTTTGAAGTTTTCTTCGTTTGCTTTAATGCAAATTGGAAATTTATCACATGTTCGTCATGTAATTATTACAAAAAAAAATTAGGAAAATGCAAATGACTTAGCAATTGATCATTATTTATTTTGTAAATACAATCATGAGTAAGTAATTAAAAAAGAAGTAATACCAATAGTTGTTTTGCAAAGGATAAAATTACTAATTTGCCAATATTAAAAAAAATCATTTATTTTTTCTGTGTATTTTGAAACAAAATATTGATCTACGCAAATAAGTTTTATATAGTAGTTAAACCAGTTGTAACACGTCAGTAATTAGAAACTGAGACGCTCGATTTAAATAGTTCAATTTGGATAAAGATCTTCATCTTTTACTGGCTTATATTTAATTATAATAGCACAAGATATGTATAATTGTATAGAAACCGATAGTTTCTTCTCAGTTTCATCGCGACGTAACCAATTCCCTTAATATGCTTTCCCCATTTCTGTTCTCTAATGCAATATAAAGTTACATAGATGGGTATATTTACTGAACTAATGGTGGTAGAACTGCTACCTAACGAACTGTACAATGCCATATGACGTGCTGGGATTTCGACAGGACTGCGATGGATCTCACGTGTGAGCTATTCCGTTTAAAGCTAGTTCTGGCGGAATAATATTAGCCGGTATTGCCGGTATACACCTGAATATGTCTGGATATATCTGTAGTTCGTGCATTATATCGCCGGCAAATTAAATATTATATAGAGCGATGCAATGTACTATGTGAATTTTCTGTTATTATTTGAAGAATGAATATATTTTAAATTACTGAAATGAAGATTCGAAGTGGGATATGTAAATTTTCAAATGTATAGAAATTTTATGCAAGCAAGTATTTACTGAGAAAATGTTTGTTGGTCCTTTTATAAATATGTATGTATGTTACACAAAAGAAAATCACTCTCCTAGAGTACCACAATCTCTATGTAGGTTGAACCGTGAGAAATACAAAGTTATAAATTTATTGTGTGCTTTAGTGTATAGATTTACTATAACGCCTCGGCTCTTTTATAATTCATGCCGTGGTATTTACTGTGAGTACAATTGTTGACGTTTCTCCACCCTTTCCATCTATGTAGTTCAATCCACACCTACCCAACAACAAATAATTACGTGCTACATTGTTCATTAACAAATAACCTACGAGCGTATAGCACGGGCGACAATGTCACTCACTTATCTATCCAACCATGACTGATTGAATGCCCTGAATTATGAATTGTTTCATGTGAAATAAATCCTGAAGCCAGACGGGGTGGCGTTAAAAATAGGTTGGGTGAAAGGTTACCTGCCGAAATCCTACATACATACGTTTCTGTGGGATTACGTTTAATTATAGGTTTACATGTTAAGTTCTAATATATCTAAGCATTGTGTATATGACTCTCTATATTATTATCTACAATACATGCTAACAGCCTACACCCAATTTCTGAAGTAGGAACTACTGCAGATACATAATATACTTATAATTGTATCTACATGGACACCACGGATAGAATGCCTAGATTATAGTATGAGAATTTATTGCAGTGAAGCAGTGTTAGTTTGCGTGGTGTTAAATCCCGTACAAACAATAATACAGTATGTTATGATGTTAGCTTTTAAAAATTGACAGTCTTTCCTTCTACCTACTATTATTTATGAGTAAATTTACAACTATACTACCATATACAGATCAAACAGCCGCCCTATAGTCGGGGCATCGTATGTCGGAAGCATTCGGGCGTAGAGAAGTAGGGATGCATTAGTAGGCTTAACTCGACAGCGCACAGTTGTATTGTATTAGCGAGATAAAGTAATTCATGCTATCGTAAATATACGATTATTATTATTACTATTAAAAACGGGTCGATGGCCGCAGTGGTTAGGCGGCTGACTATTGTTGTGAGAGAACGATAGGTGCCGGGGTTCAATTCTCTGGAGGGACGGTGACATTTTTTCAGGGAGTTTAATCCCGGATCGACTTGCCATTCGCCGTTGGGAGCAAAGTAATTAACAGCGCGGCATCATAAAAGACGATATGATGCTGTCACAAGGCTATTTAAACACAACTTACACACACTAAACTACACCGCAAGAGTTGCAGTGATAGCCAGACAAGTAATACACCTTACGGAGTCACTGCAACTAAGCATCCACCACACATAAAAAAAAATTACTGATGCTGATTGTTTTGTAATTCATTATGGACATTTTTACCCTTCAACAAAAGAAATATGTTACAAAACAACATCATCGTGGTTACTCAATAAGAGATATTGTACGCCTATTTAACGATGAGTTCCAACAAACTATTTGTTTTGAAACAGTTCGTCATATAATCAACAACTTTGAAATGTGTGGCTGTTTAAATCCGTGTAAAACTTGTATTTACAGACGAATCTTCGTTCGCTTTACATGGTCGACACAATCCAAGTTTTGCAAGGTATTGGTCACAAGAAAAGAGACCTTGTACTTATGACGCTCGAACACAATACTCTGCAAAATTTAATGTTTGGGCTGGCCTATTATATAACAACATAATTGGGCCATTTAATTTATTTATTTATGAACCGAAATTATTGTCTTCGTTACGTGTGTAATTGCTTTTCTTATTTGTGACGAGTTCATCATCTATAATTTTACCACAAACTTCTGTTTAGATTATAAAGTTTATAGAAATTTTGAGAATAAGCAAACAATTATTGTATTGTGCATATGTATTGAACAGAATACAACCGTACGGTTTCGAGTGAAGCGTGCAACTATCTACTAATACATCCCTACTTCTCTATTCCCGAATAGTTCCGATAAACGATGCCCCGACTATAGGACGGCTGTTTCATCTGTATATGTATACCAAAATCACACAAAATACCAAAAACTAAAACAAAAACAAGAAAAAAACATGAAATGAATATAACCAGCTAGTTTATACATATCTAATGCACAACTCTGTGAGTCATTTGCAAAGTTCTCTTTTGAATAGAGCTATCTTCTTTCATATACATATTGCTACATTGTTTTGTCTAACGCGATTATCGTCAACTGGTAGTGTTACTTTGTTATTTAATTTATTTATAAATATATCAGAAAATACTATCTTAAGAGATGTTAGTTCATGTTGTACACGTCCCCGTAGACAACACATAAAACATTTATTTGTTGTTTCAAATAAATATTGTTGTTATTTTTACAAACAAAACATGTTTGCTCCTTCTCACGTATGATAGTATAATATATTCAATTAATTGTTTCTGTGTCGCTCAAAACTTAGCAGAATCAAAATTTTTGGCTTTTAGCTGGTATAACAATTAATTGAATATTTCATATTAAAACACATTAAGCGCCATCATACTGAAAAAAAATATATATATAATTTTTATAAGAATTGTCTAAAATGTTATAAAATGTCATATCCATAAAAATAATACTATATGCTTTTTGATATGTTTTTTAAGCAATAATTTTTTGGTATTCGTGTAGATACAAACATTGAAACATGTTAGAACTTGTCCGTTGTGTTGTATACTTATCTATATCTATCAGTCGTATACTGACAGTCTATGTTGTATGAGGCATTCATCCTCACACATAAGAATTATAGTTGTTTAGTGAATTTTACAGCACTAATTGCTTATGATGACCTACGAACAAGAACAAAAAGGACTTATGAATATATGGGAATCCTTATTGTCCGAAGAAGAGGACGACCCATTCGCTTCGAGTGGATCAGAATAAATACTGAATCTGCATGTGATTCCAGCGATTCAGTTGGTCCTTCTAGAGAAAAGAAAAAGCGTAAATTGGCAATTCCCTCAACGTCGAAACAAGGTGACAGAGATCATTCTGCAACAACGTCATATGGTACCACAACCGTTGAGCAAACTATAGCAGATGTGATATCAAATTTTGTTGATGAAAATAACACCGAACCTAGGGAGGAAGATTACGACAATAGAGAAAACAAAAATACAATGTAGGGTGCAGTGGATAAAAATAAATTGAAAACGTTTGCTTTTACTGAAAATAATGTAGGAATCAACCATGACATAATTCAAAATTTTGTAGACAAAGATTCCATTGACTTTTACTGTATGTTCCTGACGGATTAAATTTTAGAACTTATGGTTGTTGAAAGTGACAGGTACGTAAATCAAACCTTTTGCCAAATGCTCGAATAAAAAATTGGCATGACACTAATGTTACTGAACAAAAAAAAGTTTATTGGTATGATAATGTGGATCGATCTCGTTCGTCTTCCGCAGTTACGTGACTACTGGGCAAACAATAATATATACGAAACTAAAATAAAGTCAAATAAAGGCATTTTTCTGACAACACTGCAGTACCTGTTAACAACAGATTGTATAAAATTACACATTTGATGGAAATGTTGCTAATAAGATATCAACACGCCATTACTCCAAAAGAAAATATATGTATCGACAAGACATTAGTACCGTTCAGAGGACGGCTAAGTTTCAGACAATACATACCCAATAAAAGTACAAATTTGGGATCAAATTATATAAACTTTGCTTACAAGGAGGTTATATATACAATTTGGAGGTTTATTGTGCTAAAGACAAGTCTAATAGTAAAGACATATCTGGAGCAACTAAAACCGTTTTGTCTTTAGTAGATAATTGATTGGACAAGGGAAGAACCTTGTATACAGACAATTTTTATACGAGTGTGTCATTGGCACATGAACTGTTGAAACGACAGACTCCTTTTGTTGGTACATTACGATCTAATCGGAAACATAATCCAAAAGAGGTGACACAAAAGAAGCTAAAAAAAGGTGAAACAATTAGTCAGCAAAGTTATATAGGCTGTACCGTCCTAAAGTGGAAGGATAAGAGAGATGTTTTAGTATTATCTACGAAACATGATGATGCTCTGCGTACAGTCAAAACTAAGCATGAAGCTCTTGATAAACCTGCTATTATCTTCGACTATAACAATTTCAAAAGTTACATTGATTTGTCAGATGTAGGGGTTTGTCAGTGTAAAGGTGTCAAGTGGTACCGGAAATTAGCAATTGAGCTGTTTACGGGAACAACTCTTATAAACGCGTATAACTTACATCAACAAGTTACAAGACAGAAAATGCCTGTCACCCAATGCAAAGCATTAGTAGTTGAGAAGTTGATAGGAATTGAATCGCTAAATACTACGCGTGAACTGATGAAAGTCATGTATTAGAAACCACCTCCAAAATAAGTCGATGTTCACACTTTTATGATAAATTGAAAATTGAAAACGGGTGGCACTATGCACAATCAAAGGCTTTCCAAATACATAATAAGTGTAGTGTGTGTAATAAATACTTTTGCATCTCATGTTTTTTTGAATTACATAATGCTTCACTAAAATAACTTATATTATACCTATATTTATGTTGTTTAAATGTTTTATTTGAAGCTGTACGTTAAATATTTATATTGTATTAATAAATATGTATCATAAGAACCGGATTATTATTTTCATTTATTTTAATATGTGTAAAACAAAATTATGTGCCAACAAGGTTTTTTGGATCACTGGGCCACCTTATAACTTGTTCTAATACAATTGTAATGCTGTAGCATTATAAATACAAGAAACCGAATCTAAAAGAACGACATACTATTCAATCTGATACAGATGGTCCATTAGGACAAAATGTGTTGTTGCGATTTTGATACAAATGGCGCTCAATGTTTTAAACGATAGACTGATTCATGTTACTTCGTAGTATTATAATAGGTTGAGAATTTAAAAATGAAGGATAGACTTAGGAGGTTTAGGAGCTGTAACCACAAAATTAAAGGACGAATTAATTATGGTAAAAAATAAGTCGAATTAAAAATTATATCCAAGAGGAAAGATATATCACTAATGTCCACAGTAAAGCAGAAAAAGGCAATTATACAGGTTAGACAACCCCGATACTCGGCATACTGTAAATAGCATTAGATGCAATAGAGAAATATATGTATGCATTATACATATGTTTTTAATAAGAGGGACCAAATTTAAAATCGCTCGCCAAAATATAGGGTTATGATTGGTTAGTTGCCAGTCATTTTTACACTGCTCAAATTTGCCAATTTTAGTGCCGCCATATTGTCAACACAGCTGATTGAGTAAATATTTTTTTAAAGTATTTTCCAACTTTTATTTGTGTCCCTACGGTATTCTAGCAATAAAATTAGTTTTTTAAGAAACTATTTGCTTGTGATAATGGATTCACAGCCTAGTATAAGTGGATTATCAACATCGCCTCCAGAAAGGCGTGCTACTTTGGGACGTGGACATTTGTTGGTACAGGAAAATTGCCTGAGAATAGTGTCATTGTAATGGATAATGCATCCTACCATAGCAGGAAGAAAGAAATAATACCATAAACATATTGTCTATACTATTATTGTATTTCATTACTAAACATTACATAAAGGCATAAACTACTACCATTACTTTTTTCATAAATGTGATCTGTTCATGAAGTTAAGTTTATATATACTCGCAATTCATTCCATTGTTTCTATCATTCAAATTTACCGCCAAAATGTTCCGTTATTCAATTTACCTAATGTGAAGCGGGCTGAAGCGTTTTGTCCCCCTTATTAAACAACAGAGTATAGAATAGCGGAGGTGGCGATATGACATAGAAGTACAGTGTCGCCAAAGCAGCATTCTGTATTCTCGTATGTGTGACATGCTGACAATATGCATATATCAAAAATATTGATTGCGTTTTTTCATAAAATAAACCAACTGCTATAGAAACAATAAGACATCTCGGATAAAATTCTCTTCCCGATCACATTAATAATACCTATTTGTTCAGCTTTTGTATCGAGAAAGCGAGATTGTTTGAACGCATTTGGCAGCTCTAGTTCATGAATATCCCTAACCTGCCACCAAATACCCAACCTAGCATATGACATTCGCAACAGCAATGAAGTCAGATTATCTAAGTCAGGTATGCCAAATGCGTTCAAACAATCTCGCTCTCCCTGTATAAATAGACAACTTAAAGAAATTTGCAAAACAAACTATAACTTAAATTATTTAAATACGAATGAATCGAGGCTGACATATGACCCTCTCACGGCGTGCCCTTTACATCGATGTAGGGTTGTGTTACCATTGCACATATTAATATATTAGCATGCTTAGAATCTGAGTTGTTCAACGTGTATATATTTTTATGTGCAAAAATTGTAAATCAAAATCCTCAAATAGAGAAATTACTATTAAATTTCCAGAATTCAAGAATTTTATTCATTTATCAACGCCAGAACATGAAAATATTTGGTGGCCCTTCTCTGATAGTGGTAGATTAGAGTTGCAGCGATAGAAAGCCGGTTGAGCCGTTGTGGCGTGTCTCGCTAGAATGGGTTTCAGGGTCGACTATCATTCGTTATTTGGAAATAATTAACAGCATCATATATTACTTACGGCGAGGTTATATTACGACAAAGCTTGGAGAGTACATTTATACACATAAAACATAACAGCAATACACCTTGGACGCCACTGCAATTGCACCCACCACAGATAAAAAGAGAAAGACTAATCCATATTTTATCTAAACTAACGCTAAACTAAAGTAGTTTACATACCAGACACAAAAACTTCGTAAATTGTAATAATAAAACCATTAACATACATGATATATGTAAATAATGTATTTAACATTTAATCAGACAAGTTAATGTATTGATCTAATAAAATATTTCTGTTGATTTGAGGTATTAGTATTCTGTTTGATTTAAGTATATCAATTCGCAGAGTTTCCTCACGTGGTTTACATGTTGAGTTACCGTTTTCTAACATCCTTCACCTGTTATTGTTAAGCAAATTTGCAAATTTTATGAATTAAAAAAAAATTATTTGATGAAATTTTGCAACTTCGGCACGTTTTATATCTTGCATATCCAACCATACCTACTCTACATTTGCTTCACAGAAACGTGAAATTATTAACCTATAAAACTTCAACTTCACCTTCAATAGTTAATGAGTTGCAACCTATCTTTTGACATGGTTTTCAATATGAACTCGTTGATTGGTATGTACAGTAACCAACACATCCGGACACGTCTAGTTAGAGAAATATATATCATGCGCTCAATACTTTATTCCAAATATCGGAATGCCCAGCGCACCACCTACAGAGTGTATAAACATCGATGCGACCGCAGTTTGTCACTGTTATAACAACATTGCAATATACAAATGCATACATATACAGAGCATTCCAATGAAAATGATTCACTTTAAATAAGTCGAAACCGTCAAGAAAATACGAAAAAAACGCCGAGACACGTTAATTTTTGTTTGAAGGGGAAACTTTTTATCAACAAGGCAAAATCATGTGTTGCCCCCACTAACTCCCTAGTATCGAACATTCAAATTTCAAATGGCACTACGTCATATTATTACTTTTTTTCGATTCTAGGGGGCGTAGAGGGGGTAAGACATGATTTTGCCTAATTGATAAAAAGTTTCCGTCTTCAAACAAAAATTGACTTGTCTCGGCGTTTTTTCGTATTTCTTGACGTTTTCGGCTTATTTAAGGTGGATCGTTTTGATTGGAATGCTGTATATAAGAACATAGTCTCCCAAGACACTGACACACTTGGTATAACTATGGTAAAGAGCTTTAACGCCCACAAAAATGTTTTGCCTTGAGCTGCAAATCACTCGTTCACGTCTATAATCGTCTCGAAAGTGAGGGGGCTTCTAGTGGAAGCAACTAGGGGCCAAATTTGAAGAATAAGGGGGCTGTTGGAAAATTTTGAAGTTCACCAGTATCCTGATGAAATATCACAAGACGTCTGAGTTTTCCCATCCTTTTTTTCTTTGATGGAATTATTCAGTTTTGAAATTAAAGCAGCATAATATTGCCCAGTTATAGTCTGACTACATGGTAAAAAGTGTATAAATAAAAAAATATATAACATTTCTAAATGCTGATACATTAATTTATGCTGTAAAAGCCAAATGGAATAAATTCATTATTTCGGTTATTGTAAATATTTACAAAAAATCCCGAAACACGTAAAATTTAAATTATAAATTGACATTCTTCAGCGTGAAAATGCGATCCCTATCTTCAACCCCCTTCGAATGACAGGTACAACCCCCATTTTTTTAAATGGGAAGTATAGGCTTGTGATATATCGTTTGAAAGGTCTCTTTATTCTCTATTCAAAAATGTTATCGTTTTTAAGTTTCTTGTAACAATTAAGATAGAATGAAATAAAATCACGTTGTTATCGAAATTTGCTATAATATACGCAAAAAGTGAAATGTAATGCAAAATGTAAAAAAAAAAATGTATAACACCAAAAAGAACTATGAGTGTCAATGAAGTAGATATTCAAAATGTTCTGCGGGTCGATGGCCGCAGTGGTTAGGCGGCTGACTATCGTTGTGAGAGGAAGATAAGCGCCGGGGTTCAAGTCTCTGGAGGGACGGTGACATTTCTTCAGAGAGTTTAATCCTGGATCGACTTGCCATTCGCTGTTGAGAGCAAAGTGATTAACAGCGCGGCATCATAAAAGGCGATATGATGCTGTCACAAAGCCAATTGAACACAACATACACACACAAAACTACACCGCAAGAGTTGCAGCGATAGCCAGACAAGCAATACAGCTTACCGACTCACTGCAACTAAGCATCCACCACATTAAAAAAAAATTCCATTTGGCTTTTACACCCTGTATATGCATTTGGAATAAACTATTGCGAGCAAAGTACTTCTATATCTACATACACAGACGTGCCCGTATATATTTGAAGGTCACTGTAGATGAAGGGACTTCAGATATAGGAGAGCCGTATTTGTGCAAACAAGATTTATGTTGGTAGTGCGTAAAGAGGATGTTATGCTCGACGTCAAGGGGCCATATCGTAGCATGTTTCATTCATAAATGCTTTACGTCAAGTGTGTCATTCGTGATATCCTCTTTAGGTACTGCCAACATAAATCTCGTTTCCACAAATACGGCTGTCCTATTTCTTAAGTCTCTGCATATACATTTCATACATGTATTATCTACGTTAATTATGCTTAGGTAAAAATTATAAAATAGTTAACAACCTCCATTTACTATCGTAATATTTTATTGTTTCAGTTTGAAAAAGGTGTAGAAAATATGTAGTAACTTGTAAACTTAATCGCTGCTTAGTATCATCTCTAATTATGGTATTCAACATGTTGTCATTGAACAGTTTCTATTTATGTTACTGCAAAAGAGGTTTTAACGTTATACGATCCGTCGTTGTTTACATTAGAGGTAAACGTTGCCTTAATGTTGACTTGACAACATCTAAAACATTAAGCAACACATTTATTCTATACTAATCTATTTTTCGTCAAATGCAAACGTTCGATTACTAAAATTCGATTCTCTTTTATCGTTTATAAATAGTTTATTATGATTATTTAAGATATCACCAGTGTTTTGTTAGAGTTGCTGTACTAAAAGTTGTTGCTCCATTTCGTAACAAATTTACATTACCCATGGCATATTCTAGAAGAAAACTGTAAGAGAGAGTTATATTTCGTTTCATTCTTATTCCATGTAAAGATATACTACATATTTCTACTCATATTACGAACTCAATACTATGGTATGTTATATGATAAAATCGGTGCCTGAATACAAATACTTGACAAAAAAAGAAAACATCAACGACGATACGAAACAGAAAAAACAAAAGAATCGGTTCTTTCGAATTTCCGTTGACTACTACTACTCCTACTACATTCGTACAACACCTATCGGCGGCACACTTACCTCGTAATAATCTTGTATCTTGGAACCCGCCTTGGCGATGTACAGCGTGGACGCCGGTTCGAATTCTAATTCGAGTTGTTGCCGTCTCACCTCGACGCTAGCGCTCTCTTGGCAGTTCAGGAACAACGTGACGTTCTCCTCGTTCACTTTGAGCGCTACCCTCGTCCAATCGTGCACGAAACTGTTCACCGTAAAGTTGGCGATGATATTGGTGGTGAGTTCACCGGGTTCCGTGTATATCAGCGATATGCTAGTCATCCCGTTGGCGGTGGTCCTCGACAGTTTCACCCCTAATTGCACGATGTTCTCGTACGAATTGACGACGGCGAAGATGTAGCCGCCGTTGTGCGAGCGCGGTTTCGCCCGTATCAGTATAGAAAATTCGGGGAATAGCTTTTCCGGTAGAATAGCCTTCCATAGCATCTTAACGTCGCTGCCAGTACGGAAACCGATCGCTGGGAAACCGTCCGATCCCTCGGCGTCCACGTATTGTGTTTTCGAATCGTCGAATGGGATCTTAACGGCGGTTAAGAGGTCCAATTCTTCGACTGAAAATAACGAAACATGAATTAATAGTGCAATCAAATAAGATTATTGCTTAGGAATAATAATATAGAACAAAAAACACAATTGTTTTCCTGGGGTTGACGGCTGTTTTTGAATACAATTTAAGCTATGGCTATATTCCATAAGTGTTAAGACGTGTTAAGGAGACGTTTATATCAAATGCAGAGAATTGATCGACGGAAATACCTGAAGCCACCGCCCTATTAGTCTAATCATTGTTTATTAAAAAAAAAACGTTGGAAAAAATCATCTAGCATCACATCAGAAAGAAGTACCCAACTAGGTTGCACCCCAATTGTAATTAATTTATTTATCAAACAGGTAAATCCTCGGAAAGAGCCCTACACAGCTTTGTGAAAGAGACTGAGGAACCTTAGTAAATAAATAAGGCTATGGAACAAAGGAACCTGGAGCGCTTCACAATTCGATGAACTCCCTTCATGCTAGGAACCCGCAGAATTATGGCGTAGTTGAGAGATAGCTCAGTGGACTCCAAACCGGTAAAGGAGGACCCACAAGGAGTAGTATTGTGGCTTGTGTTTTAGTCTTTTGTCATTAATGACTGGCTCAGGCGGCTGCACGCAGACGGGCTTAATATCCAAGGCTTTGCGTCATTACACATGATAATGTTATCTGATGTCAAATGCCCTTAGTCAGCAGATGGTACATTGGAAAAGGACTAAGTATCAATCAAAGCAAAACAATCCTTGTTCCGTATATCAATAGGAGAAAGTATTCTCTGGGTACACTATTACTATACGGAGAAGACTTAATATATACCACCGAAGTCAAGCATGTGGGAATTATCCTTGACTAAAGGCTAAGGGTGACCAGTACTGAGAAAGAATTAAAAAAAGCCAAAACGACTTCATGGGTATGCCACAGGTTTTTTGGGAAAAGCTGGTCGTTCAAACCAAAAATTATACATTAAATTAAATAGTACTATGCTTTACCTACACTAGTGTAGTATGGTGGTCAAAAGCCGACGAAAAGACGGTGCAAAGCAAGTTTCAGAATTTGCAACTACTTCACCTTTTACTTAATAGTGGCCTCCATGGCACGTTAAGGATTATGTAGTACATATCTAACCCCATCTAGCTACATACATCAATTTTAGACCAGAAAAGTTAAAGGGAGGATTATTAACGTTGCACCTTTGGGACATATAGTATATATGGAATCCCATGTTACTGTAATGAACCGCAGCATAACAGATTTAGGCTTAAATTTTTATCTTATCTTTTTCCGATCAAGACTTAAATCGTAAAGAAGCGAAAATGCACTTTCAAGTTTCAACATGCGTGTGTCTATTCGGTTTAAATTCATCAAGATTTGAATTTGACAACTGATATTAATACTAAAAAGTAATGGCATATCAAAAAAGTTAAAATTACAGATTGATATTTAGATGTTTTATTTCATAGATTGTGTGCATTATACATTATATACCCTGCATGTTGTACTTTTATTTTACGTTTTGTGACTGTAACCATTACACGGTCCGGTAATATCAATATCAAAGGATACACTACTGAATATTTTCGCGGATACACAAAAACAAACAGAACTAGATACGTTTTCCGCAATAATACTTTTGTGATATTGCCAAAAATGTCCTCGCATCTATGAGATACCATACTACATACATGTACGGCCATCGAAACAGATAAAAACGAACATCGTATTTCGAATAAAACATCTAACTGCGATAACGTTCGGGAAATCTATATTTCGCTCTTTTATTTCGCAGCCCCAGGGAGAAAAAGTTATATTTCCGTGAGCATCCGCACATCGTTGAACACACCGTATCCGCTTTTATCCCGTGAAATTAAAAATTATAAAAGTGAGTCGTATCTATAGTAACGCATTGTGCACCGTCTGTTAAATGTATCTTACAAAAGCGAAGATTATTTGAAATGTTAACAAGAGTGCTTTTTGTAAGTCGATAATTTCATGGAGCTTAGAATAATGAACAGCGTTTAAAACGGAATGTTCCTGATCACTCAATCTCTTAAGTTGGTCAAATTTGCTTTAATAGCGTAAGGGCAATTTAACATTTTCGGAATCGCGTAAGAACTATTAGAAATGAGTATATAATGCTTTACGATCTAAATATTGTAATGTTATTATACATTTATAATTTTATTTTTCACTTGAATGATGAGTATCCAGCTGTAGGTAATCTAGAAAACACAAAAAGCACTAAATTAATTTTCTATTTATGAAACTATAACCAGCTAATAGTTAATTCAATTTTATAAGAACTACGTAGCATTAACATGATTGCACACATGGCGAAGTATTTGTTTAAAATTCATTCATTAAATTTAATTCAACACTATCCAATGATAGAGGATATGAAACTCTTCAAGTTGGCAAGTTCGCATATTCGATTTGAAAAAGGCTTAGGTGGTGAGCCGCAGGCGCCTAGGCGTTAGTCCATATCCTGCAAATTTCGGACCACACTGCACATTATGTGCCTTGAAACTGTCACCCACTATCTCACCGCCTGCACGAGACCGACACCTCGCGGAGACGCTCGGCGATCCGGTGGGCTCCTCTCCCCCGTGCTACCCATGTTAGACAAGTTCGCTTGTCAACGTTGGACGGGTCACCGCTGGAGACGCTTTAGCAACTCCTACCTCACATCTAACCCCATAGGGCCTAGACCTCCTTGCGGATGGCGACTATCGGCCAAGCGTGGGAAACGGAATCTGGCCGTGAGGTACAACCAGCCCGCTCGTGAATTAAGCCTGAACTACGAGGACGGCCGGGCAGAAGCCCTACCCCAAAATCCCAACCGCGCCAACTCTTTCGCCCCTCCGGCGATCAAGTATCCACGGCAGCTACAGTGTCACCGAGTTGTTTTAGGATGAAACCGAAGGTTTCCCCAACCAGACAACCAGCGGGCGGACTACTCCTCGGCGAACCGACTTTTGTCCTCCCCTACTATCTTCGCCAAATTCTCTCGCCACGTCCGTTTCCCTTAGTGTACCCACCAAGGATGGGGTAGTGCAGCTGCAGAGTTTTCAAGGTAAGTGCCGTAGAGTGCCTCACTTACCCACCGTATATTCCGACGGTTAGCGGCCGGACACCGGAGCGTATGCCCATGCCTACGCCCAAGCATCCTCCCCTATATACGAAGTCTACTCCCGCCACGCCCGTTGCCCTGAAACTATGAAATCAGGGATTGGGTAGTGCAGCCGCAGAGTTTTAAGGGTCGACGCTATAGGGTGAACGCCAACCCGTAATTTCTTCGCATATGTACGAGGCGATGTCATGGTTTGGCTCAGTAGCCGTCTGACGTAGAAGGGGGGTGTTGGTCAGCAGAGGTCTTATTATAAGTCCAGCCAACGACAAGAACAGAAAGATGTTAAATGGACCACAATAATCTCAATCATATGTTTTAAGGTACTTAATTAATTTTATATAATTTATTTTGTACACACATAAATATTTTAACAAAATCACACACATCAAAGAAGAAAAGCCAGCCAGTTAGGGGCATTTTAAGAAGAAAAAGTAGGTGGTAATTAAAATTAACAACTTTAAGGTGACCCTGTATAACACGATTTTTGACCGGACCTGTAGAAATTAATCCATCAACGACTGTTAATTACCGTTATTGACAGAAAACTATCGAAAGGTATTTCTGAAGAGATTTAGAGACAATTGCAAATCATCTATAAAAAGTCGAGGGGCAGCAACAAACAGCCTCGTTTTGCACAGATAGTCGAACAGAAATTTGCCTAAACTCTTATTAAAAAGCCACGGGCACCGTTGGGCTCAAATAACCGGTCATTATTCTTTATCTTCGAATAAAAGTACTTTAAACATCTAAATTTTGATTACCTCTACGAAAAGAGAGTCCTTCCATCCACCATTCGCCCAGGAGCGCGAAGACAGAAAGCTTTCGAAATCTCACACACACACACACATTCACAAAAGTAAAATAAGGTAACTAAATGAATTTTAAGTAATTTGAATTTCTAACATTTTAAGAAAAATATTTTTTTTATGAAAAATAAATCTTTTCCAGTCCAAAAATAATATTTGAAAAATTTAAAAATTAAATAAAATTTTTTTTAAGTAAATTTTTAAAAAGTAATTTTTTTTTATAAAGGAATATTAAGTTAACAGGTAAAAAGTATTTATTTTAATTAAAATTGGCGCAACTGGCAGCGCATCCGCCCGGTGAGCGGAAGGTTCATGGCTCGAATCCCTGACGAGACGCTTATATTTTTAAAATAAAATATTGGCTTGCAAGACGGGTGTAGAAAAATACAATTTCTAAATAATGATGTTGGAAAATATTTATAACTAAAGCTTAGATTTATAGGCGGAGAAAAGGGTCAAACAACCGTCTACAAAGGAAAAAATTTTGATAAAAAGTATACGCAAAAAGACAAATTGAAAAAAACGATTAAAATCATACATAAATAGTTCCTTAACTTGCAGAATAATGGTTACACAAACTTTTTTTTTACGCAAACGCATAATAAAAACTTTTATTTTGGTTTTATTAATATATTTTTAAAATTTCCACTGAAAACATATAAACAAAGCTGCTCATCTATTTAAATAGCTTTTAATTTCTTCAATGTCAATCAATGTTAAGGTTAATGGTTCTCGGATGTCTCCCTTTGAGTTTCTTGACGCTATAAACGCTGTAAAATTCATTGGTACTCGACTTTTTTCTGTCGTTTCTTTACGCTCTTCTTGTACAAAAATTATTTTTACCTATTTTGTTTGGAATAACATCTTGTAATCTTCTTACTATAAACTTAGTTAGACTGTCAACGTTTTTGTGGAAGCTGGGTTAACCCTTTCCTCGATAGATGGCGTAGTTGCAGCCATTGAAGCCAACGGCAGTTGTAAAAGTCCCTGAAACCTCCTTTTCTCTCCTATTCTAGAAACTTTTTGTTGGGCTGTATATTTTTCGTTTCCGCTTTATTCCTTCTAGCCTTACCTTATTGGTTCACGTTTGTTCATTTATGGAACAACATTTGTCGTTTCACTTCTATAGTGGATATACTCTATGTATGTTCCATGAGTGTATTTGTATTCAAGATTTGGATTTCGAATTATCGTATCGTTCGTTTTATGGTATTTGCAGACAATCTGATTATTCACCAAGTCTATTTCTTTCTCTTATTATTATTTTAATAAACTGTCAATTTATGCTTGATACTTGTCTGCAGTTTGACATTTATAATTCATCCTTTACAGCTTACCCGCCTTATGGTTCTCGGGGTAAGTACACCAAGATTTTGCGACGCAATTATGAAATCAGTGGCGCTATAAAACTAAGATCTTTACCCACGACCGCCTTCAATAAGTTAGGGGTCAAGGGTTCTTACCTCTTGCCGCACATTTTGTTATTTACGGATACCGTAACAAATGTTAATAAAGATAAAAGCGTAATTTTATAAATTATTACTTATTACAACGCAACACTAGTTATAGCAAGGTAATGTAACAAATACTTGGAAACGCATTTGCACATTCAATTTACACAGTAAGAGCTGTTGACAAGCAAGACAGCTTAGGAAGCGGATGCAACTGCATTCGCTACAAAAAAGGGCAATTGCCAGTTGAGATATTCAAAAACATAACTGGTATTAATCGTTTGAGTAATATTTTTTCATAACCTAAATACATAAATGTCTATTAGTTTGTAAGTACCGTTTATAGCCTGTAGAACTCACAGTCTTAAGATCTATCTCGTGAATGGGTTGGTAAGTGGTTTTGCTTCGTTTTCGAAAAAAAAAAAACACCAAATTTAAAAATCATACATTTGTTCGTTTATACCTAAACACCTAAGAAAAAGTTTTAATACATTTTTCTAAAAATTTAGGTCAAAATACTGTACTTTAAACCACTTTTATATGTATGATTAAACGTTAGAAAAAAATATGTTGGAAAATTTTGGTATTACGTTCAATACATCTATCTTTATTCTGGCTACAACGCCTTAAGACTCTTTTAACAAATAAGGAAAACTTGATGCAAATGGATCCAGATAAAAATACTGATGCTCCTTGAACCACTAGAAATACAACTTAGTAGTAATAACTAAATAGTCATAACAGAAACTAAATAATTACACATTGACATTAAAACTAAATATAATATAGGGCTCGGCAATACCGACATTTTTGGTATCGGGTATCGATACCAATCGAGGTATCGATACTTACCGATGTATTCATTCTGTGCAGGGTATGGATTCCGAGAACTGGTATCGGCAGGTATCGATACTTGTGAACCGATACCTTGGTATCTATGCCTTGAATCGATACCTCAAATTGATTCCTTGAGTCGACATCTTGGTATGTATACCTAGGTATCGATTCCAAGGCACTGATATCTAGGTATCGATTCCAAAGTATCGATATCGATGTTATCCAAGGTATCGGCGAATCGATACCATTAATGGTATCGAATACTGGACGATGTGTCGATACTTCACCCAGCTCTAGAATTTTGTAAACATTTAGACCATCAAACTTTATAAGAAAAATAATTTCACTTCAACCGTATGTAGGTAAGTTCGGAAGGAAATCATACACACAAGTAACATACATGTAAGTAGATATGCAAAATGCGTGTCTTACATTTCGCTGTAATTGTATAGAAACATAGGAGGCTGTTAACTTAACAGGAAAACAAAACAATTTTGGTCACTAATCTGGTAAACCTAATAATGCAATACAAAATAGAACTTAATTTATTTATTTTTCATAAAATGATAAGAATACGGCAAAAACATTTTAGCGTCCATTTAATATCAAAGCACTTGGTAAGAATATACATATATACTAAATAAATTACATTACTATACGAACAACATGATAAAGAAACAAAAAAAGGGGAAAACCATTGAAATTTATAAACGAAAGGAAAAACAGAAACAATAAAAATAGCCTGACGATTCTTTGACGTATGTCTGTCATTTTGGGACGAGAAAAACAATATCAGCAGATACCTTTACGGCGTTCACCGACCTAAACAAATAAACGTGCACTTTCTGATTTATTTCGAGTATCTAATAAAAGAATCATCTTTGGAGCGAAGTTATATTACTCCGAATGGTAGCGGAAATGGGGACAATCACCGTTGCCTTTCTCTCGTCTTATTCTTCTCTCGCTTAGCTTTCGCTAGTGGTAGTGGGAGGGAAATCGGACGAAGCCGCAGACACCACTTGAACTTGAGATATAGCGTTTATCTTAGCCGTCTTCCTCTTACATCAATTCGAACATAAATAATTCATAAATACGTTTCGACAGGGGGCTATACCCTAAATGGAATCCTCAAACAAAACAAATTACATTACTTCAGATGGGGATTTAAACTTTAAAACGATTACGGGGACTTGCGATCTCTCAACCATATGAATTTCCTTCGCCAGAATCGCGGTTTGCTGTTATTGTATAAATTAGGAAGACGAGAGAGCTTTTGCCATAACGCTTCGCCACTACTGCGTACTGAAAATTATTAATATGTTGATGTTCTCTTTGCCTTGTCTAATATTTAATTGAGATTATAAGGTTTGGCTTAATTTGTTGAAGAATGTTGAGGTAAAATTGCCTTGGATACAAAGTCAAAATTGCGAATGAATTATTTCGTCTGGGTTTTCCTTTCTTGCGTTATTACGAAATGTGTTGTTTTGTAGAAGACCCGTTTTAAAATTAATGCGAAATGAGTGTAGGGGCAGGAACCGCATGTAGGCAACAAAATGAACAAATAATGTGAATTTACTTTAGCCCGTTGTTATTCCGTTTGATGCGTAATATATCATCGTGTTATTTCCTTCTAATTACTGTTGTGACAGTATAATATAATTTACTAAATTATTTATGAGATACTTAATTTGTATTAACTTTAGCAATTGTTACGATATATTTTTTTTAATACTTAGAATTGTTTGCTGCAGAATTATAATGTCAACAGTATATACAATTTTCGTCTCGTTGTTACTATTGCTTATAAGGCATCCCGTGGTCTTTTGCTTAGCTGCGACCTGCTGACATGTCTACGCTACTATGGTTAAACCACAAGAGTCTAATTCTTATAAGTCTGAAGTTGAATGCGTGATATTTTGACCATGGAATACAGTTGAGGGCGGAATATGTATGTCTAAACGCTGGACAATTAACTTACTAATATAATAAATATATCTGATATTAACACACGACACATAGGACCAGTTCACGACAAGAATCCTGGAAAAACTGTTTTTGCCTGATGATTTTATTACTAAAAGTAGTACTAAAATTAGTGAACGTCCACGTTTGAAAGTGCTGTCTAGGGGATAGTCGAGGAGATAGATCAACTAAAACTTCAACTATCGGAAGCACAGCAGAGTAGCACAACTTGAACAATATCCCAGGACTAATAATCTGCGTATATGCAGTATAAAAGAAGAGAAGGGTGAAGATACAAATCAAAAAATTATAAAGATGTGCCAGGACAAACTCAAGATTAATATCCAACCTGCAGACATCGATATATCACACCGTCTACGGTTTACGAGTCTCGTGTGACAAAGAAAAACATGTTCAATAATGGAAGAAAATTGAAAAGTGTGAAATGTGTGGCGTGTAAAACGACATACCCATGCATAAAGGTAAAATGGCATATGTGAGACTAGAGCCTTTAACAGGCCGCAAATTCAAAAACTTTTTGATACGTTGGAAATGACGCTGGAAAACGAGAAAATTGATGTTCATCACATTTATAATATGGATGAAAGTGGTCTGTCGCCAGTGCAGAGAGCCCCCACAATTTTCGCAAAGACCGGAAGAAAGCAAGTTGGCTCTCTAACCAGCGCTGAAAGAGGTCAGCATGCTACATGTGTCAGCTCTGATCTTCCCCAGAAAAAATAGAAAAGAGGAACTTCTAGATGCCTTACCTCCAGGGTCCTTGGGCTTGTTTCACGAAACAGGATGGATGACAGGAGATACTTTCGTTTTGTGGTTGGAGCATTTTCAGAATATTGTTAATGCATCTCTCGAATCAAAAGTTCAATTACTTTTGGATGGACACTCCAGTCATAAATCTCTAAAGGCTCTAACTTTTGCAAAAAACAATGGAATTGTCATGGTGTGCTTCCCCGCGCACTGCACGCATCGTATTCAGCCACTTGATGTGTCTTTCTTTGGTCCATTGAAGACTTTCTACAATCAGGAATGCGCACTCTGGTTAAAAAACCATCCAGGGCGAGTCATCACACAGAATCAAATTGGGGCCCTATTTACTTCCGCTTATGAAAAAGCAGCAACAATAAGAAACGCTACAAGCGGATTTTAAAAAACGGGCATTTGCCCATTTAACTCACATATTTTTCCAGACGAGTTTTTTGAACCAGCGGTGACCACAGAGAGATTGTTGGAGCCAAGCGGTATGGAAAAAGAAATATGTAGTCAATCTGATAAGTCAGTCAGTAATGACATAGAGGGAAATGAGGACGTGGAACAAGCGGTGCAATCAGAACAAGATCAAATTGACGGCAGAAATAGCATCAAAGAAAATACGCTTCCACAAAAAAGAATCACTCTGCAGGACATTTCTCCAGTGACCGAAATAACAGAAATTAGAAAAAGGAAGAGAATGCAAGCAATAACTCGTGTTTTAACAACTACTCCAAATTTGGCGGAACTTAAGGAAAAAGAAGAAAAGAAAAGATACCGAGAAAGCAAACAAAACCTTCGTCAATGTAAATTCATTTGTGAAATTTGCAAGATTTGATTTTTTTTTAGTTTTTTAAATTCTCCTTATTTTCTGTATTTTTTATCAGTTGTTCTGAGCATTTTCCAGAATTTATTCTGTTTTTTTAATGTTTCTAGATTTTCTATACCATTTGTTTTAAGCATATGTCATTTTACACCCATAGGTGTGTGTCATTATACAGTATACCTGGTTCTATGATGACATAGTTTAAATTTTTTGAAAAACTATTTTTTTACGTTTTCGGTAGAGATGAAATAATTTTTCTCTAATTTATCAATGAAGTTTATTGAGACAAACGTGTCACATTGGTCTTAGCAAAAACGAGTCGTCATTTAAGGACACCTTCCCTATTCTCTGGTTAAAGTCAGATTTTGTAATACTATTTAGCAGTATTTTATAATTTTGAATATACTTATCTTGAATTTAAATTAATTTCGATCTGTGCATTCATTGACTTTGCTTTGTTAGTAGGGAGAATCTGCATTTAATAGTTTTTGGTAATTAGCTCGGTGGCTACTGCTTATTCATTTGTTTACTTTGTAGTTCATACTTCTAGCTATATATCAGTATTGCAATTAGTTTACGTTCAGATAATGAGGTAAATGATTGAGTATGTATAATGATTCTTTTTTTTTCTCTCTTTCTCCGTACATATAGCTTATATATAGCATGTGTACGTTTAATGATTTGCTAGTGACGCACCTGAATGTTGACTCTATTGCCTGCGAATTATGAAGTATACCTGATCGTAGTCAACAATAACATTGATTTACTATGTATGTATATCGGAAGCGTGGCTATCGGACAATATATCAGATGATATGATTGGCTTGCATGGCTATACTTTTTTCGAAACGATAGGGATGGCCATGGGAGGGAGTGGTGCAAATTAAAAATATTTAATTCTACAACTTTCACTTATGTATCCAAAAAACTCATGTAAAATTCGATAGTAGAACTACAAAGAATCTGATGATTCATTATCATGTTAATACTTATTTGTTGTGCTAACATTCAGAAATCAGTGAAATAGAACCGAATTATTTTGAAAAATAAATAGTCAGCCAAATAAAGCAAAATCACAAACGAGGCCACCTATTCGTTTGGGATGAAAATTATAAGTTCACATGTATGGCTTTAAATGCTGTCTTGGGTCACTAGAAAACAATCATCAGTATCACTTTCTTCCCTAAATAGTGCTGTCTGAATACAACACTAACGAATTTACCAACTAAGGATGCACATATCACTACGACTATATGTAATTGTTTGCAATTGTAGATGCATAAAATAGTTAGGTATAGAATTACCCGATAGAATTAAAGTACAAACTGGCATCAGGCAGATATTTTGACCGAATTACTAAGAATCTTGTTTGGTATAGTACAATAAGCTACGGTGCCATATCGTATTTAGGTTCCAAAGAAAGCTGAAGTAATGCGACAAATTTGAAAATATAAATTTTTTACTTCTCTGTAGAAGCCGAATTATTTGTGCTGTATGATATTATGACCATCAGCCAAAACTTCTTCAGTTTTGCAAAGTAAAAATTTAATATAAATATGTAGCATTTCGCAGAGAATCATGACTGCCAAGGTATTTATGTATTTCAATTTTTGTGACTATACTTCTTTTTCAGTCATTATAATAATTTTCTAATTATTGTAAGAGGTGGTTTTGTAGTTAAATCTGTAAACCAACAATATTGAGTAAATTACATTTAGAGCAACAATCTGTAATCTCTACGTTGCCTACAGAAATTAATTAGTTAATGGTTTGTTCGATAGGGGATGAAAAATTAAAATTCTGATGATAAATATTATTTTAACAACGTTACACACGTTTTCCACATTTTAGAATATGGAAGTCGGCATGGCTACTGACGCTAATAATTATCGGCATACCACTTTCACTGGCTTTCGACTACCGAAGGTAAATACAAATATTTTTGCGGGACGTTTGATGTTCAGGCAACTGTAAGCACAAAACACAAAGCTGGATTTAATACGAGTGACAGGTGTTGTTTTTCTATCCTCGGACTAACGTAAGTACGAGTGCTCATTCAATATTTTCCGTGAAAGCATTCAGAAGTGGACGATGTGATGGTGAACGTGATGCTCAGCCCTTCATATCGTGAACCGTGTTGTCGTTGACAGCTGTTGATTCTTTTCGAATTAAAAATGCCTACCCGGCGAGCGATAGAAGGAGAAAAGATGACACGGATGAAAAAGTACCTCGACTATTTTTTGCAAATATTCGTAGCCAAATAAATTGGTTTTTTTCTTATCAAATTTACGCACGTGTCGTACATCTTTTGTGTTTTTTTTTTGTTGAAGGTCGTAGAAAGAAGGAGATCGTTTTATTAGTTGTCATGATATTGTCGACTGATAAAAAGTCTAGACAATGATTTACTTCTCTTTATGAATACAGCCGGATACAGCTGGCGCTGATACAAAGGAAAAGAAATGGAAACTAAATGAAATCTGTTTCCGTATAAGAAATACCACTCCAAGAAAATCAATTATTTTATAAATCTGGACACAATAAGCGTCAAACGTAAAAGAAGTTTCTGTTTATAATTGTTAAAGGTTAGTATTTATATTAATTAATTGTACACTAAATTACTTTATAAATTTTATAAAAGAAGTAAGGGGTATGTTCTCCGTAGACACTGGAGGCGTCCGCTTATTGAGCATGTATTATTATTATTACTTGATCTACTAGCTTATATTACAAACTACTGTCTAACACAAGGGACCTACTTCCACCGACGAAAACTTTTAGGCAGGTATTAATATTCCCCTAATAACCTAATATCATGCACACAATCTGGGTTTACTACAGGGATACATATTTAGTGTAGTTTATTACGCTGTGAATTTAGTACATGAAGCTATGTCATATTAGTCTTATCGATTTTCTAAATTTATTTTAGACCATCGATTCCTACATAAACACTTTTTTTTTCTTCTAATAACTAAAAAAGAAATATCATATTTAAAAATGGAAGAAATAGGATACTGACTCCCCCGCTATCTTCGAAACTATGTAGCATTGTGCAAATTATATTAAAAAATATTAATGTCTGTTCGAGGAGTAAATCTTTGACTATAAATTTGTACACCAGAGCTCCTTTCTAGACGAAGATTCCCGATCGATTCGAAATCCATTTAACATTCTTTCAATACTCACGAAGTCACGAAACATTTCAGAATAATATCCTTCGAAATAGCTACAAATGCTTCGATATTCACACACATTTTGTAGTACTAGTATTTTTCATTGTTTTAAACATAAATACTATGTTTTAACATAGGGTATGCCCACACATTTTTAAAATACTATTCGTATCTGTTTTCACTAAGATGAAAGTAAAATTTAAAATTAAAAAGGTATGTAAGTTCGAACATGTTTGCGTCTGTTCCGTGAAAGGGGCGGCAACTACAAAGTATATAAGCTCTCACACTCTAGAGAGAAGTAGAAGAAGTAGAGAAATCTTCTGGACTAGATACGTGCAGATACAAAGGTTGGAATCGGTGAGTTACAACATCGCAAACGAAGCCTTTAAGTGAAGTAATTCAAAGATGTTATGAAGAATATTTGGGCTTCAAAATTAAAAATCAAACATGGGTAATCATAACTCGAAACCATAAATTCCAATGGCTCACTCTACAAACACAAAAGAAAGGTATGATAGTATGTATACCAAGTGTTTTAAATCTTATGCAACATTTAAATAATCTTTGGCATACCTATAGTGACCTTAAGGTGATTTCCTTATTACTTGGACTGCAAGGAAGGTTTAAAGGTAAAATTTAATGTAAACTTTGAACCGTTAGTTGATTCTAATTTGTTAATCCTAGCCCCTTTACACATAAATTAGGATTGATTAAACAGTTTGTGAAAACACTAAAAACAGAAGACAACTGTCTAATGTGAAAGTTCGCTAAGGAATATTTGCTGGCAGCATGGAGTTCTTTCAAAAATGTTTGCAAACATTTTCTGGAAAATCAAAAGAGTAAAAGCTACCACGATATTGCAGCTAATTTGCTAGAAAACTATAAAAGAAAAAGCCAGCATAAAAGGAACACATAATTTATTTTATGCAAAACTGATATGTCGTGCAGGGTTATTCTGTTTTTGTATTCTATATTAATTAAACATTGTAGTGTCTGCAATGTCAAGCTTTTTGTACCTCGATTTTTTTATAATTTCTGTTTAACAAAATTTGTAAATACAATTCTAATGTCATAGAAATAATAGAAATGCCTACTACTATTACCCTAAAATAAAGAAGAAGGCTGATTAAGTAACATTTAGATTATTGTAAATTAATAAATTTATAGACAGCGCTTAAGTGTAATTGCTAATCTAATATAAATTAGGTAGAAGTGCAATATGCAGTAGAATGTTAAATGAGACAGAGCGATGTAATTAATTAATAGTTAACGCGATATAGCACACACTTCCCTTGGCGATGTTTTGATTAATTTCTCTCTTTGAGTTGTGGATATTTACTATTAGACACCAGTTAGACATAAGCGTGAGCTAGTAAATATCGATATAAGGATAATAATATCAGAAGCGAAAGTGTACCGTTTTATAAATATTTCTTTGGACTCGCTTTGCACATTACAAAGAAATGATTAACTTTATTGTATAATATTTTTACTATGCGGAGTGTGTGTTAAAGACATCTAATTTTAACGGTCTCGAAATCAACCTTATAAAAATTTACAGGTTATGATGAGATATAAATGATGCGTGTGAGGTTAGATACAAATCAACTCAACTAGACACGTGTTCTGATTGCAGAATAAGATTAACATGAAATAGCGGAGTCTAAGAAAGTGACTTCAACCTAATGAGATTTGGTCACGTATAGAAAAAAGGGAAAAAGTTAATGGGGAATACTGCGCATATGACCGGACGGAAAAATCTTAACAACCCGGTGATATAGGAATAACAATAGAATAATATTTTCGGTAATGTCTTAACATAAATGGAATGTTTTCGGTGGTGTCGCAATAATAACCGAATAACGACAGACAGAGTGGGCTACTGATGTCCATAGTCCAAAACAGTCTACCTATCTTAAAAAATTGAAAAAATAAGTAACTTAAATAAAATTACTATTTACATTAACATAAATAAAATAAAAATATATTCTATTCAATTCTACTTTATGTCCTGCCAACCTGTATAGTCCTGACAGCTGATGCATTTTCAAACCAACTATCAATCTCCCACAGTATTAGGTAGTATCCGTTTTATTTATACAGTAATGACTGTTCTCTATAGATTACTTTTCTTGACACTTGACAGAGAATACGTGTAAAATTTCATTCTGGCTATATCTCGTAACAAAAGCATGGCAAAGTAGAAGAACTGCACGTAAAGGCAAATCTCTGGAGAAAGAAACAAACAGTGTACGTTTGAGAAATAAACAACATAGAAGTTGATGCTGACTGCATTGACAAAATGCACTATTTGGTGTGCACTGTGATTGAATTGTTAAATAATATGTGGTTTTAATACTTCACTTCAAATTCGATTTCTCTGGTTTTATTGTCTCTATGTGATAAGATCGACTGGTCACTTAGTCTTGGGATCTAAGTCACTTATAACATTCGATGTATAATTGCAGAGATGGAGTCACGAATTATAGAAAACTTTGGTATAAGAATAGTGTAATGTCGGTGGAATTGTGGAGGACAACTGTCAATAGAATTTATTTTAATAATCCCTTCCGATTCAGTTTGGATCAACCATATTTAAAGTTTGTTTTTATCCCTTGTTATTTTTTATATTTACAGAATTTGATTTTCTTAGAGGTGCCATTGTAATAACAGCCTACCTTTCTGCCTGTCGATATTTTTTGACATTGTTGTGTAGTTATGTCAACATACACGATCATATCACAATATGTATATCTGTTGCTTAGTGTAGTGTAGCCAGGAGTGGTGTTTGATCGGAGGCAATTCTAATATCTACAGCAAAGATCTTGTTTCAGTTTTTAAATGTTTTCTACTTCCACAATATGCAGATCATATAAGTTGGATTGTAACTGCGCTGGTAGCCGCTGTACTGTAATATGGCAATCAAATGCAACTAGTACGGGAATCGATAAAATAATTAAATGCTATAACAATGAATTACTCTTAAATGTAAGCAAAACATATTTTGCAATTCAGAACTTCGAACCAATTCATATACAGTTTATATGTAGGATTGAATGGTAAATCGATACTGTATAATGTGTATGTTAAATAATAGAAATTACTTATGCATACACAACGCTGCGCTTAAACTGTAACATTAGTTTTGTACTAGAAGTTCGCGAAATACTGTTAGTTTACCATCAAGAAACGTAGAACAAGTCCCTCGAAAAACCAAAAACGTTTCTGACGATAATGCTAGAATTCGGGGATATTTTCTAAAGTTATTAGATTTTATCTGATGAGAATAAATTGAACTGTAAAATAGCTTAATGCAATTTCAAGAACTGCCGCAAATAACTGAACTATCCGTATTATACATTCCCAGAAGCGTCGCAATTAATACATATTTAATATCTGAAATAATTTCGTCAGAATTTCCGTTTATCTCAGTTCCAGAAACTTTCAGGCAACGGGAAGGATAATAACAGTTCCATAAATACTTTCAAAGCATTTCCCAGTAGCTTCTCAAGCGTGGGAAGGAATGCGTTATAACAGGGGGCAAATTTTATAAATCTACGTCTTCCCTCTAATCCTAGTATTACCCGTGCGTTTTTTGATACTACAGTAGCTATGTATAATTATTGCACTTTAACTGAAATATATTTACTGATATTACCATATTATTTATTTTGTAAATTGTGTTAAATTGTTATTGAATTAGAAAGTGGATCAAGTATTATTGAATTCCTTTCACTATTCTGTTTTGATAAAGCATTTTTTTGAACCACTGTAAACTATGAGACTTAATGGTTACCCTAAAAAGCTTTGTGATAAATATATTCGAAATTTGCGATATTTTCATATTGGTACAACCTATAAAATGTTAATGAACGGTCATTGTGAGACACGCTGTATAAGATGAACAAAATAAGTACTATCTATGTGTAACGAACAATAACCATATAACAGGAAATGACCTAACAAAGATACTTCCTTTATGCATTTAGAATGTACTGGCTGTACTGGGTATTTACTCAGCATAATTCATATAGTAAACTAGCATAAAACTAACTAACATTTTCAGTACCATTCAGATTTGAAGATTTTGAAATGTAAAGTAAGGAGAAAGAAATCTTCGAATCGGAAATCGAAGAAAGACTTCTACAATATGAGATCATTAAGGCCAGTTCCGTAATTGCTCCAACCACAGGATGATAAAAATGAGAATTATGTGATAATTGAACAGCTAGGAAAATATTAATGGGTAAATAAATCTTTCCATATTCAAAATGAAACGAAATTCAAACACAATTTTACTAACTTTATTTTCATAACACCCTAATACATAAAATTTCAATGCATACACGATGTCGTTTTTGCAAAAGCTTTTTCCAGTGGATAACATGGATAGAGATATCCTTTTTGTCATTTAAATCCATACGCTCGCGTATCTGAAACGAACGAATAATATATCAGTTCTACGCTTATGTATCTTATCGTTCAATTTTACTAAACGAATCCCCAATAGGGTACTGCAACAGCGTACCGATGATTTTTATTCACGATGTAAATGTCCAATTGTTTCCGATATAAGTATATCTATATCTGCCATAATGGAAGAACGCAGACATTATAGCATTAGTAGTATATCGCGGTTAACCGCACCACCTTGGATCCAAATTTAATATCTACGTTTTGTTAAATAAATCTCACGGTTGCATCCCGAGAGGAAATTACAGGAAACATCCTGCTAAGTTGAGTGTTGCGGAAGTTCGGTGTGGTTCCGGTGGAAGTGAGATTTTCAGATACCATCAATAATTACAACGACGCTCCCTAGAGACGCGTGTTTTGTACGTCGTGTAAATCTATGTGCTGTGTGTTTACAACACATCGCGCTGATTTGCGATAGGTGCGCTGATGTGCTGCTCCGATGCGGTATCAAAAATGATGAAACGTTGATCGCATACCGTCGATATGGGAGTTTCACGATTTCGAGGGAATTATCCAGAACCAACGCGATGAAATTTCCATAGAACTTTAAATACGATTTTTGTGACTATCGATTTTGTAGGAAAATTTACACCTATACGCTTTCGGATATTTCCCTCGAAAATTTTGGTTATTTATGTTACAGGATATATAGTTTAGTAAAAGCGGCTGTGAAGGAAATGAAGCTGGGATCTAGTACTGCTAATAATGCGCCCTACAAATATTTAAAGAGCGTTTGGTTCAAATAAATCAGTGATCATATCCTATAGTTATAAGAAATGTAATTGCAAAAAATGAACGACATTCGGAATTCTAAATTTTTACAGGTTTCTAGTAATGTAACTGCAATATGTTAGTAATTTTCGCTCTTTTGATTTTCCAGAAAATGTTTGTAGACGTTTTTAAGACAAGTCTGTGCTGCCAGCACATTTTACATCTTTGAAAAGCTTCCTAATTAAATATTGTCACAAATCAATTCTACAATGTCAGCTTATTGCTGCTTTTTCCTGTGCTTAACTGATTCGGCAAGAAAGCCGTTCTCTATCTCCACCGGCAATCGATATCTGACCTGAGATTTCTGGAATCACATGTCAATCTCCGTGTCACACTCATATCTGAGGCAGCGTCTTTTGGGTTGAAAGTTCTGCAGATACAGGAAAAAGTGGCAAAAGTGCTGATTGCACAAGGGGTCGTTTTTATATTCCCGGACAAGGCATAAAAACAAAAGACTAGAGCAAAAACAAAATTTTAATTTTCAATATACTTAGTTTCCCTGCTTTTGAATACAGGTATAGCACCGTTTCAATAACATCTTTAATCCAGTATAAAAATATTCATTTGGTTTTTCCACAAAATGGTCCTCAACTGCTGATATAAGTTCGTCATTGTCCCTAAATTTTGTTCCCCTTAGTGTTTTTTTGAGATTCGGGAACAAAAAATAGTCACTAGGTGCTAAGTCTGGACTATAACGCGGATGTTCAATTTCTTTGAAACCACAATCAGCTACAGCGCCTTTTGAAAGTCTGGACTTGTGCACTGGTGCATTGTCGTGGAGCAATAAGACACCTTGCGTCAGTTTTTCGCGTTTCTTCACTTTAACAGCATCTCTAAGGCGATCAGGTTTGCAAAATACTCCTTCGTTATCGTACTACTCTTATTCATATAGTCAATTAAGAAAATACCTTCACAGTCCCAAAAAATGCTCGCCGTTATTTTTCCTGCAAGAGGGGTGACTTTAAACTTCGTGGGAGGGCTGGAGCCCTTAACATGCCACTGCATCAACTCTTGTTTCGATTGAGGGTCATAATGATGAACTCAGGTTTCATCTCCAGTGACAAGTCGATTGATAATTAAATCTGGCTCATCTCTACAGCGCGCCAAGAATTTTTCACAAGTCTCAACCCGGACACGCATTTGGAATGGCGAAAGCATTCGCGGCACTCATCTTGCACTAACCTTTGTCATCCCAAGGTAATCGTGTAAAATTCTGAAAACGGTGGTTTCTGAAACTTCTAGTAAAGCTGCTAATTGTCGCTTCTATAGTCTTGCATCCTCCAGTACAAAACACTTGTTTTTTTTTCAACAACATCTGAAGTGATCACGTCAACAGGGCGCCCTGGACGGGGTTCATCATCCAGTGATTCTCGACCATGTCTAAATAATTTTGACCACTCACAAATAGTTGTCTTGGAAGGGCAATCATCCCCGAATACAGCCATTATCTCTTCAAGAATAATTTTTGGAGGTTTTCCTTGTTTTGTTAGGAATTTTATAACAGCCCGGCATTCGATTTTATAGATTTCAACGCGCGACGTCATAAATTGACAGATAATAAAATTAATAATGTTGCAATTGTTTTGTAAATTGCCACACAAATTACCAAGGCACATGTGATTAAGAAACAACATAACCGAAAATTGCATCAAAATTCTAAAAAACCGAGTCCGGGAATATAAAAACGATCCCTCGTAGTTAAGGATTTTTCGTAGACTGAGAGTGATGACTCATCAGTCAGTACACTTATTGCAAATTATTGCATCTAAAAGCTGAATCGACTTGAGAGGTAAGTGATGAGCCAATTGGGTAAAGTAAGTAGTATCTTTTTATTTAGGCTGTCTTTTGACCATTTGTTATTATATGTCAACCGAGACAAATTACGTTGATTTTAATTATTCAATTGAAATTTCCAAAACTATTTTCTATAGACATAAACGCGACAGTTCAAGACAGGTATCTTATCAACCTTATTAGTATTCGACCAGTAAGAAGTTCTGGATAATATGAAGATGCATCAAAAAATCGTCAATAGACGTTACGCGTTTTTCAATTTTATTGAAAGATGGAGGCAAATTCTCATGATACCAGAAATTTAAGTTAGCAATTTTTATTACAATTTTTTCTTTAAAACATCAACATCCATTTAAAACAATCAATAACGATAGCCAAAAATTTTGAAACATTAATCATTCAGATGATATTTAAATTGGAAACACAAATCATTTCCATTATGATCGAAAAGAAAAAGTTATTATACTAATGAATATTTCGAAAGTAATGATCTTAATATTCATAGACTACTTTCGAAAAAATATTTAGTTTAGTTAGTCGATACATTTCGTAAATTTTAGTTTGTTCAAACGAAATTTCCAAAACTTTGTTCATAGACATAAATGCGACACTTAAATAAGAGTTTATGGCAATTTTTACTTTATATGAAAAGTAAAAACTTTCTTTCAAGTTCAGAAGAATTTGTTTGAAGTTCTAATTCCATAAAATTCGTACAAACGCTCTTAAACGAATTTTATTAAGAAAGATGCAACCAAATTGTTTTGTTATTGATAGAAATTTATTGTTAGAATATTTGAAAATGACAAAAAGTTACTAAATGTTCTTCTTAAAAATATCTCAAAACAATCAATAAGCCATCTTGGAAATGGCACTTATTGGCTCTCTTTATTTGCCTACATATTTTGAAACATTAACCCTCATGTAAGTTGTAGATTCCTTATTTATATTATGGAAACTTACAAATAAGAAATCGTTTACTGAAACAAAAGAAGAAAGCATAATCACTGGCAATGATAAACTTTTTCGAAAGTAATGAGCACAAGAAATATTACGAAGAGCTACAAACATTTAAAAAATATTTAGATTTAGTTAGTCTTACATTCGTAAATTTTAGTTTATTGAAAAGACTGATGTCCAAGGTATTGATGTCCAACAAAATGCTGCCTTAAATAAGAGTTTATTTCATTTTTACTTTAAATGATATTAATTCAAAGATTTACAAACAAATTTTCAGAATAACGCATTTGTTTCTAATGTGTTCTAATTTACATCATTTAAAAATTCGTCAAAACTATAAAACTCTTGTCAATAAAAAACTATATCATTGATATCAAAATATATTTTTTGTTATTGATAGAATATTTATTGATAGAATATTTTCTAATTGACACTATAAGCTACTAAAGCGTTCTTCTTAAATATCTCAAATATATCGAAATGGCTATTTATTAATTCTTTATTTGCCTGTTTAACTTACTCGTAGTACACCTCATTTAAATGTAATTCAAAATTGATGGATTTGTACTAATTTTATAAGAAATCGTTTACTGAAACAAACGTTGTTGTGACGCCTAATATTGCTTCATTTCACATTTTTAGAAAAGTAATTACCAAACACGAATTTTAAAAACATTATAAAATATTTATTCACAAAGATAACGTTTATCGAAGATATATGTACAAATTAATCTGGGCAGTTAAGATTGTTTTTAGAGCTTCTTAAATCGTTTAAAAATCAAAACAACAAAGTCCAATTATTATGTAACTAGACATAAAAAGTTTGAGGAAGTTATGTAATAATAATTTTTTTTTTAATGTGGTGGGTGCTTAGTTCCAATGAGTCCGTAATTTGTATCGCTTGTCTGGCTATCACTGCAACTCTCGCGGTGTAGTTTTTGAGTGTGTATGTTGTGTTCAATTGGCTTTGTGACAGCATCATATCGCCTTTCATGATGCCGCGCTGTTAATCACTTTGCTCCCAACAGCGAATGGCAAGTCGATCCGGGATTAAACTCTGTGAAAAAATGTCACCGTCCCTCCAGAGAATTGAACCCCGGCGCCTATCGTCCTCTCACAACAATAGTCAGCCGCCTAACCACTGCGGCCATCGACCCGTTTAATAATAATTTAATATAATAATAATAATAATAATTTTTATTGTCATAGACCTTACAAGGTATTGACATTGTCAATTCCAAATATCCATACAATAAAAATATCACAAACATTGTAAGGTAAAACAATAATAAAATTTATAAAAAAATCAATTCAAAGATTTACAAACAAATAACCCTAGTATTAACGCTAAAAGTAACACCGTGAAGAGCTCATCTTGTTACATCATTTAAAAAATTCGTCAAAACTATAAAGGTAATCTTGTCAATAAAAAATCCTTTACATTGGCATCAAATCTTTTTTTATTATGTGAGAGTTTGAGGTAAATAGGAAGAGCGTTGAAAGCTTTGATTGCAGCATAATACGGCCCTTTCTCATATATCGGCTACTTTTGCCTATAAAGCGGCTATTTATTAATTCCCAATATAAAAGCCATGTTTGTATGATTGCGTAAACATACATATTTCCACGTTAAGTTGTTATTTGGTTTTTATAATTTAATAAAGCAACTTATGCCAAAGTATCCCAATCGCATATCATAAAGTACTATTATTACACATTTACGTTAGAGGATTACCTAGGATTATCCTAGAAATTATAATTATAAATAATAATAACAAACAGTGAAACAAAACTATATAGCTTCCTATTTGAATAATTTCAATAAGATAAACTACAACATAAAGTGCACTATGGAAAAAGTATAACATGTAAGTATACGGTTTTTCGATACAAAATTATCAAAACAACAACAGCCTACATAATACTGCTTCTAGACATATAAACCCCCAAGCAGCAATGTAATGTTAGCTAATAGCCACATCCGCCTATTTGTATACGTGCAAGGAATCAGACTAATCCTAACATAGCCCGGAGGTCTAGCATCAAGTGGAACAATAATGATTCTGTCTAAAACAGGTAATTTCTATCGAGTGAACACAATAGATCTCAAAGCTACCGCTAGTACCGCCTTCTATCTTTAATATGTGCTTTATTGTAATTCATAGTTCTTCGGATATGCATAGTGTTTCCCGTGTAATAGCAAAAATGTAAATATGTTGTTTGTGAAGACGGATAATATCCTCTCTCGTTTATAAAGCCTGTCTGTCTACCGAAGTAGCAAGGTCTTCGGTTGTGATTTACCAATGTTTGAGTTGAACATTATGAGTTGGGCAGTGAGTGAAGCCGATAAATTCTCAAGCGATATCCCTACTTTAGATTTCACAAAAACATCGATTATGTAGCATAATTATAATAATAGATATTACTATGTTACCGCGTGGGTATTGTATTATTTTTCTTAAAAGAATTTGCCTCGGTCTAGCTTACACTGACAGCTCTATATATCAGGTCATTAGAGGGGTTCCGATTTCTATTAGAGTTAAAAGAAACAGCAATGAAGAACGTTTAAATTAAGTGCCAAAACAAATCTTTATTGTAACTCGTTAATGTAAATTACTGTTTGAAAATAGTTAAATCGAGTGTTTAATCGTGTAAAATATATTATCCGCTTTGTATTTATTTCTAAAACCTCCTGAAACTTATTCTCGATAGGAAATTTTTGATGGGCGGTAAACTTTTCTTTAGTACAATATCGATAATTTGCTGCAACAAGCAAATAATATTAAAGCTAAATTTGTTTTGGGAGGTTTCTAATTCAAGTTGTATGTGAATTTGTTGTAGTCTAGATATGGTTGTTATGCCATCGCCCATCCAGTTGGTTTTCTTAGAAGATGCGTCTGGTATAAGTAGGAGTTTAGTTTTCTCGAAAATTTCTTCAATAAATGGAATGAGGGGTTGGTTTTTCAAATTATTATGTTTATGTAAATAGCGTTTCTTTTATTTCATAGGAGTAGTACTTTTCTGTTGCGATATCTTTGCTACTTATTAGCTTATTTAAATGGATCTTTTTCTTTTGTGTCAACAAATCAGTTTACCGCTTAATTTATTGCTTTAATGATTAAATTATAAGTTCTATCGAAGGGATTGCTGTTACGCACTTGTGCTCTCCAAGACTACGCAGTAAAAAAATAATTGCAGAAAGCACGACAGTTTTTTTTTTGTTTGAACCGTATATGTATAAATTTTGTTAAAAATTTCGACAGTTTTGTCCCTGAAAGAACTGGAAATTATTTTCAAGGCTGGCCAAGTTTAGAACTTTACTTTTCTCAAATATTTCGTGCGTCTTAATATCACGTTTGTTTGTAACTTTTTTCTTTATGTCTCCATCTGTTTTCCTGCTAGCTTTACAGATACATTAGATTCTCACAGTACTTTTCTTACGGTTTAAAAATGGTTCAACTCTGGTATACGACTTCCAAATTTTTACGTCCATGTTAAAGTTTGTTTTTTTCCTCATTATCTAGTTTAAATAACATATAATTAATACTTATTATTCAATTACTTCTGAAATATAAGTTTAGATTTAAATAGCAAGCTTCCAACATCTTTTTAAAGGCCTGATTTTTATTAAAATATATTATACAGAGCTACCATAAAACTGTTTTCTTCTTGTTGTTTTTCTTTTTTTAATTTATTACAAATTGTAACTCTGCTGAGGTAGTTAGTGGTAGCTTTTGGTTTATGCAAAATTTTGTTTTCTGTGTTCATAGCAGATGCTCAGAAAGAAAGTCAAAAGAAATTTTGACGAAATTCAGAATTTAGTCAAATTAATTGCCTTCAAGAGTCTTGTAATATTGTTTAAAATGTGCACTTCAAACATCTACTTTTTTATGTTAAACTAAATTGTAAAAAGTTTTTGCGTTGCTTCCTTATCCTGCTTTGGCCCAAATACATACCTGTACAGGGGCTAGACACTTATTTAAACTATCTAGTAGTGTCCTTCAGACATTTGGCATTGATGAAACTAATTTTTGATTTATAAACTTAAATAAATAAAACTTAAATAAATCATGACATTGTCCAGGATTACGGTAAAATAGTAAAAAGCCAACGTTTTATAAATTAATGAAAACCCTGCCTAAAACGATCTTACGAAGCTTATCACTTATTGTCAGAATAAAATCAACCGAATCCCTACTCTTCCTAATCCTAATTTCCAGCGTAGAATAATCAGAGGTAGTCAAAATTATGAAAAGTACAAGCAAGATAAGTAAGAAAAAATGAACCCAATGAATATATTTATTTTAAGGTATAATCCAGGTAATTAAGAACACTTGTAAAAAAGATGTATTACGTTTTAATCCATTTTACCGCTTTTTTTCGTTACGAAATGAGATGAAGGTTTTCCAATTTTTTGTCGGCTACTTCACTAATAGTGCAGCTTCAGTTATAAAAACAAACATATCGTTTGGAGAATGTATGCCGTAGGTGAGTTAAAACAAAAGCAGAATGACATAATAAATGACACACTAGAGATAGCTTCGCAAAAAATATACGTATATTCATGTGAGATTTGTAATATGCAAAAACATTACAATGTTTTGTCTCCGACTGTCTCGGCTAGAAGAAAACATAATTTAATAAAACGAAGTTGTCGTTAAAAGGAAATAAAACCTTCCGACTGTATAGCATTGCTTGTTGTTGGTGTTTGTATTTGTAGCGAATTTCATTAAGTTTTTTCTCGAGTAAGAATGCTCTTTATTCATTAAAATAGCTAATGTTGGTAATGCAGCTAGAATTTCATTTTTCTTACTTTACCTCTCATTTAGAAAATGGTCGTGTTTATGCAAAAATGCAAGCTGACTAAGAAATGTAATTTCGTATAATTGGAATTCGATGCTACGTACCTACAGTTTTGACTTCATTTTTATTCTACCATTCACAAATAGAAAATTAGGAAACAAATTATTGTGGAAGCTATTAATGTTGACGGATTGTATTTCACTTTTTAATAGGTTATGGGAATTTTTTGAGTGCTTATTCGTGTTCCTAAGTTTTGTTCATTATTATCAGGTTTTAATTAGTTTTGCTCAATACGACATCGTTATTCCAGTTTAATATTAATATAAAGTTTTGTGTTGCTTTTGGGTACTTATAGCGAATATTTAAAAACTGAACAGGCTGTTAAGTATGAATATAAATGATTTAAGTATTTTGCTACGAACTGTTATTTGTGCATAAGGAAAAGACAAATATTTGCTTTAAATTTTAAATTGAGAAAATACTAAATTCCAGGCAAACTATACGAGAGAAATGTCGGGAACTCTCGCGGTGTAGTTTTTGTGTGCGTATAATTGTGTTGAAATGGCTTTTTGACAGCATTAAATCACCTTCTATAATGCCGCGCTGTTAATGACATTGCTTCCAACAGCAAATGGTAAGTCGATTAGGTTCCAATTCTCCGAGAAAAATGTCTCTTGATTGAATTTTGAATTGAAACACACATAGTCAACCACTGCCGCTATCGACCCGTTTTTGTCAGCCATTCGTCTGTATTAATCCGTTTGTTAGTAGATGTGGTGTCAAGATAAGGACAATTGTGTACAGCTTGGTTTGCGGTTTCGTTAATTGCAGATTTCTCAAATTAATAGTAAAAACACTATTAGTTGGCTAAACGACTTCGAAGTATTCATAATAACGCTGATAGCAATGGCGCATATTTAATTTAAATTACACGGCACAAAATCTTGTATGGTGTATGATTTTAAATTATGGTTTATGATGGATGTTGAATGTGGAATTATTATTAATGTTTATAATTAGCCGAAAAATATATAAAAATAGTAAATTAAGTGCTGTTATCTGGCGGGCAAAATTTAAACATACAAATCACATAAAGATGGCAAATTACTAGAAGAAATATAACATTATATTCAAACTGTCATATACGGATGATTGGTGAGAATGGCGTATTAAAAGAATTATACAAATGGAACGGAATCTTAAAACAAAATGTTGCAGTTCGATATGGTTGAATATGAACTAATCACGCGAAAATATTTTTGAATAAATAATATCACTTCCGGTTAACCGGACGTGGGCATTAACCTCGACTTTTTAAATAGCGTGATATAAAATAATTTACAGATTCAGCTTCTATGACAAATTTTACACATATTTTATGTATCATATCCTACACCTAAATACCATTCTTTCTGAGTTATTCGCAATTAAAGAAAAAAAGGGACAGATACCGATCTTACTTTATAGTGATATTCGTCACGTAGGACTAAACGAGACGAATGAAATTTTCCATACGCACAGCTGATATTGTGAGTTACACAACATTTGAAGTAACATTATAAAGGGTGTTTTAAAACTTAGTTGCATATAAATAAGTTCAATCTTGGGAAAGAAGAATTTTTACATGGAAAATATATTCTCCTAGATATTCTGATTCTACAAAATATTCTCTTTTAATCTGTATTAGGTGTTCTTAAATAAAATATATATCTTTCCATTAAAAAAACTCTACTTTGCGAAGATTGAACTTATTTATATGCAACTAAATTTTTAAACACCCTGTAGGTTATGATACATGAAATATGTGTAAAATTTATCATAGAAGCCAAATCTGTAATTTATTTTATAGCATGCTATTTAAAAAATCCAAGTTCATACCCGCTTCCGGTTAACCGGAAGTGATATTTATTCGAAAATATTTTCACGTGATAGTTCATATTCAACTATATCGAACTGAAAAATTTTGTTTTAAAATTCTATTCGGTTTGTATAATACTTTTAAAAGGCCATTCTCACCAATCACCCTGTATAGTTAGTTCGTTCTCCACTATGATGTAAAGTAATGTATAAAACATACATTGGATACAATTGCTTGTTAGTTGAAATCAGCTATGAATTTATACGTAGCGAGTTTAAGAAGAAGATACTATTTAATAAAATGAAGAAAGTTAAAAGCGCTAAAGTAATATATACATTCAAGAATTTGGTTTTAGTTCATTAAAACAATTACTTAGAAAAGATAAGAACAATTATCTGGGTTGGTTTCATAAAAACAACACAAAGTGAAACAATTTCTGTGTGTGCAAAATAAATTTAGATAAAACGATGGAGTAGATTAAAATAGAAAACGTTTAAGAAGCTTTCAAAGCACACTCAGCAACCATTACATTGTCTGTTTATCGAGAGAATTCAATTCTGCTTCATAGATTACTTTGAAACATACAATGCAATTTTCATGGAACTACGACTATAAAATCGCTTATACACGATCTAGTTCATTCACTGAATAGCAAGTACGTGCGTTTCATTCCATCCTTTCTATCGATTCTAGTTCTAGATATAGTTTAATCAGTGCTAAACTGTAAATACTATCGTCAGTCTGTTACATTTGTGTTAAAGCTTGCACATGCTCTGAAGTCCTTTTTTTCCAGATCTGCTGGTTAATTATTTACTCGTCATTACCAAGCGTGCGAAAATTCAGGTGCAATCTTTTGTAGCATGAAGCTTTTTGCATTTCCAATTCATAGGTGCAGTGGATGCGTAGAAGGCTGCAGGGCTATTTGTGCTAGTTGCAATGATAGTTGATAGCGCCTGTATACCAACATAGAAAAGTAGTGACTCCTTTTATACTCTAAAACGAATGAATACGTAATCATGCTTTTGTGAATGCAGGTTTTACATTCCCTTATAGATAAGCGAAAATATAATAGAATAAGTAGAATAATCTCCTTTAAGGGAAGAAAAGAAATAATGTCATCGGTCATAAGTTAAGTAGATATGATAAAAATAATTGAACAAAAAAAATCATAATAATTAACGAAACCGAAGCGGGCTTGGCGATCGCAGTAGTAGAGCGTTTATTCTTTGGTAGTGGTAGTTTAGAGTGTCAAGGATCACATTTTGATCACGGGATTGTGGCGCGTCTTCCTAGCATCCCGGTTGAGTATCATTGGTTATCGAGACATAATTTATAATGCAACACTATTTACGGCGCGGCAAAGTTGAAACAAAGTCTAGAACAATGTGTTTTAAACAGCATTTTATCCACCTAAAAATGTTTAAACGTGAGAACACCAGCTTGAGTGTTTAATGTTCTTAAGTGAATAAAATTCATCTAAAACACGCATCTTACACAAAGATTTACTCACAATCACTACATTTATCGAATGGAATTATTCGAAATTTAATTAAAAAATATAGGTATTCATAAAATGGAATGTGGCAGGTTGTGTCATAGTTACTGGTTGTTGTGGTACGTTGCTTATTGTTTCTATTAAAAATTGTGAGATTTTGAAACATGCAAGAAAATAATTGTGTTCCTTCTGTAATTCTTGAGGAAGATCAAGAAGCAATTATCCAATTATTGTGTGTGAAATCCAGAGAACATTATAAAAAAACGTGTACCAAATTTAACAAATGGAGAGAGAAACTGCAGGTAATGATAGTAAATAAAGAAGGCGTGTTAAATTTGAACAAAAAATATATAATATCATTTATCATCATGTGGTTGAAAGTAATATTCAATATTGGAAAATATAGTAAACCCACTGGTTTTCTGAAAAGTCAATAAAAAGAAACCGCAGTTTTGTAAAGAGTGGAGATCGAAGAATTTTTGATTAAAGCTTCGATAAAGAGCATTTGATGATTAAGGTAATAATTTTAGACTTTCTAAATAATATGTATTAATTAATAAAGTTTGAATTATTTTGGGTTACAATAATAACAGGATGAGTGTCTGGTGCTTATCGATACTATGCGTTTACAAATTTAGAAATCAGTGGATATACAGGACGACAATGGCGCGTATGTGCTTGTTTCGATACTAGATAGCTAGCTTAATAAAGGATTATCTATCAACGCTGTGGAGATGTCTAGAAAATATACTTCCATACGACCAAAGAACTTATCACAAAACAGATTCCTTTTACATTATAAGATTGAAAAATGTACTTCTGAGCCAGTTGGAATGTACTCATTGGCAGAAGTTCCATTAATTGATTTTCAACTTGGATAACGCGGCCACTGTATGAGACGTACCTCAATAACTTTATTGGCTTATAAAGGTGCTGATCTTACAGTCATCAAGCGGTATGGTGGGTGGAAGACCTATATTGAGGATTTTGTATCTAAAAAACTTCGTATTGTAGAGAAAATCCAGAATTCTTCTAATTTAAGTCGTTCCTCAAAAGAGGAGACATCTATAATTGGTTTCAGGAGTGAGATATGATTTAAGTCTATATATTAAAAAAAAAATCTTATAATAGGGTATCTTCAGAAATGACTGATTATAATTCATACACATATTGCAGACAAACAACCTACAGTAAATCAAACCAGATAGTTTACAAAATGTCATTCCACTATTTTGGATTTTAATTTATGAAATAAACCTATCTTTCCTACCATATACATAGAATGTCATTATTTCTGCTCGTTAACATACATACGTATGTATCTACATCTTAGGGTCTTCCTACTTTATATACCAACTAGAAAGAGGTCGGTTACCGTCTGTGATTGGAGGACGCACTTACGCTAGATAACGCATTTTACTGGATTTCCCTCGTGTATACCACGAGTAGAAAACGATTTATGGAAGAGCGATAGGAGGCGGTTTAAAAAACCCGGTAGATTTGAAAATAAATAAAGGCGGAGATGTAGCAGTATCAATCGCTGGCTTGCGACGTCGTCAATACTGGATATATATCTGGATGGAACATAAATAGTTTAAGCGAAAGCTTTTGTCTAAAGTCTACATAACCATGACACTCGTGTATTTTGCGTAAAACCGCGTTTTGTGGGAGCTCGGTTGGATTTTCTGATTTAAAATTTATACCATAGAGAATTTAAACTAAAACCAATTTCGTAGCAATATCTTACAAATTATTTTATAAGATCATAAAAAAACAGTATAGACTGAATGTAGTTCGTTATTAACTCGCCTTTTTGGCCATTGAATATCATTTTGTTTGCCAATATTTTTGCAACTTGTCATATGAACGAAAAATAATAAATGAGAAAGAAGATAAAGGAGATGTAGATTTTGATCAGATTACTTGACTGAATCGAAACAATCAGCATCCGATTTGCAAAATTTTGCAACTTCGGATCGATGCCAGACGATATTCTTTATAAAGGAAAACAATATGGAAACTGATGATTAAACATTTTCAAATACAAATTCAGACTGCCAAGGACTGAACCATCACTTTATTGTTGCATGCAATTTCAAGAATAAAAGCTCCTGCGAAAATAGTAGATCATAATGAAATAGATAAGATTTCAAATCATCTGTTTGATGCTGGTATGATTGGACGTTTGATCGAATGGTAAAATGGAGAAAATTTCTGAAGCATACGAAAGAACTGATAAACTAAATCGCAAATCTGAGAATGGTATCGAAATGAAGGTATTTGTGAGTTTGTAGTGAATCATAAAAATTCGCTATACTCTTACACTGTCTTGGATGCCATAATACCGGATTTCTTTTCAAAATTCCCAAAGAGTTAACGAAATATTGGTTGGTTTCTGTGTCATGCGTTAGAGACGAATCCCCTAGATGCTTAATCCTTTAGTCTTAGTAGGATTGGTGCTTCGCAATTACAAACAATATGGTCAGTGATTTCACTTTAAAGTTCGCAAAATCGCTAGTTTTCTTGATCCCCTAAGTCCATCTTTTTGAGATGGTATCTTAGACGGCAATGACTTTAACTTTTGGTTTTCTAAGATCAACTAACTTTATGTTTCTATTTATGTGAGTATTGGTCTCTAGAGGAAGGCACTTTCCCCTTGTTCCTCTCATTGTTGGACTTCTTTTGCTAAGTTAATTTTTGGGTAGGAAAAGGACAGATTCCGGTTCAACGAAATACATAGTGGCGCAGAAAGCAAGTTCACTTGGTGTACCATTTATTTCAGCATACATAGTTATTCCTAGACCAGTTTAGACTCAAAGCTGCATAAATTCAAGGTTTTTTAGGGAGTCTGATTGTCGGTACAGGTATAAATATTTCCTTCTCTGTGCCTTTTTCACACATCCTCGTATAGATGTATGCCATGTAATTCCGTCTGGAAGATCAAGTTTTCCCAAAAGGTTTTCGGTATATTCAGAAGGCCATCGCGGCTTTTTGCCTTTCCATTGAAGATGGCTTACATATATGTACTTGGCTTCAGTAGTGCTCTATTGATGAATAGTGCATCCAAGGGATACTTCCTCATATTGTCTTGCTTAGATTGATACTTAGTCCTTTTCTAATGCACCATCTGCTGAAGATATTACTATTATTACCTTACATGCAAATCCCTGCCAAATATCTCAAGTTTACAAGAGATATGATGTTCTTATCGTATGTGCATATAAAACGCAAAGCAGTAGTGGGTGATTGTAGTAGGTGATTGATTTCTTGATCATTAATCATTCACTCATTTACAAACATAATTGCATAATTTGTAATAAAAGCGAAACGATTAAAATACAATGTTTTCTGTAGATATACATATTCCAATTCAAGTTTGACATATGTATACTATCCTACATCATGTAACAGAATATTTTCGTATACACGAAGAAGCATATATGTATGTAGACTTAATGACAAACAGACTGCGCGCGCAACTTCTTGCGATGCGAAGATCCCAACATTTCGCATCATGAAATATAAATCATATTGCGTGCGTACAGTCGCACAGAAAAAATAACAAAGAAATGAGATTTCTGATTGATGTGTACTCAATCTGCGGTCGGAATAGACCTGCTCCTTTTCATAATCGGGTTCTGACAATATTTATTTATGAGAATGACGCCGCAAAGAGGTAGCTACTTCTCATATTTATGTATAAAATATTCATACTTTAACGACAATATTTACTTCTGAGTGCTCTTTTCTGTTTCATTAAATATTTTTACGAATCGAAGACGATATTTTTTAACCTAATTCAAAATTGTGATACATAATTTCGGTGGAATTTGAAATATTAATCGGATTAATTTACAGTATCCAGGCCAAACCTATTAATCTATACGAGAAACTTCGCTAGAACTTTGGATAACACCGGGCAAAACATAAAATCACGAGCGTGCTATAGGGTTAAATGACAAATGTAAGTACCTACCCGCAAAAGGTTCGTAATTCCGATGTTTCCTTTAGTTGACAGGTGTGTTTTTACGTCACTAGTAGAAAAAAAAATGTACCTGATGGAAACGAAGTTTTGGCGGGTACATTTTTGTTCGCCGCGTTTTGTGGAGTTTCTTATGGTCTCGAACATAAATTTTATATTTGGGCAATGCGCGAAGAAACTTCGTAGACGTGTAAAAGTTGTATTCTAGACTTCGGAGAACATCAGACGAACATCTGTAATTTCGCGTGTGGGAAGTTTATTTCAATCGATAAATCTTCCTTCAGAGTCGTTCGTTTAAGTGTTATCAGATTCTCGAACAAGGAGATAGGCAAATAAAATATGCGAAGAAAACTGAAGGGGAACAAATGATTAGTAAGAATAGCTGCCTATGCATATATAGGAAAGTAATTGCACTAAATTATACGATTGGTATAATAAATGATAACAGGAAGAAGTAGAAATAGAGAGAAAATCCTAATCCCTAACTCCTTCGTATTATAACATTATTATTCTTATTTAAATTCGGCATGGAATATTTTATTTTCAGTATGCTAATGCATATTGGAATTGCAGTTAACGATACACTTCAAAACATGAATTTTGACAAAATTTAGTGTCCTCTAAAATTATGTGCGAGAAGTAACATAGAATAATTGTGTTTATAATCTAAGTAAATGAGTATTGAAGCTGTTTTCCGAGAAACGCAAAAATAGATTGAAAAGGTTCTTAAGATTGACAGGAGATGAAAAAGGTCGCCATAAAAATGGGTACACTACACTTAAATGCCTTTATTGTGAATAGGTGTTAAATGTCTCAACATTTAACCACAGTTAGTAAAGCTAAGGTGGTAACGATGTTTGAGAACCGGTACTTATTACGACGCGTTGACCAAGAGTTCAACAAAAATACTATCCTGAGTATTAAGTAGAGATTAACAAGATGATAATCCCTTTTCTATTACTGTAGCAGCAAAAGGAGAAATTGTATATCCTGCATCCCATAGAAGAACTCTTGGTCTTATTAAAAATCGAAACTATTGTGCGACTAGCAAAGGGTTTCTAGCTCAAGCCCATCAGCAATGACGTTTCGAATTTGCAGAAGAATATGTTAATATGCACAATAATTTTTGGGAAAGTGTCAACTTTATAGGCGAAATGAACTTTCAATCATGTCATAACGGTCAATTAAGATTATATAGACCGCGTAACAGTAACAGGCATTTACAGGAATACGTTCAACAAATAAAAAGAAGTGGACGTTTTTCTGTAAATGTTTGGGCTTTGATCACTGTTCAAGGATCAAGGATTTGCTGGAATACAACGCTACCTTCTACCAACAAGGCAAGAGCCTTATTCATACTTTGCATGTTGTTACGGAATGGCTTGAAGAGAACAAAGTACTTTTATTACCTTGGTTGGCCAACAATGCCAATATGAACCCCATTGAGAAAACACGCAGAATTTAATTGATTCAACGCCACGATGTCTTCAAAGCGTCAAGATTAGTTTTACGGGTCGATAGCCGCTGACGATTATCGTTGTAGCGGAACGATGACTGGGTTTCAATTCTCCGGAAGGACGGTGACATTTTTCTCTGAGAATTAAATTCTGATTGAGCTACCTTTCGCTATTGGGAGCAAAGATAATACTGTTAATTACAAATCTTACATTAACGGGTCGATAGCCGCAGTGGTTAGGAGGCTAACTATCGTTATGGCGGCACGATAGGAGCCCGGATTCAATTTTCTGGAGGGGCGGTGACATTTTTTCACAGGGTGCGGATCGACTTACCATTCGTTGTTGGGATCAAAGTGATTAACAGCGCGGCATTATAAAAGGCGATATGATGCTGTCACAAAGCCGCTTGAACACAATTTACACACACAAAACTACACCGCGAGAGTTGCAGTGATAGCTAGCCAAGTAGTACAGCTTACGGAATCAGCAACTATGGAGCATTCACGGAATCAATTTTTTGGCTATTCACAGATCCTAAATCTTTATGGTGGAGACATTCATTAAACGTTAATAAGTCATATGCAGAAAAAAGAAATTTAAGTTAACTCCAATTCTGCAATTTTTTGGCTATTCACAGATCCTAAATCTTTATGGTGATTTTGAGTGACATTCAATTATGTTTTTACGTAAACGTTAATAAGTCATATGCAGAAAAAATCTGAAATTGTACGAGTTCAGGCAAAAGCTTATAAGTTCGTAACATTATATTTTTATTTGTAAATTTAAGCAAAACTAAATAAGTACCGCACACTCTACATAAAAGGTTATAACATTAAGCAGAAGTTGATAAATATCTTCAGATCCGCATCTGAAGTAAAACACAACGGTTTTGTGTAATGATGAAAGTTCTTCAGCAAATTGAGAAGAAGAATAGGGTACCAGTTTGGGGTGTGATGAGAAGGAGTAGGTACCCTGCACTTATCTGGACGAGGATCCGGGTCATCGCATTTAACTAACATAGTTGCCAATCTTCCAAATTTTTGTTTTGTTTTTATATATGGTACACTGTTCATTACTTAACCGTGTATCATTAGTGTTAAGCACATTTTAATAAAATAAAACGAAAAATAAAAAAAAGTCCATGTCTATTTTTAAGCAAAACTTAATAAGTCAATGGCATTCAAGCAAAACCGCGTATGGCCAACAAAAAAACCTGAATTTTGAAGGACAGATTTGTTTTTTCTTTGTAAACTCCTAGCATGATCTTATTATGGAGAACAGAACAATTTTTTCAATATTTTGTTTTATGTTTAAATATGTTTAAATATTGCCGAGCGCATTATCAATACTACGTTGCAGTCGCTTTCCCAATTCTCTGTCAATCCCTGCCTAAAAATTAATCTTTTGAAATCGTCAGTTTTACTGTTCAGTGGTAGAGAAAGTGCTGAAACTTTGAAAACTTTTATTAAAGTTCGTATTGATAATATAGACTTACTATGGACACAAAGTGTCAAAAATTTGGGCCTTACTATAGACTGTGATTTGCGTTTTGGGTTGCATGTTACGAAAATATTGTAGACAAAATGAGTGATAATGATGAACGAAAATCCAGATAAAATTCAAGCATAGCCTAGTATTTCAAGAACAATTTGTATTGGTGATTATTTAGTCTATATTCTTCTTTTAGTCCATATTTTCTAAATTTCAGTTATTGCATAAGTACCAATGGGGTTGTTTATTAAAACATCCGTTGTTAGATTTGGATCAATTATAATTTTAGTAAGACTAAAAATGACGTCAAATAAAACTAGTGTAATTATCGCTTTGCACAGTGTAATTACCGTTTGTAGAAATAGGAATAGGTAGTCATAGACATGATCGCAAACGAGAATATTTTAGTGTTTTATTGTTGCTAAATTTGACGAACCTTTTGCAAGTCGTTTATATATATAAAGAACGTAAAGAACTTGAAAAACAGAGTTATCCTTGTCGAATCCCTACACAGTCTAATATTTAATGAGCATTCCCCTGTGTAGTAAAACGTAAAATCGAGAAGTAGGTATGTACATACATAGAATATTATTCTATTCGTTCCAACGATAATTTTTCATATTTAATTTATAACTTACTGTACTATTTTTACATCAGACTTAAGTAAAGTTTGTTGTTGCCATAGCGTATTCATGGTGCGGCAACTGTTGAAACTTTTACTCTGGCGACTAGGTATACACATTCAACGGCAGCGAGCAGTGTGAATGGGCCTCAAAGGAGCGCACGCTAGGTAAACTAGGGACGAAAATTTCTTTCGCACACTCGCATAAGCATGAATAAACTCGTGCCTTCATATACACACACGTACGAGAAGTTACGTACATATGAAAATAAATATTAATAACTACATTCCCACATCTGGGAACCGAAGGGACATGGATGAAACGAATGTCTAGTAGGACGAAGACGGGTACTTCCCTGAAAGAAATTGAAGAGCGATTTTCGCTACGCACAAAATCCAGTTTACTGCGGATAGGAAGAAATAGGTTTCGCCGAATTCGGTAACCTTTGATGAAATATTTGTACCATCGCCAAACTGAAATATCTTTTTTCCTTTGACTTCGAATTTGTCTTTGTTAAACAAAATATATGCCGCTATGTAAAGAAGATTGATCATATATTGCGATAGCACCAACGCGTTTTCTTCTTTTCTTCTGTTGATATTAAAGACTAACGGCATACATAGTAAATATCAAGTGATAAGTTTAAGATAATATTGCGTTTAAGCGTAAATTCCAATACAACATATATGATAGGAAAAAATGTTGAGGTCTGAAATTTAAGAACTGTGTGACCAGTGTTTTTATAAAACCTGCTAAAACTATTATCTACATATTAGTCTCTTAAACCGTGGTTGATAAATTATTAACTGTTGATACTACAAGGTATAAATACTAAATTTATCGGTCAAATCAATTTGACTCTCTCTCTCTGTATAGTTATAATATTTAGAAAGTGGTACAGCAAGGTGTACGCAATTATGGTAGATGGGAGGAAAAAATGTTGAGGTCTGAAAGAACGTAATCTTGGTCTTATTCAGAAGAATTGCCAGTGTTTTTAAGAAAAATATTAAAATTTATAAATCTCAAGTATTCAAAGTTTCTCGAAACCGTGAAGTTTGATAAATTATTAACAGAGTTTAACCAAGTTGTTGCTAAGAATAACATCTTATCGAGTTGATTTAATTTGAGTTTTTTTTGATATGGTTCAATAAAATATTTGAAGTTAGTTTTTTTAATGTGTGTGGGCAATTAGTTGGAGTGACTCCGTAAGCTGTATTACTTGTCTGGCTATCACTGCAACTCTTGGTCTTATTTAGAAGAATTGCCTATTGTGTTTAAATGGCTTTGTGACAGCATCATATCGCCTTTTATGATGCCGCGCTGTTAATCACTTTGCTCCCAACAGCGAATGGCAAGTCGATCCGGGATTAAACTCTCTGAAAAAATGTCACCGTCCCTCCAGAGAATTGAACCCCGGCATCGTCCTCTCACAACAATAGTCAGCCGCCTAACCACTGCGGCCATCGACCCGTTAAGCACAAAAGCAATTGCTAGCTCAAGTGTGATATTGCTGTGAGAGCATAATCGTTCTATATCAATAATGCATAAGATCATATAGAAATATGTCAGTTTGTCCAGAAGTGGTTGAATGGTTGATTGAAGCTATTGCAGCTATACACTGATTGCGTTTGAGAAGAGCTACACAACCCTACATCCAAAGAAGACTGTCCAAAATATTTCAAAATTAAAGACATATCATATAACGTTAACAATGTATTTATTATCAATTATTGCAACATTTAGTTAGAAAAATAATAATTATCAGTACCTAATCACTATTGACCAGCAGCGAAAATGCTAAAACTAGGCAATATAGATTAATTGGATACGATTGACCATCGTTTGACCATGTTTGACCACATTTCACATTTTCAAAATGTTCAAAAAACAATATTCGAAATTTGTCTGTTACTACAAACACTGACAATTTGTTGCAGGATAGGTTTGACCGTTTGACCATGAATGACCACCAACTAATTTTTTAAAAACTTTATAATAGTCGAATTTTATAATAGTGAAAAATACAAGTTCATATCTCCAATGAAATGACATCAAACTCGGAAAATGTCACAACCTCTTGCTTCACGCTATTTCATCATCGCAAATCATCGTTTGACCACCCACCGTGTAATTTTGATCCAATATCGAAGTCTCATACAAGAGAGTTTTCAAAGTTCGTCGCACTTTTCGAGGTGGTCAAACGTTGAAAATGATACGACAGGGTTTTGAAAGTTTATCGCACTGCGAAAAGTGCGCTAAACTTTGAACACTCTGTTGTATGTAATTTCGAGATCGGATAAAACCGGTGAGTGGTCAAAGGATGATTTGCGATGATTAAGTAGCCTAGAGCAAGAAGTTATGACATTTTCTGGGTTTGATATTATGTCATTGGAGATATGTTGTATTTTAAATTTTTTCGACTATTGTTAAGTTAAAAAAAAAAATTATGTGGTCAATCACAGTCAAACGTTGATCAATCCTATCCTGCAACAAATTTTTAGTGTTTGCAGTAAAAAGAAAATTAAATAATTTTTTTTAAAGGTTTTGAAGGTGGTCAAATATGGTTAAACGATGGTCGATCGTATTCGATGAGCAAAATGTCTATATTGCTTAGTTTTAGCATTTTCGCCATTAGATCCCAAAATATAGGTATAGTGACTGTAGCCTAAATAAAATGTGGTCAATCGAAATCGCTGATGGTCAATAGTGGTCAATAAATGGTCAATCCTTTCTAGCATTTTCGTCGATTGTTGACCACTTCGTGGTGCCAACTTCGCGGATCTCCTAGAACAGCAGTTACTTGCGTTCGGTCTACGCCTCCTTAAATATGAGCAAATCGATAAAACCAAATCAGCTAGCAACAAATGCTAGCAAGAGAAACGTCTTCGGTCCCTCGGTGCAGTCGGCTGGACATATTACTAACACTATTAATTTACACTAGTTAAACCATTAAAATCAACAATTTTTTTTTGTGGGACCGGCGAGGTTAATATTAACGATAAATAAGCAAGACAAGTAAAAACAATTAAGTAATGCAAAGATCTGAATCTCTGAAATCTAATTTGTACGCTCAATGAAACTATGTACTGCCATAACAATTATGGTATTTCGCTCGAATATACATATGTCCATAAAAAAAGCGCTGCTATCTCGATCCTAACCTAATAGGAAAACAACCGAGAAGGGTGAAATACAGGACACATTGAACATTGCGTGGTGGTTTACATACTGGATTAATTTAGCTGTAAATCAATTGCAATTTGTGTAGCTTAAAGTTAAATTAATCTGGCTGAATTTAGCATCATCTCATTTAATTTCTATTAACTATAGTTTAGTCTCTACATTCGGAAGTTTCTCTTTCTATTTTAATAATGAAGCAATTCGTACTGTTTTATATGAAACTAATTTACATACTTTAGTAGGTATCTTGTAAATAATTATTTAGAATATATTGTTTATTAAACTGGCGATTGGTAGAGAATTGTTGAAATTTTAATGGTAGTGCTTAATTCATGTGGGGGGTCTATTTGGTCTATTATCAGGTTAATTTTCGTCTTCTTGTGGTTGATTTATTAATTTTTAGAGCTTCAACTTCCCTTTTACAACTTCCATTCTGCATTACTCTTTTTTTTATATTCTCATTTATATTGTGTAACATTTAGAGGTACCTTTTCATGAAATTTATTACACTCTGGGAGTTTCGAGCTAGATCGATTTGATACACTAACATCCAGATTTATAGTTCATAGTTAAGTCAAACCTTGAGGATGCGATTTTGACAAAAATTTCATTACAAATGTGTCAAAATAGCATGCTCAAGCATTGGCGTAAACGTAAGCATGAACTATAAAGCTGCGCCTAACGATTTTCTATTTTATTTCTTTTTCTTTTCCGTTTTGTTTAATTTTTTTAAGCCCGTTGGGTTTAACATTTCACATTTTTTTACTTTTATAAAAAAATCCTCTTTATGTAATGCAATTTGTTATGGTTTGTTGTATATTTTTAAATAAAATACTTTAGGATTTATATTAAAGCAACGTTGATTTGTTTGATTTGAATTTTTAATTTTGATTCTTTCTTCGGATTATACAAAATTATTAAATTTATTTAATTAGTGTTTTAAATGTTTAGGTTTTCCAATTTCATCCAATTTTTCTTTTTAACACGTTGTGGATTTTTGTACGGCGCGATGGCCAGCAATCACCAATGACCTACATATCTTAAAAGTTTCTATCACCTTCATTTTCTGTGTCTATAGATATACCAATGAAGAGATGATGAACAGGAATTTTGTATTGTATTAAGCTGGGCCCAGAAGACTGCATTCGTCGTGCTCATCAGATTCTGCAGCATGCTGCGAAGGAATTTTTCAATACTTTCCGAAATAATTGAACACAACAGTTTTTATGATGATGATAAAAATATAGTATCGCTCGTTTTGGCCATTTGATCCATCAACATCAATCAAACATTTATTTACATCTAGTAGGTAACTAAATGTTTTAAATATTTACCTCCATAACGACTCATGTAGCTTTTGAGTTTATCCTTTTTTATTTATTTATAAGATTAGCGGTAAATTAATGACGGCCAACTATTTATTCATTAATATACAAATATAAAATGCATTTTGAAAATATATGTATGCACATATTTTACGATGATCGTTTTTTACTGTACGTAAACAAAAATAGATACGTGCATTAATGTATCCTCGATTTTCCCTGCATACATACATACATATCTCACTTGTTATACTAAAGCAGACACTAAAAATATAACATGAATTGGTTGTGGTCGCTCTACAAATGATATATTGTGTAAAATATATGTATACACATGTAATATACAGCGATTCATTGTAATTTATATAGCAAAACACGTCGATATCGAATCTGATAAATTTATTAGAACAATGAAATTGAGTTTTCGATTTGGAATAACATAATGTATTAAAATGCTGTAGTGTGTTCCATGCTGCCGCATCAAAACATGTACAGTCTGTTCCAAAATTAATGTCACCCCCGCAATTAAAAGATCCAATAAAAATCATCTTCCCTATAACTCGATACAATTTTTGGTTGATGAATATCAATATTGTAATTGCGCTCTAAAATAAATGTCGGTCCAACCTAGTGCATTCGCTTCGCAAAAGAAGTTGTAATGTATCTTCCATCTCATCAAGCGACATTTTGGAACAGACTGTACATATGTATGGTAATAAACAAATTTGATTGCGTTTTGTGCGGGTATCATTTAAATCTATAGATTTAAACTGATCTAACATCTTTCAAGTACAATTTTCCAATTATAGGTATATTAATTCTCATATGTTCATAGTTCTTAGGAATATCAGTTGTCCATTTCTGGAATTATCACAAGTTTACAAAGCTGTCTGGATCGTATTATTTTGTTAAAACTTTCTCGTGGAAAAACTAAGACAGATAACATTCAACGTTAAAAATACTTGCAACTGCGAAATGTGATCGCCATATCGAAAGTTGGGAAGATATTGTTATCGAAAATAGTGGCGAAGTATCCTATTACAGCGCTAAAGTTACTGTATCGATAAGTTCTTCGATCGCAACGTCGGAAAAGTTTAATAGCTTTCAAATATTTCTCGACAATGTGGTATGCTAAAAACTTTAATGCATATTGGTAGTATTGGGAGCGGTGAAACTTAAAATGGATAGCCATTATTTCCGAAGTGGTTTTGAATTTTTATGTAATAGCGAGATTTTAAAACGTAGCACAGAAATCAATTGTTCTTGACAGGCTTTTCATTTAAAAGAATCGATACGTAGTATTTAAAATTGAATTAATTGTCAGCAATGAAATACAGTTCAATCATTGAGAAATTCTTGCCAGGATATCTTGCTGTAAAAGTTGAACACAAAAATTATTTTTCGATCGACAAAATACCAAACATTCAACAAAGCGGTGTGTTTCAATAGCGTCACTGTCATTATCAAGGCAATAATAATACTGAGTGTTTTGTGTTTTATGTTATATTCGATCGTTAGTAATAAATATGTTTATTGAAGCAGCTTCACACTTCTGTATTTATCAATGACGTATTGTGCTCTCTCCTACTGCTAAACGGATATTATTTGTCTAAAGGTTTAAGCAAAAAGACGAAGAAGGGGAGGGGAGGGGGGAAGAAATAGGTGTTTCATTTATTGTCTCGAAGAGCATTAGTACCAACTTTCAAATAAATTCGCCTATGCAATTTCGAAAAATCCCTTCCTCAATGACGTGACGCCTACAATATAACATACGACGAGGTATTAAAAAATTCTTAGTCTACTATAGAAGCTAACAATATTTGAAATATTTTATTATTCAACATACTCTCCTCTTAATTAGAGACATTTATCTCAACGAATCTGCAACACCTCTAAACCTTTCAAAAAGAAATTCTTATCTTGCTTTGCAAACCATGCGTCCACAGTTTCTATCACCTGTTTGTTGGAAGACACTTTTGTTATTTGAGAAAACATATGATAGTTGAACGGAGCCAGATCTGGTGAATAAGAGGGGTGCTCGGGTAATTCTAACCCAAAATCACGAATTGTTTACATGGCAACATGCGATTTGCATGCATTGTCCTGCAAAAACAAAATACCTTTGGATAACTTTCCACATAATTTTCTCCCATAATTTTTTCTCAAAGATTGATCAGTAACGTCGAATAATAATTCGCAGTTATTGTTCCACCCTTATCGAAAAAATCAATCAAGATTACTTCATGGCAATCCACAAAAACTGAAGTAAGAACTGTTCCAGCAGATTTTTGAACACGAAACTTCTTAGGCCTTGAAGAACCAGATGGAACCATTCCATTGATTGTTGCTTTGTTTCTGGGTTGTTGTTATTTAATTATTTCTTCATTCATTAAAATCATATAATGGGGAGTCTAGTTTGGTATCCTCCTATATAAACTCATCTACTGTATTTGAATCATATCCATTTTTTCGTTTACTTCATTGATATATTCTTCATTACTATCACTACAACATTCTCATCGGAATCACTTGCATTGCTACTAATTACTGTATTGTCGTATTCTAATGCCACTGCCGAGTGCACTTATGTAAAACAGAATAGCACACTTGTTAAACTTCTCAGCGAAGACAAATAAACACATCTAACACTTTGATTACGGTACCTTAGACGATTTCCTAACGAGTATTTATTTAAAAAAAGTGTTGAGAAATTATATCAGCTCATAGTTTTATTATTCGGAGTCAATTAAAACATATTTCACATCTTTCATATAAGGTGGTTGGACAAGTTTCTTGTGGTATTTCATTCTAAACTTAAATTAATAATTTAGAATACGTTCCTCGAATGTCAATGACATGGAATAAAATTAGTCAATAAAATTAATTTTAGGATTTATAAGAACCTCCGACCTACAGGCTTTGCCAAAAGTCTTCCTGGCCAACGTCGCCGCGCATGCCTAAGAAACTAAGATTAAAATAAGGAATCGATTATTAATTATTTTTGTTTGCGCTTTTCACCTGATGTACTAATGCGGCTAACGTATGCCTTTCTAAATACAGTGTGGTCATAAAGTTTGGAACCAAGTTTATAACCGCATTATTTTACATTTTTAGGAAAAACACTCGGACAGGTAAATTTTCTTTTTTAAAACCCCATCTTTTGACATACAATTTTTTTCTATGACGTCATTGGTTTTTAGAGTGATGACGTTATCAACCCTTTTTTTTTAATGGCAATCATATTATTTTTTTCGTTTTTGGTAGATCTTTATATCCTTCAAATAATGATATAAAACAATTGGTATGTTGTATCACAATTTTTTTTTAATAATAAATTTAGAAAAAAAATAATAAAATTTTATTTTTGTACAAAATTAAAATTAAATTAAAAAAATATATCTGAACTTAAATTTATTGTAACAGTTAACGTAAATTTTCAAAATGGACCCCACGAACCAACTGACACTGTCCCAGCCGAGTGTAAATGCTTTGCGATCAATAGTAATCTGCGTTATTCGCTCCAGATAAAAACAACAGAAAAAACAACCAACAAACAAAGCGGATCGTAAAAAGCACATGTACTCATGTTACTATGCAAAATATTTACAAAAACAAAAACACGCATTTTTTTGCAAGATATTTCTTTATAACATTCTTTGTTCTTTTTACACAAATTACGTACAATACTAATATTATGAAATTGTTTCTATGGCGACAACATTGTTGAACTTCTATTTTTGACGTTAAATTTGTTAGACATTGCGTAAAAATTGTTCATTTTCGCTAATATAAAAATGGCACATTTATCTGAGCGAGAAGGAATCGAAATTTTAATTATAGTTGGGTATGGGGACAGACAAAGAACGCTTGCAGAAGCATGCGAATTGTTTAACCATGAACATCCTGATAGACCTCCAATTGCCAGGTCTACGTTGACAAAACTAGTTGGAAAATTTACCGAAACTGCATCCGTAAAAGATCGACCACGGCAAGGTAGACCTCAAGGAGGAGAAGATGTGAAATTAAATGTGCTTCTAGAAGCAGAAGAAAGGCATCATGTTTCCACCAGACAACTTGCGTTAGCCAATCAGGTGGCTCACTCATTTGTCGTCAACTTATTTAAAAAAGAACACTATCATCCTTACAAAGTTCAACTTGTACAGGAATTACATGAGGATGACAAAGATCGTCACTGCAGTTCTGTGAAGACGTAATGTTACGTTGTGATCAAAATGCAAATTTCTTGGAAAACATCGTCTTCTCTGATGAAGCTACGTTCTGCCTAAATGGATATGTTCACCGCCATAACTGCAGATATTGGTCGCAGACCAATCCGCATTGGACTCAAGCGTGTCATACTCAGCGCAAAGGAAAAGTTAACGTATGGGTTGGAATGATTGGACGACGCATTTTGGGACCATATTTTTTTGAAGGAAATTTGACTGCTGTGCAATATTTAAAATTTTTAAGATTTGAACTGGTTCCAGCGGTCACTGTTATTTTCCCAAATCACGAGGATGGTAATGTACCCTATCCAAATATTTGGTTTCAACAAGATGAGGCACCTCCCCATTTTGGTGTAGAGGTTCGCCACTATCTTGACAAAATATTTCCTAATAAATGGGTTGGGCGGAGAGGCGCCATAGAATGGTCACCTCGTCCTCCTGACCTCACTCCGTTAGACTTTTCTTGTGGGGTTATTTGAAATCGAAAGTGTATTTTAACAAACCGAACAATTTAGATTTAAAACAAGAATTTAGAAAAACAAAACAGAATAATTGAGGCGAGTATACGAAGTGTTTACACTCGGCTAGGACAGTGTCAGTTGGTTGGTGGGGTCCATTTTGAAAATTTACGTTAACTGTTACAATAAATTTAAGTTCAGATGTATTTTTTTAAATTTAATTTTCATTTTATACAAAAATAAAATTTTCTTATTTTTTTCTAAATTTATATTACGAGTATTAAAAAAAATGTGATGCAACATACCACTTGTTGGCGTTTTAAAAAAGAAAATTTACTTGTCCGAGCGTTTTTCCTAAAAATGTAAAATAATGCAGTTATAAGCTTGGTTCCAAACTTTATGACCGCACTGTATATCTTCAATTGCATATTGCATTGATAATTTAAAACTTTAAATCCGACCAAGATTAATTCATTGTCATTTTTCTTCCACACATTGCCTTTACTAAATTTAAAATGAACACAATTTAGTTCCAATTTGTACCCAAATCTGGTGAGATTCAAGTTAGGGTTGCTGTAGGAATATGTGATTTATTCAAGGTGAATCTTGATATAAATTATGCATTTCCTTCGAACGCTTTCCTTGCATATATGCATGCATGTTGAGGTTCGGCAACATCGGTTCTCCAAACAATTTCAGCTCGGATTTAACGTTATATCCTTCTCTTCGGTAGCTGGGAAAGGATTTATTATCGTATGCAGTTCGAGATTTGTTAGCTACTAGTAGTCGGTAACTAAACTCCTGACCTTACTGGTATGGTGAAGCTAGCTGTAGTATTAAAATTTTTCATGTCAGTTACATATAAAGTTATGATTTCTACGTCTATTGCGCTCCGGTTTTGTAAATTTCGTTTTCGCTTATTCATTTGCCACTAGTATAAATTATACACCCACCAAGACGTCGCCGTCGTTTGGAACTAAAATGAAGTGATTGATGCTGTTAATTGTTAGCGTAAATAATGTTACGCCTAGTATGTATTTTAAAATTAGCTGATACAAATCCTTTAATGGTAACAATTAATCTATATACCTAGCTGAGGCTTCGTTTTAACAAAATTTTATTACTTACAATTCAATGCATATGTTTAAAAGTCAGTAGTAAATCGACGGGAAAATTAGCACTCTGTAATTCTGGTATCTTTGAAAAATAGAACTTTTTACTGTTGGTACTACCAATTTTAAATCTATCAACATTGTAAGTTTTAATTATTGTTACATACCATAGCTTTATATAAAGATCGTGATTCAATACAGCGAGAGATATATAATAACTGGGATTACACAGATTGATAGTCGCAGTGGTAAGAATGGCTAGCCATGAGCAGAGCAGTAATTATAGTTCAAGTTTCGAATCTTGTCGGTGAAGCTTGTGGTAACGTCTTCCTAGATCGGTACTCTGGTTGAACTACGATTCGCTGTTGAGACATAATTAGCAGTAGGTATAACATTATTTATGGCGAGGTAATATTGTAATAAAGCCATGGAAACACATTTTACAAATACAATTTTCACTGCAAGATCCGCAGTTCGTAGCCTCGATAAGCACTACAGGCTGGGAAGCCGCTGCACTTGTACTCAGTACAAAAAAATAAAAGAAATCGGAGATCATTTGAGAAATATCGATCGATTTCGTAAACAGGTTAGTGATTTGCCATTTTGTTTGTTTTATTTCTGTATTATAGATTTGCTTCTGCTCTGCCTAATCTTTGTTTGTTTGGTCAAGTTATTTAGTATTGTCTTGTGTTCTCGATGGTGAAGAAGAAGAGGTGAATTAAGGGGGGTGGTAAGGTATTTCACTCACTTCATCGGAAGTTTATTGCAATTACAAATAGCAAAAAAAGCACGTTAGAATTTTTTTTATTATTGTGAAAAATATAAATTAAAAAAAAAGCACAAAATCATCAACTAAACTTTGTAAACTCTGTTTCTGATCCATTCGAAATTTATTCGATAACGCAGTCTTCTGTAATTATTACTTGTCTGGCAATAAATATTTTAACTTTGTAACTTACTGACCTTTGTTGGGGATTTTAATTCGTTATTTTGCATTTGTACCAAGCATAATCCTTTCTTATTTGTTGTGAAGTTTTGTGAAGATTTTGGTTAAATTTTGAAAAAAGCCAAATTGCATTATAATTAATGCTGTCAGAGAGCTTTGTACCAAGTTTCAAGTAAATTTGTCCACAAAAATATATGTTCCTAAGTCTTTCATATACAAACTTCGCCACCCTCCCTCGTCCCCCTTCACTTCGTTAGGGGCTGAATTGAAAAATACGCCAAAACATGTGTTTCATTAATTCCGTGAAAGAACATAAATACCATGTTTCAAGTAAATTTGACCGTTACAAATATTTTTTATTCACATTTTTTCACCCCCTGTCGCATGGTTGAATTTGAAGAAACGTGTTCCTGAAATTGCGCCAAACAATGCTTGTACTACGTTTCAAGTAAATTTGTCCATAAAGTTCCATCAAAGCTTTTGCCACCTCCGAAAAATCCCCTCTTAAGTGATTCATTGTTACGTCGCCTCACACAGTTTGTAAAATGTCATGTTCATATATTTAATTATAATAATAGATTTAACGTTAATTAATTCGATAATTATTGTAGGTATATCCCCGAATCCTTGCCATTATGGCCAAGCTCAGCCTTTGTATAGTCAATATAGTTTCCATACCTTGAATCAACAATATAATGTTCGTAGAATTGCTTTCTGTTTTATAACTTTTATGGTATTCCTTCCTTAACATTTTCAGGGAGTACTGTTTTAAAAAATAAAATTCAGTGCAAAAGAGACTCTCGAACCCAAGACATTGAAAATTACAGTCCACATTTTATACACCTCATATTAGAAATTGTAAAAATACCGCCGTTGTACTTATGTAGGTTTAATGTTAAAGTTATAATGTTAAGTGCAAATAAATATGGTTAGATGAAATCGTTTCTATTATTGATCGAACATACAACATTGCATATAATTTAAAATCAACATCGTTTCTAAATTTGTACCCTTACCGGTCTGGGCTGGGTATTGATGTGTCGATTGAGACAAAGCCTTTGAGACATTCAAATATCAAATATGTACAAACTTGACGATGATATTCATACGATACAAATTATATATACTGAACGTTTAAATGTTAAGTATGGATATTTTCGCCATAATACCGCTCATCTGGGAGGTGAGTGCGTATGGTGTGACTTGATGACCATGTTGGTTTAAATGTATTATTAAAGACCACATATAGTTAGATATACTATTTATGCATACTTACAACATACATTTATCTATACAGTTTACCAGGCAATAATTCATTTTATGGGAGTGATGATGCTGGAGTGATCTACAGCTACTACTAATGACGGGTACGATCTGATCTGCTCGATAATTTACATAGACACTGGATAAAATGAGGTAGCACATTTTCTCAAACATTCTTTAAACATTGTAAATTACAAAGAAACTTAAAAAATGTGGCGTATCATAGAAAACTGACTATGCTGCCAACCATTCAAGATAAAATTGAAACAGTATATTCTACAAAATCTTTGAACACTGCAATTGCCATAAACTGTATCGCTTAAAACCGAAATACGTGAGTATCATTCCATAACCATTCTATGTGAAGAAATAACACTAGAGCGCCTTGCAGATTTGAAATTCTAATGATGACCAATTTACTTCAATTCAAAATACAACAGTTAGGATTTGAAAGATAAAGGGTCACAGAATAAACACGATTGAAATTCAAACATTTAAGATAATGTGAGCAATACCTGACCGTGCGCATTCAAAATAAATAGCCAAGATGACGGTGAAAGGTAGACTACAACGTTAAGATCTAATTAATTAAGGTTAATTACATAGTCTCTGGTGAAATCGGCACGGCACGGCTTCAAACCAATTATGCTGATCAATAATGTAAACGCTATTTGCTATTCCGAAAGGACTTTAGGCGGTAATAGTGTAGAGTGTACCTTTCTAGAGAGACAAGGGACGGTTAAAATGGAATATCAGCAACTAGTAGTACTACCACATTGCATACCGCAGCGTCGTCATCAGTCGAAAACGCCATTTAATTTGAGGGGTCGTTATGGACGGTAAATATTTGTGCAGTTCCGGTGTATATAGCGAATGTGCGGTCATATGTGTGTGTTAACAAATACGCTCTTCGTATTAAATTTTGATTGCGATATTAAAATTATATTAAAACGTTATGAATTCATGGATATAGAATTTTAATTATTTTACCTATAGTCAAAAATTATTAAAAATTATTTCATTGATATGAAAACATTTTTATTCTGATGTGACTTATGCGATTAAAGTACTTTAAAAAAATATCTAAATCCACAAAATTCTTACTACAAATAAAAGAAGATGACGAAAAATACTTAAGGCTCCAACAAAAAATTAAGAAATATCTATCTTATATACAGTGTGCCCACCTAGTACTCGGAAGTCCAATATCTTGGTTGATAAGAGAGATAATTGAAACTCTTTTTATTTCACGTGTCTAGTTTTCTCAAGATTTACAAACCTAAAATAATTTGTTTTTTTAAATACAAACATATATTTTTTATAATTTATTTTGAATATACATGAAAAATAAAAAGGACTTTATGTATGGTATTTATATGAAAAAACTGACGGTTTTTGAGATATTTGGCTTACTATGTTTTTCTAGTAAATTTTTTTCAATTACATTAACGCAAATTTTACTGTTACGCTAATTAACAGAAAAGCTGTTTTTAGATCAAATGTTAGATAATAATGGTCCTTCAAAACACCATGTCAGAAACTGACCTACAGTAGAAGGGGTGCCCAGAAAATGTTGTCAAATTTAACGAAGCAGAAAATGTTAATTCAAATAGAACATTGTATTATTGATCAGCAAAACGCAGAACTAAATATTCTACAACTTTGCTATAGCATTCCCTATACCTAAGTTCAACATTTTAGGTAAAAAACGCAGTATTATAGTAAAAAGTGAGTACATTAATGCATTACTTCAAATTTACTCCATTCAAAAAAAAACAAAAATTAAAAATACAATTACAAAAATTGTTCAAAGTGTTCCCTGTGCAAAAAATAATCCAACCAGTTTATATTAAGTTAAGTCATTAGGCCCTTATGTGTAATATCTTTATCCATTTTGCAGTAGTTGTTTTATTGATGTAGGCTTGTTTCTAGAGAAAGTTTTGCATTACTATTTGTTGTGAAATCGTATTGAACGCGAATAATTTTGTAGGCCACTCAAGTAATTATTATAAATAAAAACCCAAAAAAATTAAAGAGATTGTTTGAAGAAACGAATGTTGGATATCGTTCCTTTCTCAACAAACGCGATTTAGCTAAAAAAATTGAATTTTTTGGCAAAATTAGTTACATATACTGCTAATAAACAATCCCCCAATAATCGACACTAGTTTCAGCATGATAATGCTCCTTTGCATTTCACATTATCGGCAATCTTGTTCATGAATTTGATATTTACTCTTCGCAATAATTATCATTTCAGGTTGGGCGACATTAAAATGCCAGATATGCAAGTAGCTGATTATCGCAACATAGCAAATGTGAAGAAATATGACAAGAAAATTCCAAAATAAGATTATGTTATGCTGAGAAAACAATGCTGGATATTTCAAACAATTTTGCAAGAACGATGTCCAACATTCGTTTCTTCAAACAATCTCTTTAATTTGTTTGGATTTTTATTAAGTTTATAATAATTTGTACAGGGGACACTTTGAACAATTTCTTTAATTGTACTTTTAATTTTTGAAGTTTTTTTTAATGGAGTAAATTTGAAGTAATGCATAAATTTACTCATTTTCTACTATAATACTGCGTTTTTTACCTAAAATGTTGAACTTAGATATAGGGAATGCTATAGCAAAGTTGTAGAATATTTAATTCTGCGTTTTACTGATCAATAATATACAGGATGTTCTATTAAAATTAACGGAGATTTTTCATATTTTGCTTCGTTAAATTTGACAACATTTTCTGGGCACCCCTTATTCTGTAGGTCAGTTTCTGACATGGTGTTTTGAAGAACAATTATTGCCTAACATTTGGTCTGAAAATAGCTTTTCTGTTAATTAGCGTAACCGCAAAATTTGCGATATTATAATTGACAAAAATTTACTAGATAAACATAGTAAGCCAAATATCTCAAAGACCGTCAGTTTTTTCATATGAATATCATACATAAAGTCAATTTTATTTTTCATGTAGATTCAAAATAAATTATAAAAAATATAGGTTTGTATTTAAAAAAAAACAAAGTTGCTGTCTGTGCAAAATGGAACACCCTGTATAATCGGCATTATTTAAGATTTGTAGAAAACTAGACATGTGAAATAAAAAAAATCAATTATCTCTCTTATCAAGCAAGATATTGGACTTCCGCGTACTAGGTGGGCACCCTGTCTATATAATTTACAGAGAGACGACAGGCTAGTCAAATACAGCTTAACCAATATACTACATAATTTCGTTATTACTATTGAAGCGCCTCTCTGGCTATTTTGGAGCATAAGCTTCTTTGAAAGGTGCTTCCTGGCGTATCGACAAATTTTGTGGATGGTTTAGAATGCATTATTATGTCTCTCCAGTATGTTCCTTTCATTACCAGGAGGACTATGTTTGCGGACGGAGATTTCCGAAATCAATTATAATCACAAATATGTTAGGCAAACAAAATTGGCTTTTACTAGGATTAAGAAGCATTTGAGGCATTTACAATAGAATAGAACAACCTAGTGTTACATATGTTTTTTATTTTACTTCTGAGCGTTTTTACATTTACAAAAACAAGCCGATGAGAACATTAATGCAGTGTCTTCTTTACAATTTTTTTGTTATAGCTTCAGTTCAGTTTGCTAAATCTAATAAAAATTTCTGGAGGGATGGAGAATGCAACAAAAATTAACTGGAAACGGAAGGTACTGTTTATAGGTTTAATGTTAGTTCTCGATCTAACAACCATAGGATAGATTATATACTTTAAAAATGGAAGAAACTACAATAGAAAGGTAACACTCTATTCAAAATATGTTCGAGAAAAAGCTGGTTTGACTGCAAAATGTCTCACGCCAGAAATTCTGCAACGATTGTACAACACTCGAATGGAGCAGCTCGACGTGTAACAATGCCAGAAACTAAATAAAAAGAAGGGTTGATTTCGTTTGGCATCTTAATACTGATATGCCAACTGTATAGATTCCCATGACTTGTGATAGAAAAACTTGGGAGAGCGGTATATGATGTCACAATGTGTTGCGCAAGATTTAGCAAAAATATTTGGATTCGACAATAAAAAAATAGGATCAAAGGCAGGAAACTTCTAGAGGTTTACTGTTTAAAGCGCCAAGCGATATTTTTTTAATTATTTCACGGCCCGGAAAAATGTTGTACTTTTATTTAGAAGCAGATATCATTTTAAAATATATATCAAAGATTAGTGCAGAAAATATGAAATCATTATTTGAATGTTGGCAGATTGTACTGAAGGATATATATTGCAAGTGGAGGTGTACTCCGCAGGTAGTATTATCCAGTCCAGGGACCCACTGGAGGCGGTGAAATGAGTTGTCATTTTCCAAAAAGATTCTAGACAAAATTGAAGTAGGTACTACACATCTTTAGCGTCACAGATTTTGATTTCACACTTATTGGAATTGCAAATATATACCTAAGAATTGAAAAAATTCGACGAAAGAGAACTTCATTCAAGTACGTTTGTTTTTACTATGTTTATAATTTATCGCCGATAGAACGACAACCGCTGATGTAGGAAGAAATGAAACCTATTATAAAATCTGTTCTATAATGAGCCAAAGGGAGGAGTCGATTCCATTGATAAAATAGCGAGTACATACAGCATCATACGTCCACGTATGTAGACATCCTTTTGGACTTTGAAATTAATCGAAACATAACCATTGCCGTTTATTTTTGTAAAAGTTCGGGCGATCTAAATTTGAAAAAAACAACTCCTCCACGGCGTGGTAAAATTCGCATCACCATCATATAATTTACCAAGTTTTTTCAATTTATAATTTTATATTCGAAAACGTTTTACAACTATTACAGGTAACGCTATTATCTGCTATAAGTAACACTAAACCTTATAATCACATATAATTCTAAATAATTCCTCTCTAATGTGAAAATTAAACAAATATATGGTAGTAATGTAATAGTTCGAATTCGTACAGTAATTAAAGTAGATTCCGATTCCATCAGCATTTATTTGTAAATTTTAACAATGTTCTCTACACATATAGTAACAACTAACCAAGAGATAATTTAAACCGTAATATAAAATGAACAGAGCGAAATAGACATCACTTAATTTGGAAATTTAATTGAGGGAATGCTCTGTAATCATTCAGCCATAATAAATACAAAGGAACTTTAGTAAAATTAATTGTAATGTTAATAGAAGTTGCTATAATTTCGTCGTTCGTTTTCTTCATTTTACGACGTACGAATAATAATTTTCCAGGCGTTGATGGTTTTCATTGAAAATTAGGGGTAAAATTAATTAATTTCCATGGCGACTGATTTTACTTATCAAACGTGAATTGTGTTCGATGTTTTTCACAAATTAAATTTTAATATACTTGGGTTATAGACCTTTACTTAGAGGTTATCTGAAGAAGATTTGAAATACTGTAGATTCCTGACTTTTACTTCTAGCATGGCGTTAATGTTTCTGTTTAAAGTATCTTTTTGTGTGCTAATTGTCAAGAAGAATGGTACCTCTTGTAGCACATTGCAATAACGGACGCTTCTGCAAATTTGCCAGGTCGTTTTCTGATAAGTGCCTGCCGCAGTGGTTCTGACAATAAGTTAATTGTGGTATCTTTAGCTAGATAATCCATAGATATGTATAATCCCTTCGCAATCCTAGAATATAGTAAGCATTATCTTCCCAGCAGATGGAAGCCATGGGCAGAAACCTTATTGACGCCCAAACAATCATGTAAGATCTCATAAACGTGCTGCGTACCTATTCCTCGGCGTACATTAATTTCAGAAGTATCCGTTGCCCTCTTTTGTAGGTTCTCCACGGCACTAGTGTTTGTTTTATTTACCGACGTGCTCGAGTAATCACTCCGTTGGTCGTCTTCTAATGATGTTCTCACCTTTGAAACGATCGATCACCGAACATTCTTTGCAGACGTTTCAGTTTTCTCACAGTCTTCTCACAAAAAGAACATTATTGCCCTGTGAGGTCGAACACCTGAATCAGACTGAACGATATTGCACTGGATAGTTCCATAAACATGTCAAGATTTGTTTATCATCAATAATATTGCCTACATATTCTACGCATTTTAATTGCACAATTCCCAGAACTTTGGAAAAATTAATCGTAATTTGTGTGTGTGTGTATAAATGTGTTCAAAGACCTTGTTACAGCACTATTTCGCCATTTATAATTCTGTGCGATTAACCTTTGGGTCCCCAACACTGAATATATATGTAGAACATCGATCAAAATACATTTTTCCGAGAAAAATGTCACCATCCCTCGAAGAATTGAATTTCGGACTTCAGCGATTTCTCAAATTACTGAGTAGACGCCTGATTTAATGATTTACTAATTAAAAAGGCTTTTTAAAATATTTGAGTAAATTTAGTTTAGTTTTGTTTTACAACTAAGAATTAGTTATCCAACAAGAAAATTCTGATTTTGAAATTATTTGAATAAAAGTTTTAGTATACTTTCTCCAATATTGTGCTGTCTGGAGTCAGGATCTCTTGGATGTCCATAATGGTATAAAAAGTGAAGGAAGAGTCTCATACCAGGTTACTTTTCTATAGAAGAAGAACAGCACGAGTGACGTTCAATGAATGAATATGTTTTATTTACTTGTTTTGTTACCTCTTTAGGTAAAGCATGTAATGGTTTTCTTATCTCTTTAGGTAAAGCAAGTAATGAGGGTGTTTAAGAAGTACATTTAAGTTATGCGCCAGTCCAAATAAAAAGTGCTGATACGAAAATACGGAATTCAGCAGCCAACGGAAGTCGTCAAGAGAATTCCAAAGAAAGAACAGAATATTATTACCTTTAACTTAAGTATTAATAATCATTCCCTTGTTTAATAAAATTGATATACCTTATTCAACTCATTGACATAATGACACAATTACTATTCAATCTGCTGGATTGCAATTTATTATATATTCGTTTCTTAGAAATAGAAGTATTTGTAAGAAACGTTTCCGTTATAATTAAATGAGATTAAAACTCCAAAAAAGGAATTGAATTTCAATTATCCTATGGCAGAATCGACGCTTTCTCACTACGCCTTCACAATAAGAATCAGGCAACGAAAATCGTCTTACACCCTCGAGGAATCAATACGAATTATTAAATCGGTAAATTATGCTTCCGCACTACTTAGACGCCTTAGATATCAGTATATTCTTAATTCGCCCCGTAGCGAAAAGCAATTTCCATTAAATATTCCCACTCTAATAAATCTTCTGATCTCTCCTTTACGATGCTATTGGAATGAGAGAAAAAAGTGAAACAGCGAAGGGTGCAAGGATCAAGCACCAGCGACTGGACAATATAAAACTGCTCTCGCAATTTGTAGAAAATAAATAGGACGCAGGCGAACGATACCAGGAGATACTTCTTTATTCTATTCTAAAGCTAAGCTAAGATATCGTTACATCACCCAGGGGAAATTTCAGCTTTATGAATTTGCTTAAGATTACAAAGTTTGTGTCAAGTTGAGTAGGTTTATTCCCTAGGTCGGTTTCCGGAACGGGGCCGTTTAAATACTGCCGGGTGTCCCCGTCTGGTATTTAGGGGTGCACGCGAGGGATTTGCACACGGTGCACATAGACGCCTCGCCGAGCGAAAACGGAAAATATAGCGGTCGGTAACCGCCACTTTGAACGATTTACTACGCACTTGTAGAAAGAAAAATGCAGTTTTCCACTAGAGTCTCTTTTAAAATTTCCCAACAGTTCACCGAAATTGTTCAATGTCAATAAGTTGAGAAGGAACTGATTCTAACAGATGCATTATTTCTCACAGAACAGTAATTTAAATAAGGTCTTTTTAAAAGAGACAGGTTGCCTGAATGATGGAAATGCAATAAATTCATCATCATTTCGAGATCTACTAGAAACCGTAGTAACATTTCTTAAACTTAAACGTTACTAGTTCAGTTAAATCCTACTATTAATATCAAAGATGAGATTAATAGATTACATTTCAGATGATTGACGTTTTAATATTTACTACAAACTTTCTTCATCGTAGTTTCAATACCTTTTGACAAAAATCTTTCAAATGCTTTGGGTCATATTCGGCAAATAAATTGAGTACTCAAGCAATGACTTGTAAGAAGCGACGGCTATATGCTCTTTCACAGCTTTATCAATTTCTCCGCAGTATTCTTTGTGTGATATGGTGACATAATTTAGTTAACAGCTTAGTGGGATATGTCCCTTGGATACTTGCACCTGCTTTAAATAATCCAACAGAATCAGTTCATTCTTATTCCACAAAAAGTATTGAAATATTTAAACATGGAATTGTTGGAATCGAGGAGAATTGAAATATCTCACCTTTTTAACTTGGATGGGTTTTCTTTTTTTAAGAGCTTTTAGTGTAACTGCTTTGGTATAACCTTCTAGTATACCCTATTAATGAATTATATAGTACTTATTGACAACTTGGTAACTTTGGACTCCAACACCTGAACTTTTACATGTACCAAGGTTCAAGTTACTTTCGATTGCCAACACAGACATAGCAAGGTTCCGTGGTCTATAGGATACAACCGACCCAGCAGTTCCGTCATCCCTCTGTGAAGCTTCCTTCGCCAAGCCACAGGTCAAATTCTCGCCTTTTATTTTTATTTTGCAAATAAGCCGCCGAGCTTGACTTATAATTAAATAATTTTCTACAAACTTAAATATAAGCACAAGCAAAGAGGGAAATTTTGGGATAGGCAGCCAAAATCAAACGATGATTTTAAAAATCTCCATTTAATATTCTAAGCTTTCGGTAATTAGTTGTTACCTTCATCAGAGAAAAATTGTGGAGAAAACGATGCTAACACTAGATTTAAACATGTAGTCTACCAGACTAGAAGAAAAACTACGTTTTCTCCACAATTTTTATCTGAAGAAGGTAACAACTAATTACCGAAACCTTAGAATATTAAATGGCGATTTTTTAAACCATCGTTTGATTTTGGCTGCCCATCCCAACATTTCCCTCTTTGCTTGACCTTAACGTTGTACTTCCTCTCTACTTTAAATATAAGCAAATAACCTTTTTTTCCTTTAATTTATCTATAAAATATAACCATTTCACTATAAATTTCTAAATCGGCTTCCGAAAGTCTACAATCAATGGTATTAATACAGTATTAGAAATGGTTAACGAGTACAATAGCAGATGGTGCGTACTGATCACTGTTGACATTAGGAATGACTTTAATTTGGCCTCTCACAAACTGATTATCAGAAAACTACGAGAAAGGGGAGTCTCGACATCAATGTCATATCCAGCTATGTGACTAATAGAAGAATAGTACTGGCGAAGGGGGAAATGATGGAGACCAGATCGGAAGTTCCGCAGGGATCAGTTCTTGGGCCAACATCGTGGAACCTGCTGTATGATGAGGTACTCAGCCTCGAACTTACAAGAGATGCTACAACTATAGCCTGTGTAGACGATCTAGCATTGGTAGTGGGAGCGGGAAACGAGAGTACACTGATGGAAAGGGCAAATCTGTGCCTGAAACAAATTAATATATGGACTAAGGAAGACAAACTGATCCTTGCACCAGGGAAAACGGAAATCGTAATAATAAGAGGCGGCCGGAAAAGGGACCATCTCCTTTTTAACCTGGAAGGAGTAAGAATAACTCCAGCTAGATTTGTCACCTATTTGGGAGTGATCATGGACAAGCTAAATTTCAAGCAGCACATAGTGGAGACAGTCGGCAAAAGGCAGAGAAGAAGTAGTCTAGACTGACTAGACTAATGCCTACTGTTGGGGGCCAGGCAGCTGCAAGCGGTCTGTTCTGTGCAGCGCCATGCAAAATATGGTACTTTACGGGACCCCGATCTGGGGGCGAGTGGTCGGGGTTCGTAAGTACAATACGCAATTGCAGCGGCTCCAAAAAAGTATGTTGTTACGAGTAGCGTCCGCGTATAAAACGGTGTCTGGGATGGCACTGCAAGTGATTACTGGTGGAATACCTATATGTTGGTTCTCGAAAGGTGCTACCTGTACGAGCACAAGCATGAATACGACCAGAAACTTACAAGGAAACAGGCAAGAGAGGGTCCACTGCGCGCCTGGCAAAACAGATGGACGGACGAACAAGAAAAGGCCCAATGGACGAAGAGGCTAATGCCGGACATAACGATATGGATCACCTGCAGACACCGGAGACTCGACTATTATTTGACGCAAGCACTGACAGCGCATGGTGTGTATAGATTCTTCGCAAAGCGAATCAATCGGGATGACACTGATGTGTGTATGTATTGTGGAAACGTGGACACGACGGAGCACACCATTCTTGAGTAGCCTACATGGGATAAATTTAGGAGACCTACCTACACGAAGATAGGGAATGGCTTAATGCCCGAGACCCTCGTCCTTTCAATGATGGAAAGTAGATCCAACTAAGAATCCATACACACCATGATAAGGGATATTATGACCCGAAAGGAGACAGAAGAACGTGTGAGGCAAAATCAGGGTCAGGAAAGAGTTGGAAGCTAAAGGGAGATAGCCCGCCAGTCGTACTTGATGTAATATTCGTAGACGGTTCCGGCTGTACGACTGAGAATATTTTTGTGTGAGGCAGGAGGTTTTAGTGGGTAAACAGTACATTGCACACGTACTGGAGTCCCACACATTGTCCGTAAAGGATTTCCTCCTGGGTAAAAAAAAACCACAAAATATTGTTGTCTGTGTTAAAATTCAATCTGTGTCGAAATATATCAAATTAATTTCATTTGTCATTGTCAACCTGTATAAAAATATGTAAAGTCTGCAGATTTGGGCTACTATAGTACATTTCTTTAATCAGTCAAGCAGCTTTCGGGAATCCAATCCCGCACCACCAGGTAGGTCGAAAGTGGCAATGCACACCAGAGCAATATATAATATATAATAACAATATGTCTTGTGATGATACCACCTAGATGGAAAATTTAAATATACTATTAATCTAATCCAATAAATTATCTTATTTAAATTTATGTTTGAAATTATCTGTTGCTACTTTAATTGCTTTATGATTGAAGCATTTTTTCCTGTTATTAGTGTAATTATGTTTTCTTTTATCTGAATAACTGAAGTTATGTTTGTTTAAATTCATTTAGAATTATTCCTTCAACCTGCGTCCGCTGAGAAGGGATACAGTCGAGAGAAGCGATCGTCACACTTTAAGATTCTTTATTGGCAGAGGAATTTTAACCATGTTTTGGCCTGCCAAGATAGAAAACTACCTCCCGCGTTCCGACCGTTATCTACACTTATCAAGTTCACTTCGAGATTCATGTCCGTAGATCGACTTAGAAAGATTTCGTTCCACGTCAAATTTTGTCTGGACGGCAAATCCCTCCGATAATCAGACCGCTATTAATATATATCGGGTTCGATTTTATACTTAATTCTCAATTCATTTATTCCGTTCGTAATTCTAAGATTAAAGCACCGTTGTGAGCCTTAATGTTGTTCTGATTTGAAATTAATTATTTTAACAATGAAGTGTTTTTTGACGTATACGTATACTTTGTATTTTTCTACACCCGTCAATGCAAGCAAATATTTTATTTTAAAAATATATTATTGCATAAATATATGCAATATATTTGCTTGCATTGACGGGTGTAGAAAAATACAAATGAAATTGATTATTTATTTTAATTCATTTACGAATTTTCTTGTTGAAGTATTTGAAGGCGTCCGCGAAAATCATTCACAGTTATACAGTTTGTATTAATATAACATTTTTATTGTCCTTTTCCTTGTAACTGGCACGTCATAACTACTTTCGCGCCCATTATTCTGATCGGATGCCGATACTTTACCCCATTGTTTGTTACTAGAACGAATAAAATCAAGTTGAATTACCTTTTCCTAATTCCATGATTATTTAAATTTTAATCCCATAACCAGCAAATGGTTGGTTGGATTTGCTTTCAACCTCTTAGCCACCATTTTGACAACTACTAGGTTAAATGCCAAAACGAACAGAGTCGTTCCCGTTCAAGATTAATTTGAGTCTTCAACGCGAATACCGTATATTTTCTTTATAACCAATTCCATGACTGCGAGCGCAATATCGTGTAATATCAGACCGTTTTGCATTAGTGTGACTAATCTGACAAAGTAACTAACTTCTGTTGAATTAATCAGAGCAAGTTGTATATAACGAGACGCTTACCTGAGATATGATTCCGTGTACATAATATTTTCTAAACCCCTGCCTTGTGACGACAACATATGTTTTAACATCGTTGCGTAACTCTTCCATTGAATATCCCGATGTAATCCATAGGAAACCGAATATAATTGATTTAACCGTTACACCGCAATTATGAAAATCGTGTTTGTAGCATATGTTCGTGTTTGTAACATGAGTTTCTTTATAGAAGCTTATTGATAATTTTTCATCTAGGAATTTTTGCTATATAAATTTTTAATTGAGTAGTAATTTTACATAAGTTTACAGTTTAATACTTGTTAGTAGCATTTAATGTTTATCTTGGTTGCTGCAATGTTATTTTATTAGTTTATCTCGGTACTATTTCTTGTTAATTTGCAATATATCATTTGTTTCCTTGAATTAGTATGTTCATGTCAAAATCACTGAGTACAAGGTAGTAAGAGCGCCAGATACTATCGAAACAATCAATCCCGATTTTATTTAGCTGATTAATCCTCTGGAAGTACGAACGCTGCAGTATATTGCCTAATAATCTTAATCGTATAAAGGACGATGTGATAGCAGAGATTATGTCAACAGCAATCCGATCTAAAATTAATGTTAAACTACATTATTAACAACAAAGATATCATAAACTTGGTATATCGATTTCTTGTCTACGAATCCCTATTTAAATTGTCAATATTATTTGCTACAGTCAATCATAAATCAACTGTCAATTATAACTTCTAAATTGCTCACTCAAATATTTTCTCATTGTTTGGCAAAATGGAAAGAAGTTGGGGGAATGGCGGCATTGGTATAGGTCTAAGTTTCTCTGCTATTTGAAAGCTACACCCTCATATGGCACAAAATATTCCAGAGGCTATAACGTCGTTATTTCTTATCTGGTTTTAATATTTATTATTATATAATTTGAATTTTAAAATTTATCTCAGGCTTACTATGTTCTTAAATTTGCAAGAGGTGCAAATATGCAAAATACGGAAGATTAAATGAACTCTAATGAGCACAGAAAAAACTAAAAACTGTTTCAAAGAAAAATAAAATATACGAATAAATCCTTCACTAAAACTATCGTTATCGCACTCTATAGTCGACTTTTAAATACCGACTCTAAGATGACGGCACAAGTTAAATTTTTTAATTTTTACTTTAAATGATTTTTGAATCTTTAAACATAATTTTTGAAATTTTCTTAAAATTAAAGAATTAATTTGCCAAATTATTTAAAATTAATTGAATTAAAATATTACATTATTTAAATGCAAGTGTGAGATTGTTGTATCTCCGCTGGAACAAGAATCAGCTCTGATGGCCGTCTTCTCCAAAGAAATTTACGTTTGAACTTCTTTTTTAGATGTTGTATGCAACTACTACGACTTTAGGACTTCTCTAGGTGGTGAACGCTCCATTGTGCGAAGCCTCAATGCTAATTTTGAAGTCCTAATTTAAACAATTAACTTACGTACGCCTTGGACGACTGATTATTCAAGAAGACCGTTATTTCGTTACTTGCGCGGTTTACATGTACAGGGTCATTCCCTATATTTAGATAGCGCCTACTGCGTTTATTGTACAAAGTAGAAAAAAGTTGTAGGGTTTATCTTATATCGCCAGAAAATGTTTTCAAATATAATACAGGGATATCGGATAGTTAATAAAAAACACCATAAATCATAAATCTTTAATGAAACACTCTGTATATTAAAAGAAAAATGAATACATTTTTTTTCTGAATTCAAAAATATATGGTATGTTGACTTTTGGTGTGGCTGTTTTCGAAATATTTGCATTTTTAAAACGTGATAATATTGTTTCATAAGATCGCAATTATTTATTTCATTATAAGAGTGGGGGCTCTCTGATGCCAACATATGTGTTTCGTCGGATATACACCCTTACCAACCCTTACTGTGGTAAACGTAGATTCATCACTCCACAAAATCTTATTAAAAAAGTCATTGTCTTCAATTTTTCTAAACAACATATAATTACAGTATTCTACTCTTCTAATTTTATGATTATCTGTCAATTTTTGTAGTGGCAACATTTTATATTGATGACATCGCTATTTGTGTAAAACAGTATGAATTCTTTTTGTAGATTTAAGAAAGTGACATTTCGAGATGAGTACCACGATGCTCTGCTTGCGCTTGAGCAACACGCAAAATTATTGTTCTTTTTGTAATATAGGCGAGCTATTTCTAATTTTTCTTTATCTGTGTAACCCATCTTAATGGAATAAAAAATAATGGAAAAAATAATCAATAATGACGTTTAATACATTTAACAACTTCGATTTGGTTGAACAATTTCAGCACGTTAAAAACGCAAATATTTCGAAAATGGCTACACCAAAAGTCAACATACCATATATTTTTGAATTCAGAAAAAAAAAATGTGTATTAATTTTTCTTATAATATACTGGGTGTTTCATTAAAGATTTATAAGGTTGGTGTTTTTTATTAACTATCCGATATCCCTATATTATATTTGAAAACATTTTCTGGCGACAAAAGATTAACCCTACAACCTTTGTATTTAAACATATTTTCTACATCGTATAATAAACGCAGTAGGCGTTGTCTCATTATACGTTATGACCCTGTACAGAGTGCGCCACTAATGCGGCTGTATCTCGGAAAGTATTTGTCCTAGGTTCTGCGGGAAAAAATTTTGATAGTTAAAGTACTGAAACGAAATTTCTGGAAATTATTTTCAAGTTCCATATTTTACCGCTACGTGGCGTAACTGCTATGTTCAAATCTAAAATTCCTATTATCTGATAAAATCGCAGAATAAGCTAGGACTTTGATATCATTAGTTGAAAGCCCATTAAATACCAGATAATTTTCTTTAGTGACATTTTTTCGTATCTGTCATAATAAGGGAGGGGGAAGACCATCTATTCGTCAAAGTTTAATATTTCGGTTACTATTCAACCTATCCGAACAATCTTGGACTCGTTTGAAAGGGAATTGTGTGGACTTTTAACAGGGCTTATATACTATATCTATTAGTTTCAAACTGATAAACTAGAGGTCACTTTCTGCAGCGGTAACATATTTTTACGATTTTCTTAAAAAAATTAAATGGAACGATACTAGTGCGTTAATAGGGTCGTACCTGACTTTAAGTTGTTTAGACTTTTATTTGTGGGAGCGAGTGAAAGATTTTGTTTTGCAGTTTTTAAGTTATTATTGCCTGACGCGTTCCAAAGCCAACTTAGTTTTTAAATTATTATTGCCTGACTCGTTTGTGTCTTTTATACTAGGTAGTCTTTTTTGCAATAACTTGGGAACAAATAGAGATATCAAGATACAGTTTTCAGTAAAATATGTGTAATTTAAATCCGCTTACGCAATAGTATCGTTCCATTTAATTTTTTAAGAAAATCGTAAAAATATGTTACCGCTGCAGAAAGTGACCTCTAGTTTATCACTTTGAAACTAATAGATATAGCATATAAACCCTGTTTAAAGTCCACACAATTCCCTTTCAAACCAGTCCAAGATTGTTCCGATAGGAATAGTAACCGTAATATTAAACTTTAAACATTGACAAATAGATGGTCTTCCCCTCTCTTATTATGACAGATACGAAAAAATATCACTAAAGAAAATTATCTGGTATTGAATGGGTTTTCAATTGATGATATCAAAGTTATGGCTTATTCTGCGATTTTCTCAGATAATATGAATTTTTACGCCACCTAGCGGTAAAATCTAAAGCTTGAAAATAATTTCCAGAAATTTCACTTGGCTACTTTAACTATCAAAATTTTTTCCCGCAGAACCTAGAACAAATACTTTCCGAGATACAGCTGCTAACCTCTCTTAGTGGCCCACCCTGTATATCTAATGATAGTCAATTGTCCACTAATCCTCTAAAATATGTTGGTGATTGTCAATTGTTTATAACCATCTTTATCAACTTATAATACACGTTTTTCGTATGTAGTTATATACAGTGATGTTCGAAAGTTTTCCACTATACAAATACCTATGGTGTTAATCTGAGTTGTTTATTCTTAGAGGGTTGCTGTGTAATTCTGTAAATTTGTTATAAAGTAAATATGAATTTGAAGCGTTTAAATTACATAAAATCAATTAAATAGCTTTAATTATGTAAAATTACAAAGAACCTAGTAAGTTCGATATCCCTTTGAGTTTGTCTCTGCCTGAAGTTTATTTTATATTGTAGACAATCAACATCCACCATCTATGTACATCTCACAAGCTAGTCACACAAATATACACCCATCCTAAGATTACATATATGACTGCTACCAATTTGCTCAAATAACTTTACTTACAATTCAAGTAGGATTTTCGACAGTATGAAATTTAATGTTGTAACTGTGTTGTACTATGAGTTATGTCAGATACAAATTGGCAAAACAGTGATTTTCCTGCAATTGTTACAGAAATCGTTAGAAAATTTTCCTTTATAAAAACAAAAAAAAAAAAGATATAAGCACAATTTAAATAAAAAAAGTTGAATAGCGTTTCGGATAAATTATACGCAACAAAAGGATAATTTGCATTCCTGTGTGTAGTCTTTCTTAAACCGTCCAATTTGATGTGCAGATGACTAAAATCAGATAATAAATAAAAGCGTTATAATCTTTGAAAATTTTTGTGAAACACCTCGTGTCTGATAACATACTGATGTTCTCAAAGAAAATATTCCAGACATTTTTTTCGACAGCAAATATTATCTAAGCATTTGAATGTATGTAGCTGTGGAAAGTACAAGCCTTTACAAGTTGCTTATATTCTATTTACAACGGGACAGATTATAAAATGGACGAAACCAACGCTCTTAAAGTATCTAATGAAGTATTACGTGAAAACCAACACTCAATTTGTATGCTGCGCGCGCGTTTTAAAGCAGACTCCCACATACTCGAAAGAAAAGTACAGTTGTTTGTTGTTTCGAGTAGGTATCACGGCTTACGGTGGAAGTTTCGGTAGGATATGTGAAACTAATCTGCGGAAAATTGTGTTTACGCTTATAAATAATTCATAATAGGGAAGACACAGGCTTTTCTTACGGTAGTATTTGCGGTGAACTTAAGGACAGCAGAGAAGTTTGACTTCATTTTTTTTTAAAGGAATATCATCATCCGCAAAACGAATGATTAGTAGGGTAGTTAGGGAAATCTGGGTTTTTCCCGTAAAAAAGGTAGCATCACTTGGCTAGAACGACAAACTTGAAATGTATATATATGAAAAGTAAGTATATTGAGTTCGCGCAGTCGATGCGAGAATAGTGATAAAAGTCCTGCAATTTAACGCACGATCTCCCACTTACCTATGATGAGATTCTCGCTTGCGAAATGAGATTCGTGAGCTTCACGAATCTTTGAGAGTCGGCCGTGAAAAATTCACCGACTATACGAAAACAGAGTAACATTTCATAAGAACCGTTCCTTTTTAGGCGACGAAAGGTAATGTAATATTTTCAGGGATATAAAGGAATTATTCGCTGTATAGAACCGAATTGGATGACTCAATGCTATAAGCCTTCTCTTGATTTTTACTGTCATAATACTATTCAATGTATATTCAGAGTTATGGTGATATTTTTCGAGTTTATACATAATAACAAAAATTTACTATATTATGAAAAGTTACAAGATATTAATCAATAAAACAGAAGATTCGAAAAACTAAAAGCTCTGCTTTAGATTGAAGGAATATAAAATTATTTAGCAGATGCGCGAAACCTCAAGTAGCTAGTTGCACTTCTACAAATTTCATTTCAGTGTAATTCATACAATTTCACACGAGCCTGGCTGATACAGTGGAGACGTTTTAACAATTTTGTCTACATATATTCGTGGAAAATTCTGTTAACGAGTTGTTTTCTACACTTTGTTTTTCAGGTGCTTTTTCCAAGAGTGTTAATTGTTTTCCCGCGATGCATTCTTTAAATAATTAAACATTTAGGGGTGGTGCTATCTAACTATTGGATGTATTTTTTGCTTTTTTATAAGCAATTTCCCCTTGAGATGTACTAGTTGATGGCGATGCGGCATTGAGACTTTTTATGTTGAACTATAGCGCTATGTGCAACAAAGGCCACTATCTTATCACCTTTGATGTCTAGCTACTTTTGCTGCATTTCTCGATGCCCTTTGAAACTCTTTTCAGAGATGTTTCCATTTAGTCTAGAAAATTTCAAGTAAAAAGCTCCTCTTTTAATGTACTTGTAAATATGTCGCACTGAGTACTTTCATTATTCACTTTAGTTTTTCTCATGTTAATAAGTAACTAAAGCTTATAGACATGGATACTTTATCGGGTAATGTGCGTTCACTGTTATTCTTATACAAGATGGTCAAGTCTCTTTTAGAGTAACTACACGTTCAATAGTGCTTTGTGATCGCGTACTGAAACTTGTATACAGTTGTACAAGTACATGTTCGTATATTCCCTATCAAAATTTTGTCGCGCAAGCTATGATGCTTTGCAGCTTGCTGGAACGTCACATTTTGATTTTGAGAATGAGTGGGCTAGGCGTTTTATGTCATCTTATGAATGCTCCGCACCATGCCGTCTTCATTGAGTCAACAGTTCGAATTATTGTCATTTTCCAATAAAGAATACTTACACATTTAGCATTCTGTAATCAATGGAGAAACAGCAAACGTTTTTCCAAACAATAAAATAAAATCATTGCCTATTACTGCTGTACCAATAATAAGAATAGTGACCGATTTTGAAAAAGTCTCGTTGCCTTTGACGCTTTTCCCAATATAATACAATGTAGCTGCTTTCACCCTCTTAACACTAATCACAATATTGTAATAAAGGCGTTACAAAAATAATTAACACGTTTAAACAAGTTAATAAGCCTAAATCACAGTAGGAAACATCGTAAAATGCAACACCAACATTTGTAAAGTTTTAAAATAACAATTATGAACAAAAAATGTCAAAATTAATGTTTAAAGTAATTCAAAAATAATTAATGAATTTATATAAAAATCTAAGTAGACAAATGATTGTAAAGCCCATTTAACATTAGAGTAGACGTATGATCCGATGAAAAAATGATATACGGATAAATTAATTTGAGATACATTCAAATTAAATTTTCATAGCCATAACATTTCAAGCCATGATTCTCTAGAGTTTATCGTTTTCATTTTGTAATTCATCAATTGTTTGATCCAAAATGCTATTTAGGACTGTTAAAGAAATGAACGCTTTTCGAAAAACTGAGCCGGAAAGAAATAATTTCTCATGACCATGACCAAGAAGATAAAGCACGATAAAGCATGTGCCTATGAAGTTGCGATCAAAACTGAAAAAACATATTTTGTATTATGTTTTCACATAATACACTTTTGAAGTTTAAGGATCAATTATCCTTCCTCTCCAGTGTACCGTTTCATAATGAAACAGTTTTTCTGACACCAGTCACAGAGGAAGATATTTTGTCTTGTATTTCTGAATTAAGAGCTTCAATTGCGTGCAGTTTCGATGGCATATGCAATGATCTGATAAAAAAATGTAGCAGATCATTAAGCCGACCTGTAATGATCATTATGAATCAAATTATACAAAGCAGGACATTTCCAGATGGATGTAAATTAGCCCTTGTTCAACCTGTACATAAAGGAGGTAAAACAAATGAATATAAAAATTATAGAGTTATTAGTATATTACCTAGCGTGTCTAAAATATTTGAAAAATGTATAGGGAAATAACTGTTGTATTTTTTTGAAAAGAATAATCTTTTAACGATGCCACAACATAGTTTTACCAAGCGGAGAGGTACACAAACTGCACTCTGTGAATACAATGCAAAAATTGTCAATGCAATAGACTCCAAGAAGCTTGTTTTGGGACTGGGCGTAGATTTAAGTCGTGCTTTTAACGTAGTTAATCAGGAGTTGATGTTGGTTAAGCTGGAAAGATACGGTGTCCGTGGTGTCCCATTAACTCTAATATCATCTTATCTAAAGGATAGGTTTCAGTGCGTCCGAATAAATCATGCTGTCAATGATCCAGCAAGGAGTTCCCCAAAATATTGATATTATCTGTTATGTCATACCTACAAACTACTACTATATTGGGTAGAAAATAATCGTTTAATGCTAAATAAAGACAAAACTGTGGCTAATTTTTTTACTGCAAATAGATCACTAGATGTTACATGTGATCTTTTGTATAAGGCCAACATTGAATCTTCCAGCACATACAAGATCCTGGGGCTTACTTTTGATGCTTCAGTGGCATACACATATCGATAACCTCTGTGCGAAAGTACGGAAAAATTGTTATGGCTTGAAATTCATGTCGCTGCAATGTAGTCCTTACATTTTGACTACTCTCTGTTATTCTATTATAGAGTCGCATATTAGGTACGCAATCATGCAATGGGGTAACGGTTCGCAAGTTCATAAAGTGTTTTCTTTGCAAAAACGTGCAGTAGGTACGCGTGATAGCAGGGTTGGGACCGCAAGATTCTTGTAGAAATGCTTTTAGAAACTTAAAAATTCTTACCTTTACTAGTTTATATATTTTCTCGGTGTGCTGTTTTGTCTTAAATTACAACGTATTCTCTATTACATATTTTCAAGAGAGACCGGTTGGTCCTTTGCAATATAATAGGGGTCAGTAATGTGCACATTGTTAGAATAAACTACAAGAACACATTCCAAAAATAAACAGCTTCCGAGATGGTTGGCAACGATGATATTAAGTGCAATATATTCCTTCGAGCAATTCGTTTTCAAGGATTTAATTTAGTTATTTTACTTAGAATTACTACTAACACCAAATTTATTACTTGCACAATTAAGGCCATTAGTAATCCATAAACGTTGTTAATTTAATTTGATATAATTATTTACCTCAAACAAGAGCACATTCTCTTACTCTAGCGATTTTTCTTTGCACAACAATACAAAATACTCATATTCGCAATAATGCTATACTGTACAGCTATAGGTATATAATAAATTCATATCTAAACACGTTTGTTTGCCTTAACGGATTATCCATAAGCAAGAAGGCCGAAACATACATAATTCAGTCTGAAGCGAGAGACTGGCTCATGTATTCCTCCAACCAAACCGAATTAAAAGTTCGCATAACGCATACCAAGCACACCCCTCCAAGCATAACGCCCTGACAGAAAATCCTCCTCTATGTAAAAGCGTGAAACTCCAGCTTCCTAAGCGAGAGAGAAGTATAGGAAGGAGAGAAATAGAGGAGGTTAATCACAGAAGCGGAATTAATTAACTAATTACGACTTCATATTTATGCGCTGGCTATTATAAATGCGACATTATTATGCAATGTGCACTTGTATGCATGTATGTGCAGTAGCTGCGTCATTTACATTATTACATCACATATGTAGTGCGAGGAAAAGTTCGAAAACGTTGACTGCCTTATAAATAGCGTATACGTTAGAGAGGATCTTAATTAGGTCTCTTTACTTCAGGGCTTGAATTAAATTCAAAAGCAGGTTAACAAGATGAATTTATACAGGTTTGTTGTTTATGAAATACATATAAATACACATATCTTGGGCTGATACATAACCATCAGCGTCAGTATAATTTTTGTTTGAAACAAAACTTACTGATGTTAACATTTAGATATTTTTCGCTAGAGGTTGTTAAATTTAAAACAAGATTTAGAGAAAAAAATTTTGTCTCTGCGATATTTATGAAGAAGTTGTCGCAACGAGTTTCGATTTCTTCTATACTAGTATTTTTTACTTAGTTGCTTTTACATCTGCAATATTACGTCGGCATGGAAACGTAAGCGGGTGAGAGAAACAGGCCATTCCTACTGTCGTTGCATGAAGGGTGCTATGTAGTCCTACTTTGACATAATGGAGGGTCGTTCCTATTACATGAGCAAGGAATGTAGGTTGTGGGTATGCACATGACAGGTGTATCCTTCCGTGAAATCGCACGCCATGCCGAGCGATCGTTGTGGGGAGTGTAATGGGCATGATGAGAATGGAATCAGCAAGACGTACGCGCCTTCAGCCGCGAGCGGAATGGTATGCGTGACCACAACACGCGAGGACCGCGCCCTTGTATTCAGCGCTCTAACGTCGCGTATGTCCTCCGCAAGCTAACTTGGAGCTGTTTGTCAGCAGGAAGGGAAGGCGTAGTAACTACACGAACTGTACGGGGGTGTTTGCTAGTGAGTTGAGTGTGAACGTGCCGTGCGTTGCAGCGGATTCCACTGACTTGCGAGCATCGCCATACACGGCACCAGTGGGTCGAGGCAAGAGATTGGTGGGTTGTCGAGTGGAGACACACTTTGTTTTCTAATAAATTTTAGTTCATCAGAGATGTGGGGAGCATCAAGTCAACATTGCATTTTACAAATATTAATAATTATTAATATTAATAAATTTATTATTTCTATTCACTCAAACAAGGTGTGGTACAGAACTTTTCAATCGTGAGATTTAAAATTGTAGTTACGTATTATAAGGCTTTCTTATACGAATCCTCACCTGATTTTGAGCTTTTATAATTTCTTGAAACTAAATGACAGTTATCCATACCTGCAATGAAAATTCTCTGTAAAACCTCAGTTTAGTGTAATTGATTGGATTTTGTTATATAATTGCGTGTAGTTTAGCTATTTCGATTTGGAATCTAAATATTACAGTATATACGTTATAAACTCATTCTCTTCAAATAGAATTCCTGATATTTATCTCTTGTATTGTTTGCTTCATTTATGTTGACAACTACAAGCTAATAATTTCAAAATATTTATAAATTGGAGCAAAGAACATGAAAGCGTAAAGCGTGTTTGGTAGGTATTTTATTACTTCCATGTAGCGAACTAAACTTATGAAAGTGGTACATGTGTAATACAGAAACAAGTACATGCTAATAATACGGTATGGCTAGAACGCGAAAAAATAACGAAAATTAGTAATGTCGTATCGTGTAGTAGTCGGAAAATACAAATTCCGTACATACAACTGAGCCGAGGAAACGTATCGCGTAATTAACTTTGAAACTAGCAACGGTTAATTACGACCATTTTTAATCCTTCGTGCAGATATAACTTGCTTAAAAACTGACACGAACCGACTAATCTAATATAGGAAATAAAAGAGAGATGTATTTTTACTCGAAGAAAAATCTGCACGATGTTTGCCTTGCATTTAAACAAAACGCTCAAAAACGATATTAATACGAATATAAAAATTAGTTATCATTGGATACGCTTTTATAGCTACAAATTAGATCGCTTTGATGATACATTGCACCACTCACGTTTATTGCAATACTTTACATACATATTCTCTGATGTATAGCTAAAAATATGTGGGTACCTGTTCAAATTTTAAATTAGAGAAGCAGCGGTAAACAATATTAGTGTCAAAAAATTAACTGAAACTATAATCTTTTGATTATTAGTTACCAGATCTTATTAAATTATTCAATAAAAAGAGCAATTCACTTTTCATTAATTTTTTGCTAACTTCCGTAATGGGATAGATTTACTGCAAATATTATCACAAAGAAAACTATCAACTAACATTTTACTACGCATTGCACCATTCGCAATCATTATTAATTTCAAAATGGAGTAATAATAGATCACTAACGCAGAATCTGTTTCTCTACTAGCAAATGTTACTCTGTGCAGCGAAATGGACAAAAACGCGCCGCAATTAGAATATTAGAAACCTGTACAAGATCTGAATTAGAGGAAAAAGGCATGAGGTTTTCCTCTTGTTCTAGCGCCAATATTCACAAACACTTCCGCTATGACAGACTGCAGCATCTTATCGTATATCAAGTAACTCAGACAACATACAGACATTGTCATAAATAGTTTCTTTGTAGACGTCGAAAGTGTGATGTATCGTGTTGCATCCCACATTAGTTTTGAAAAATATTAAACAGTATCATAATTATTTTTATAATCTTTTATCATGTATTTAATTTTTGCCACTTTACAATAAATATAGCGTAAAAATAAAATTTAATTTAAATTGCAGTAGCAAATACTACCCTTCTCAAAGTATAGCCATTATCTCAAAATTTAATTATTTAATTAAAAAGGAATCTTTATAAAGTTGTCCCCAAAGAAAATGTTCATTATACGATAAAAATACTCTCGGCAGAATTTGAGCTAATGCTCATTGTTTTCCCTTAGATATAAGTTTGTTCATTATATTATAAGGATTTGCTCCCAATCTATTGTATTTCCCTCTTTTAAGCTCCTATTATGTCATAGGCCACTAATTTTGCATGTTTTTGCTATTCTTATGCTCTGTTTCTTAGGTTTCTTTTCTTCAGCAGTATTCTGCTCTTATGTAAAATTTTCTTATAAGCACTTTAATAATAATAATAGTAATAATAATAATAATAATAATAATAATAATATATTTACTGTCTCAAATTACATATGTAACATAGACATTGTCAATAATACATAAGACAGATTGAAGCTACACATTTTAAACTAGTAAAATCAAAATACATCTGTTCTAAATAAAAATATTAAAATCAATTACATTAGGGAATTAAAATTTCTAAACCATTTACGGAACTCTCCGAGCCAAGTATTCGTCAGCATTGTAAAAACAGTGAGTCTGAATATATGACCTCACAAGACTTTTAAATGAGTAAAAGGTAGTCGCATTTCTTATTTCGGCGGGTAAAGCATTAACATAAATGATGCAAGTATAATTCGGACTATGCTCATAAAGACTAGTCCTGTGGAGAGGTACATTTAACTGGTTCCTACACCGTGTCAGCATATTACTGTATATGTCTGAATTTTTTACGAATTTAGTTTCATTTCGCTTATAAAATATTAATATTTCATACAAGTACAGCGACCATAAGGGCAGAATTCTTAGTGCCTTAAATATGGGACGACAAGAATCTCGAGCTGGTATCCCCACTATGCATCTTAGAATTTTTTTCTGATATATAAAAAGTCGATTAACGGACCTTGCACGTCCCCAAAAAATTATTCCATAACGAAGCCTGGACTCTACATAGGAGAAGTAAAATATTCGAAGAGTATCTATGTTTACAGTGGTCCTTAAATTTCTCATACCAAAATATGCAGAAGATAATTTCTTCAGGAGCATAGAGCAATGCTGCTCGAAGCGAAGGTGAGAATCCACAAATAATCCCAAAAATTTTACATGATCGTTCTCAGGAATAGATTTACCTTTGTATTTAATATAAGGGCTGCTATTTGTATTTGTTGCTATCCGAAACTGCAACACGCCTGTTTTCTCTGCATTTAGCACGAGACTATTATTGTTACACCATACAGACATATTGGAGAGAACTGTATTTGCTTCAACAGATACTAACTCAGTAGAAGTGTTAGTAACAATACACTTTCAATCTATATATCTATATCATTCAGTATTCAGTTTGGAAATTGACACAGTTAGTTAGGCAACCGTTTGGCGAAACCGAAAAAAGAAAATAGAGTCCATAAGATAAAAATAAAAAAACGTACATATGTTTTCGTAAAAAATGTTACTCAAATATATAGAATAAATTAAGCATGTAAAGTGCAGGTGTAATAATAAGAGGGTTCCAAAGGCACCAACACCATTCCCTCTATCGAGGTCAGAAGTAGTACAGTCGGTTGTCAAACAAAACAGGTCGGTAGCAGTAGACACACCCATTACAAGTATCGTTTGGTTTTTATATGTTTTGCCACTCCTCGAGATTTCCATTTCTTAGTGAGGTAGTAAATTTATATCCACTGGTAATACTGTACATTCTGGACGTCTAAATAAAGCATCAACTTCAGAAAAGTTGAGCATGAGTGAAAGCAACTCTAGATAGTTGTCGAACGGTTAGAACCGGGCGAAAATCATCTAAATCTACCAAAGATATGCAAAATTCAACTAAAAACTTTTTTTTTAAGATGCACGTGGTATAATATTCAATAATTTCATCTGGATAGATGGAAAATCAGTCACAGGAATTTATTAGGTTACTGGATCGTTTGAAGGACAAAATTGCAAAAAAAACACATACGTACATCCGCCTGCGTTTTCACCAAGACAACACACTAACACAAGAATCTACGAAATTGATAGCAAAATTGATTGAGGTAAAATAAAAATTGCTGGATTACGTCCTATATTGTTTACTTTTTATTTTCTAACATGAAGCATTGGCAATAGGAGAACATATTTATGTTAAGCCAAATTCTTACCAATATTTCATCGAGAAATGACTCCACTTAACTATATTCGCGAGCTTAGTTGGCATTTTTATTGGACTTCGAACAAACTGAAATATAAAGCCGAAGCATTTTTTGAGGGAGCTTTAAACAATGCATTTTCACGCAATCACAAGAACGGGTAATGAATCAAGGAAACACTTTAAGAATGAATTGTTCTGCGAATCATTTAGAAGACACGATTACGGCAACGACAACCAAGACCTGTCCTCAGAATCCTTGGAATTGATTATCCGTAGGTGAAGATATAAACTAACAATAAAACAAATCACTTAATATGTGTTCTAAAATTAGACTAGGACTAGGAATTCCTTATTTCTATTGGTTATATGTCAAGCAGGTAAAACATGTTTTCATTACGATTTTAAGAGCAGTTTTCCGTGTTGAACTGGTTTAATCATCTTAAATGGCTTGGATTGTATAAGCAGCATCAACAACAACAACTTAGTAATAACAATTATTACAATAAGCTAAGTCTAATATGTAAGACAAAATGGTCTTATAACAATTTTCCTCAAATTTCAAAACAAAACAGCCGTTTTTAAGAGAGTAGTAGCTCTTTACGTTCATATATCTCTCTCTCCTAAAACTAAAGTCTGCGGGAGATCGTAACACACGCAATTCCCATCGTCGCAGCATACTCCCTCGCAGCGTGCAACATATTCCAGAAGTAATTCAAGAAACGTTCCGCTTTTAAGATAAGTAGGTATGAATACCTTCCCAAGATTATGGCATCGTTATCAAGGGAGCCGTTGCAGTCACACCATATTGTACGTTATGGTTTACGAGAAAGGGGCGAATAAGAAAGATAAACACAAATTGTACGGTTAAGAGATCGGTAGCTATTCTGCTAACGGCTTTTCCTACTACCTGCTGCTGCTCCTGTTTCCATCCGTTCTGATATATTTACTTATAAGATGTGGATATAGTGTGTTGCGGATTAATTTAAATTCTAGATAGCATTAATGATATAATAACATTTACTCTAGTTGATGTATCTTCTTTTTTATTATGATTGCGTTTGCATGAAGTTTATTTGTTATTTATAGTCTCAGTTTACATTGAATAAAATAAGTACAAGATTTAATAGCATTCTTCATTCTGAAAATTCTTCAGTCCATATTGTATCATCGTTATGTAAATATTAAAAAATACTCCTCCTTTCTCGCCCTTTATAAAAATAATTCGCGCCAATTGTTATATAATATAAATCCATAAATAATATATCCAAACTATATTCTAAAGCAATCATATGTCAGAAATGATGAAAACTAATTGAAATGCAATAATTATAAAAACATGACTGGAACAAGGGAAATCGAATCCGCGAAAAATTTAAATTGATACTATTGCTATAGTGGCAAACTAATCATAATTTAGAAAACAACGAAATGTTAGTAAGGGAGGAAATAGATTTAATGAACAAATCTCAAGTATAGAATAATTATAATTACGGCATTAGGATATAAGAACATTACACATAACTCCGTAAGGAAAACACAGCTATCGAAACCGATCAGCAAATGACCCGAACTCGGATTTCAACATGGTATCAAATATAAATTAAATGACGCTAAAACGCAAAGAGATTCCAAGCTACGACTTGAATCTAGAAGCACATACGGGGCAGTTCACTAATTATTTATTGTCCCTAACATGGAATCAAGCCATTAACACACGCAAAACAATTTTATTTTTCAATGTAATTCCAATTCCAAAATTTGTTTATTATTTTGCCTAATAAACATGTTCTCTTGCTATGATTTTTTTCAGTAGAAGAACCAGCACGAAAATGATGAACCCTCCATGTTTCACGTACCATAAGAAATTTTTGTAAAAACCATCTGTATCACTGTTAATTATCGCCGAATTTGGCAATGCGGTAATTTGATGGATATGCTTTGGTTCAGCTGTTAATATGTAGGTTTGATACCCACCGTGCGGACATTTCTTTGCAACCCGTTTCCGCATTGGGCAACATTTTTTCAGCACTTCCAACTGAAGTAATTTTTTGTGGGGACAACACTTTTTACTTCAATTTTATTCATTTTGGTTAAACTATGAACCTGTGATTATAGCCAATAAATGATACTTCGAATTTCAGTAGTTCTATAGTTTTTCGTATGTCAATCAATGCCAACTATCCCTGGGACAGTTAATAACTATTCTTCCTTCGTAAATTAATTAAGCTAGACTGAATGATTCTAATAGCCTAAAAAGTAGGGACTGTTAAGTTAACGTATTGGCGTATGTAATGAAATAAATATAAACGACAGTAAACTATAACGATTAAAGCAGCAATGCTTTTTGACTTGACACCTATATTTGACTGATGTATCTACCTATCACAAAATTCAATAAACAAAGTAAACGATATTTTTACTGAACTCGACTTGAACACCACTTAGGATTTTTAGGATTCCTTGACAATCAGAAGAAACAAGGTCAACCAAATACTATAAACAATATTTTCGATAACTGCCATAAACCACTCTAGATGTCCTTCCTAGATACCAAAGTGAGATCTCAGTTAATAGCAGGCGATGGTATTTTATTTTAGTAGCAATTATTCACATGAAAACACATCAAAAGTTCTAATTTTAGTAAAATGATTTTTGAATGGAGTGATCAAATTTCTATCTTCATTTATAAAAATTGCTTTGATGCATACAATCAGCAAAATCTCCATATAATTTCGTATATTCCCTGTAAACATTCGGCAACATTAAAAGTCAAAAATTATCTACTTAGAATTGAATTTTTGCAAAACATATGAAGTTATATGATAATATTTCTATATACCAGGAAGTCATTCATTTCTGTTCCAGTAAAGGAAGTTTTTAAATTTGTAGGAGTCTCTTGAACATTTTCAGCATTCAAATCCATCTATTACAATAATTGGAAAATACTTTTCGTTATGTTGTACATAGTTCTAAAAGGAATTTGATTGCGGGACATCACATTAACCGTACACTCCACCATTAGCTGTAAGTCCCGCTAACTTCTAAACATGGCTTTATTTAATATCAAAATAATTTTATTTATTTATTGGCTTCGTACATAGTAAAATTCACGATTAATTTATCTCAGAGGCAAAATGTTTATACAAGTTACGTTTGATTAAGAATTCAGTGGGCGAACTCCACGTCGTACAGCAAATAATCGCTTCTCCTAATAAATTCCGATAAACCTTTCTGATAACTTAGACCCTAAAGTTTGTTATTTCACGCTTAAAGCATACATGCGAATACCAGATTCACCATACAACCTTTAGAGATATAGAATGTTACATTATAATTTCACATAGATTTATCAAAACAGTGCATAGTAAATCAAATGAATAAATTATTTCTTTGAATTGACTTATTACACACTTGTCGTGGTTGTGCCTCGGGTTTCGGGATCTGATACATGAATAATTATGTTACAAGAAATACATGCATAATGTAATATCGTAATTATTTAGTATAACAATAACAGTTTGCAATTTTGATATCCTTTACAATACTCAAGGGCAGGGCAGGAACCTGAACCAGCATAATATATTGTGAATAACAAGAGAAAGAATATGACTTATTAATTAGAAGATAAAGATTCTAATATGTCCTGTGCTATCATGTGGTTTCGGGTTTGGATACTCATAATCATACCTAAAAACAAATAATGGCTGCAAATATACAGCCCAAATTATTCAAAATTATTTATTGAAAGTAGCATAAAATAAAGTATCGGATAATCAGGTTCCGATTTCAGTGTTACATCGGATGTTTTCTATCTTGAAATAATACGAGAGTAGTTCAAACATTATTGTCCCTGATATAGAATGAAACGATTTGGCAAGGTGGAATTTTTTATTTTTCAATGTAGCCCCTTAAAATGTTAACACACTTGGTAGAATGATGATGAAGAGCTTTAACTTTAAGAAGAAAATGTTTTGTCTGGGACTATAAATCACTCATTCACCTCTATCATCAGTGTCTCTCGTTCCGAAGGTGAACCGCACGAAATTCTTTAAGTTTAGGAAATACTAGGGACCAACTCTGGAGAATAGGGCCGTTGTATTTCTAAAGCCTGCATTATGAAGTGGGGCCATTGAAGAACAGCTATTGTGCGCCTGAAAGCGGGATAATATTGCCTAGTTATAGATTGACCACGTGGTAAAAAGTCCATAAGGATAATTCCTTCGGCATCCCAAGAGACTGGAGGATCTTCCCCGCAGATGCTGTTGCACGAAACTTTCGAGAGGGTGGTGAACGCTAATGCTTCTATTCTATGCGCTGCCGTTTTGATTCAGGATCATAATGATAAACCCAGGTTCCATCATCACAGTAATGAATCTTGCTAGGAAGTTTTCAGGATCTCGCTTAATGATGACTGATGATCATTCGTCTCTGAAGTGACCAGTCGAATGCACTTTTGCTCGGCCGTCAACATTTGCGGTACCCATCGTGCGGCCACATTTATTAGATCTAATTTTTTATATAAAATGGTTTCTACGTTACCTTGAAAAGTCGAAGTCAAGTAAATCGAAGGAGAGAGAAAAAAAACAGAAGAAGAATGAACTTCGTATAAAAAACGGTTCACGTAGCGCTACTATTGCAAGGCTAAAATAATTCCTTGTCTTTGCTTTGATGCCAGTGTATTTATACTTATCCGGGTATCAATAACTTAGTATATTAAGTTTCGTCTTACCAAATTAAAAATCCTGGATCTTTTATAAATCTCATACCTGAAACAGAAAGAGATAATGTCAGTAAGATATTGCTTCAAGAGTTTTTTAAATATAAAAGCCACTTACTAGATGTAACATAATTGTAGGTACGTATTAGGTATTTACTACCTAACATGTTATTTCAAGGTGGATATGTATACACGTGGAGCCCTGGTAATCTTTCTCAAATTTATAAGCATATGGTGACCCTAAAGTTTAGCTTGTTAACTCTCCTTTAAGCATAGATAAATTGTATATCCTAATTATAACTACGATTACCCTGATATCAAACATGAATTAGTTCATGTTGGCCCAGTTACAATTACTTTACATTGATACTAAAACAACCAAACTTTTCTGAATTTGATATTTCTGTACATTAAGCTGTTTAAATATTTATGTCTCATTCTATTTGAAACCGTTCGGAGTTATCTATGTATATGTACGCGAACGCTGGTAATGTGCGTCTATTATAATATAACGAGCGTGAAATGGTATTGCTCTGCTTTGAACATATACGAATGTAAATGCACCGTAACAATAGCAATAAAGATACTGCGAATAGGTTGACACTTTGTAGTACTTTGCTGCATACGAACCATACGAACTTATGAAACCCACAATACGAATAAAGTAGTAAGAGTTGCCTGCTTCAAGGAAATACATTATGCTTGACGTAAACAGAATGTAGGTACAGGATATAGAATACCTTTTTAAGTATGTAGATAAATTCGCTTGGTTTTCCTTCCTTAATAATATAATATAATGCAAAATACTGTAAAACTGGAAGAATATGTTGAAGAATGGAAAACTTCGGTTGCATTGTTTATGAACGCACTAAACGATTTGATTTTATTTCTAGCTGTCGTACATATTAGCCGTGCCATTCTTATAAAGAGAAAACATGTATTGATTTAACTTAATTCTGCTTATATAGGACATTTTGTACCAAATTGGTTAATACTATGAGATCGACTAGACAAAAAAATCTAATTCCTCTAAATTCAAAATTAAGTTCTCTTTTTCGTAAATGCTATTTTGTCATGATAGATAAACGACAGTATCGTACCTATTTGTCTATTTGTAATCTCATAGTGATTTTATTTTCAAATCGTCAGGAAATGCAGGTGATGTTTGCTTTTTTAATTTTTTTTAGATTTAATCTGTCAAGTTTATCAAGACTTACTCCGTAAGCCAATAAAACAAGCTTTTTAAATCTTAAAAATAAAAAATAAGACAATGGTTTCATATAAAATTATATACATATTATTTGTGTAGCTATTTTGTACCATACGCATCTATACTGTAATATCCATTAATGTGGATCCAGTGGCGTCTAAATCCAGTAGTGAGGAGGAAGTACGTAAGAAGTAAGAGAAGGAAGCTCTCCAAACTTCAGTGTTCGACCATTTTCGGCTCTAAGATACTTGTATCTACTTAGGTCAAATACCTAGGGGTGACTTTGGACGCCAAATTGACGTACAAACTACACCTGGAAAATGTGACGAATAAAGCCACGGTGGCCTTTTGGGCCTGTAGAGGAATGCTTGGTAAAATACTGTCTATACCCGAGAGTTATAGTACCTTCTATAATTGCTTCGCTGGTTTGGTGGCACAAAGCTAGTTTGTGCCATGCGACCAACGCAGTTAGCAAGGTCTAGAGGATTGCCTGTGTAGGCATCACGATTACCCTGTCCTTGACACCAATAGAGACAATCCTTGGCCTTCCTCCGCTGCAGCTCGTGTTGTAGTCAGAGGCAGCGCTAAAAGCCTTTAGAGCAAAATGTTGTGGGTGCAGGGGTTTTACCGGTAAAATAGGAGACCATACCGGCATCTTCACCTACATCAAACAAACATCACCAAGTTTCAATAGAGGGTACCGCAGGGAGACTGCAGTGAGACTGGATGCTTCTAAAACGTCGAACGGCACGAAAAATTGGAATTTGGAGTGCTGGGGAAGCTCCCCGTTATTCTTCCAGACCGAAATAATTGCCATCCGGGTCTGCGCAGAGTCCATTTTAAACTGGCCGCAGGTAAACGAATCGGTATAAATTTTATCTGACTGCCAGACTACTGCTACAGCACTGCAGGCTCAGATTTGATTCTGAGGTGATACTCGACTGCTATAGAAAGTTCGAAAAACTGACAGAAAATCACAGCACTGTGATGACATGGGTGCCAAGCCATTTAAGATGTGCCAGTGAGTGACCATTCGTAGATTCAGAACCGCCGTGTGGCAGTTCTTATGGCAGCATCAAAGCCTGTGTCAGATCTGAATTCGCTGCTAGGCATTACTCCTACTGCAATGCACTTGCCGGCGTGAGACTGTAAAACTCTCGGGATCCGCCCAAATGAGAAAAGACTTCGTGAGATCTTCACGGATCACTGTGCACTGAATAAACTCACGCATAGCATGGGCAGAGTTAACTCTTCCCTAAGTAGAAACTGTGGGGGTGCGGAGGAAACTCCAGTTCATCTCCTTGCTGACTGCCCAACAGCGGGCAGGGAGAGGCAGATATATTTTGCAATCGATCGACTAGATGTTCCTGGAGTAAGTCAATTAACTTTTGACCAGGAAACGGACTTCTTTGTCCGGGTGCAACCTGGTCGAGAGGACTAAAACAGTATTGGGGCACAATAGGTCTCTCTTTTGGTCGAGTTTCCTTTCCGAGTAGTCCCACCCGTGCAGTCGAAAAACCAACCTAGTTTTGTAGTAGACTGCAGATACTTGTAAGACTGAGCGAAGAAGTATTGACTCTAAACCTTTTGGATAACCAAAATATTTATTTAGCTTACGGTGTTTTTTTTTGGTTTCTGGCTTTTTATCATTGTTGTTATCATCAATATTCTCAGGTGTACTACTTGTTTTTTTAATGTAAAAATTGAAAGATTCATTTTAATGAAAATATTAAATGCTTTTAATTTAGAAGATTATTATTTCCAATGATATTTCACTTTAGTTCTCCAAATGAGATCTAAATATTGTTGTTATATACTAGCTTTCCTGATTTTATCCAGTTTGAGTGGAGACCACCTATTAAGTAGGGCTTAATAGGTAACTGTAAAGATACATTTTTTGCGTGGTAGGTACATGAATTTTTAAGCCAATAACTCTAAATGGACAAATAACGTTAATTAGGTTCTAGACACTTCATTCTTTTTTTATTGTCCGTAGGTGTGTCGCCAAATATGGGACCATATATTGCCGCTTATAATTTGCGTCTTTTCCGAGACCCTCTGTCGCATTCTTTGAATTTTATTATATACATACATCTCATAATTACAGCGCTTTTCTTGCCTTTTCATTTTATGTCCCTCCTCACCTATTTGACCTTCATTATAATAATAATAATAATAATAATAATAATAATAATAATAATATACAGACCGAAGTCCCGTTTTTTACGAAATTTGATTCTTCCTAACGTAGTACGGTCGAAGTACTTCCTCTGGATTATTATTAATAATAATAATAATAATAATAATAATGCACTTTATTACCCAACGGAAACCAATTACAGGGTAAACTAACAACACAATTATACATACTCATTAATAATAGTAACTTAATTACAATTCATAATCACAATACAATATTACGTTTAAGATAATTTCACAAAATTATAAAGACAGCAAAAATATAAAAGTATGAGCAATCCTAGCTACAAAAAAATATCATCAAAATAAGAATTTGCAATTCTACACATTCTATTAACAGGTGCATTTATAAATACATTAGTTCTAGGTGCCGGTAAAACAAATGTGACAGAATAACGGGCAGACAATCCGTGAAAGTAAAACAATCGAGGAACGTGAAAGTGTAAAAGTTCCAATAAATTAGGAGAATTAATTCGATCCTGAATGCGAAATATAAGGACTTTAATGTAGCTGAATTAGTAAAATATTTAGAAGACCGCATAATAAATCCCAAATTCCTCGAAATCCGTGAACAAAGTGTATCGATGTGAAGCGAAAATGACAGGCATGAATCAAATATTACACCCAGATCTTTGAAATTTGTATTTTTCTTTATTCTTAGACCGTTAATATTGTATGACGAGTCAAATATATTACGTTTTTTGCTGTAAGATACAGAACAACATTTGCCTATGTTAACTTTAAGAGAATTAGTAGAGCACCAATTTACTAAATTATTCAAATTTTTTTGTAGTAACGCAATATCATGGGGTGTGTCAATAGTAGCATAAATCTTTATGTCATCCGCATAAGCAAGGACAATCTACAATATTAATCAACTCATTAATATAAATTAATAAAGAGTAAAGGTCCTAAATTTGAGCCTTGGGGAACCCCTGAAACCGATATAAATTCTTGAGAATTAAAGCCATTGTAGTGGATATAATTTACTCTCTTATCTATGTAGGAAGCTAGTAAGTTGTTAAATGATGGACTCATTCCCAAATCGCTAAGTCTGTAAAGTAGAACACCATGATCAATTGTATCAAAGGCACTAGATAGATCGGTATAAATTACGTCAACCTGTTTTTGCAGGTCAATCTGTTCAGCTATAAATTGAGTAATTGTTGTCAGATTAGTGACGGTTGACCTTCCAGGACTAAAGCCATGTTGATATGGTGATAAGCACTGTTGAATGTTCATTAAAATGGCTGAATATATAAAATGCTCAAAGACTTTCGCAAAATTAGAGAGTATCGATACTGGTCTGTAATTTTTCAGTTGAGATTCATCACCTTTCTTGTAAACCGGAATAATTCTTGGCCTTTTCCATAAATTAGGAAACGTTGAAGTTTTAATTGACAAGTTAATCAATAACATTAAAGGATAAGCTAACGTATATCTAGCGTCATGTATTAAAAACCTTGGTATTGAATTATCACCAGCAGTAAATTTAGCAGGAAAGGCAGCCATCACATTTAATACAGCATCTTCCGTTACAGTAGGAATGGTAAAAGGTAACGTATTCGGGCATTCAGTAGTAATAATTGGTACATTATTTGTTGCTTGATTACGGCAAAATAAATTCGCAAAGGCATTAACTATATCCACAGGAGACTCAATTAGTTGATCATCACAATGTAGTTGTTTGGGAATTCTAGTGGTCCTTTTCTTGGAATTTATAAAAGCAAAAAGTTCTTCAGGATTATGCTTTAAAGATTCTTCAAAGTTATGCACGTAACGGCTGTATGCAGTTGAAATTTGGTCTTTACAAATAATAATCTTTAAGTTTTAAATTAGAAATAATATTTGGGTTAAACCAAGGTGGATATTTCCTCGTGTTATTTGTTTGATATCTATGTCTTTTAGATCTAATTAATCAACATAATTGTATAACGTATGTACATATATTGCTAACTGACGTTAAAAATATACATTAGAACAGAAAATAAGATCCGCTTGTACTTTCTGATAATTGCCAGAATAATGCGGAAGTAAGCAACACTTAGTAGTTGGCTTGAAAATGCCATTTACATTTAAACCGAATTTTTCATTGTTTCTCTTTTTTACTTGTTAATTTAACCAACTTTATAGTTCCAATAATAAAGAAATTCAGTGTATTGGTAGTGTTGATACCAGTAAATATAAAGAAAATAATAACAAAGAAGATATCCAATTAAATTACAACGTGAAAGTAGTGGTATTTCCGCAACAGGATGTAATCTTTATTATATCAAATCATCGAGTCAATACGTTCTCATAATCGCCATAAAGTTAAATTTACTACATACTTTATACCTCTTTCAGAACTATTATTATATTGCTGTTCTTGTCGTTTTAAATAAAACTGTATCTCATTCCCAAACTCTAAAATTCATTTTTATACTTGTAAAGCTTTTGTAATACTACGGAACGAGAAAAATAATTCTTCTTTAGAATGTGCACCATCATCCATGCATATTGTGGGAAATTATGTCAGAATATTCCGCTTCATGTTTATTTTCCCGGAAGAATAAAACTCACAGATGTATACGTCGCAGAAAAGACTTCATCGCAGCGCACTTGCAACTGCTAGTGGTACTCAAATGTATAGTAGAATTAATTTTCAGTGGAAAATTCGTTAGAATTTCACGCCTATATATAACGCTGGCAGTACATATACATCATTGTTTTGATTATTGCGAAGAGATTTCAACAGCGGTGGTTACGGAACTCGCTCTAATAATAAACAGTACAGTACAACGAAGCAATATGGATGATAAACAACACAGTGAAACCGTAAATATACAGTAAAACTTACTTTACTGGATACATTTTTTATTCGATATTAAGGTTAATTAACAATACCCATCAATTGTTTTTTTTTCTAGGTCTATATTTATCTACTAACGCTAAATTCAGAAAAAACTATTACTTCTATCGCGTCATATTTTCAAGACATAATTTAGTTTATATAAGTATGTATATATTAGTTTATAATATAGCCTACTTTAACCTCTTCGGAATTTTAGTTTATTTAGATCAAACAGAATCTATTTAAATTATCATCCTTCGTTTCTTACAAAATAGATCATATGAAGCTTATTTTATAAATTTCAATATTTCCACTTTGCGTGTTATCCTCAAGCCTGTACACAGGCGCCTACTTTTTAGTTAAAGCAATTGCTAATTGATCTCATTTACACTGTAAAACATAGTTTAAAATAATTTTACACGTTAGCATAATAGATTATCAGTCTGTTAATTCGGACCACTTTTTACATCTAAAGCTTTGTAATCGTAGTATACCGGGTGTTCCACAAAAATTTCCAAAGGCTGTAATATCTTTATTTATCATCTGATTTTAATGATCTATATATGAAACTGTAGGGTTTCGTAAAGACTACAAACAACAACGCAAATTATCTGTTTATCAGATATAATTCGCGAGAAACGTAGTTCAACTTTTTTTTTCAAATTGCACTATATATATTTTTTTGATTTTTATAAAAGAACATTTTCTAACGATTCGATAATGTCATGAAAACATACACTTAAATAAGGAATAATGCAAGAAAAGACAAGTTTTTGCAAATTTTTATATGGCAAAACTAACAGTAGGTCATGAATTGGAGTACGCAATTAAACAATCACAACGTCATTTTTATTCATAATTATGAAAAATACAGACAATAAAATAAACACTTTTGTTGTTTAGATCAGACAAAATAATCAAATGAAAAAATCCAAAACACTTTCCTATAAATACTGCTCCAGCAGCTCCATCTTGTTGGAAGTAAATTTGTGCGTATTGAGCAATGGGCAATTCTTCTAGATTGTCCACTATTTCTTCGAGTAATGTATGATATCTTTCTTGATTTAGGTTACCGTCAATAAAATATGGTCCAATTAATCTAGAATCTAAAATTCCACACCAAACATTTAAAGAGAACCTTCTCTGGATATTATTTTCAATAAGAAATCCAGGATTGTCATTGTTCCAATACCTATGATTGTTTCTATTAAATATGGCATTATTCGTGAAGGTACATTCATCCAACCAGAGAATTTTACAATAAAATAGTGGATCTTCTCGTAATTTATTTAAATAAAAATTACAATAATAATAATCGTCTTCCAGCAAATGATGGATCCGTTGAGGTTTGTACGGTTATAATTTATGTTTTTTTCAAAATAGAATGTACTGTTGTACTGGATGATCCAATGTTGTTAGCAATCTCTCTAACCGGTGTCTTAGGATCCGCAACCATCAATAAAACGTTTAGATCTAAATTTTCATCTGTAGTTCGTACGTCTTTTTTTGGCTTTTTAAAAGATCCGTACATCCTCAAATTGGCTTCCAGTCGTGCAAATTTCTTGTGATGTGGTGATTCCCTATCAGGGAAAGGTTCCTGATAAATTCTAATAGCGTCACATGGTCTTTTCCCACATTCAAAATAAACTTCAAGCATATAATAATAATAATAATAATAATAATAATATCCAACAGAATACAAAAATTCCATTTACAGGATATAACAATAAATGCAAATAAACCAATAAGAATCAAGTAGTGCAGACTAAGTACCATCACAATAACAGCACCATACTAAAAATAACACCACCATAATAATAATTATGTATAGCAGAGAATGTAGCATCAATGAGAAATCACTCAAAACGCTCAAAAAGTACAGACCTAAGCTCCCTTTCGGTGCAAGAGCAGATGTCAATGTCCTGGGAGACCAAGTTAAAGTTATAAGACATAATGTAGAGAGGTGACTTGGTTAGTACATTGGTCCTGGAAGTCGGGCACCAGAGGGTCATATCTCGCCTCGTTGGAATATAGGGAACCCTAAACGTTATCTGTTCCAAGAGCGCTGGGCAGTCAATTTTATTATGTAATATGTTATGTAATTGTGTCAAACTAGCAATTATTCTTCTACTACTTAAAGATTTTCAATCGAATGTTTGCAAGAGCAGTTGATGATCATAACCTCTAGTTGGAAAGGTGCCATGAGACTTAAAAAAAAGATACTTTAGAAACTTGCGCTGAACTCTCTCCAGTGCCTGTACATGAGTAGTATATATGGGATACCACACCAGAGATGCATATTCCAATTTGGAACGCACAAAAGAAAAGTAAAGAGATTTAAGCACATTTAGGTTAGTGAATGATTTTGTATTGCGCTGTATAAAACCCATCATTTTAAGGGCATGTGTCGCGGTATTGGTGATGTGTTCAGTGAACGTTAATTTACTATCGAAGTGTACGCCAAGGTCTTTGGTAGTACCGAGCCGTTTAATGATTTGATTTTGCAAAGTATAATTATAAGCAATGGGATCCAAGTTTTTAGTATAAGTGACAATTGCACATTTGGAAACATTAATATTCAAGGCGTTTGTTTGACACCACATCAGAACATTATCTAATTGAGTCTGCAATTTATGACAGTCAGCCACAGAGTTGATAGCGACAGATACTTTCAGATCATCAGCAAAAAGTTCTTTGTCACAGTCAATCACCTCTATAACATCATTTATGAACAGCAAAAATAGTAGGGGTCCCAAATTTGAACCCTGTGGAACGCCTGAGCAAGCACCATATGGTTCTGATTGATAACCGTTATACGACACATATTGAACACGACGATCAAGATAAGATTTCAGTAACATTAATAGAGCATCATCAAAACCAAACGAGTCAAGTTTTTTTTATTAAAATTTTGTGATTAATGTGATCGAAAGCTTTGGCTATATCAGTATAGATAACATCCATCTGACCTCTTCGATCAACAACGCTAGCTGTTCTCTGAGTAAAGCATAACAAATTAGTGAGCGTGGATCTACCCGCCATAAAGCCATGTTGCTCAATTGCAATGTAGTTTTTGACATTAGAGTAAATTCGAGTATAAAGCACTGACTCAAATACTTTAGCAAAATTATTCAAAACTGATATAGGTCTATAATTACCAATCTGTGATGCCTCACCAGATTTCAGAACAGGGCACACCTTCGCTTCTTTCCACATTTCAGGAAAGACGGACGTATGCAATGACAAATTGAAAAGCAGTGATAATGGATAGGCAAAAATGATTGCGCAATCTTTGACAAGAAAACTGGGTATCAAATCAAGACCAGACGTCATCTTATTCTTTAATTTTTTAATGCAATCAAAACCTCCGCCTCCGTTACATTCGATATGTTAATCGCGTTACTGTAGCTGCATTTATAACTACAATCGATAGCAGTTGAATCTGCATATACACTACTAAAAAAATTTTTAAACGCATTAACAATATTTGAGGGACTGTCATATACCTCGTTATCATAATATAGTAGACCCGGTATTCTAGACGATCCACGCAAATTAGAGACAAATGACCAAAATTCTCTAGGGTTATTTGATAAGCTGTCCTGTGTATGAAGAAGATATTTGTTGTACTCACGTGAACATAGTGTCTTGATTTCAGCCCGTAAACGCCTATAGCAGTTTTGATCTTCCATTCCTCCGTATGCCCTAAACCTATTGAAGTGCTTAGCTTTTAGTCTAATTTTATTAATAATTTCCCGCGTAAACCATTGTGGATACTTTCTCTTAGTGTTTTTAAATTTCGGTACGTACAAGTCAAAGATACTATGCAACTTTCTATAAAATTCACCGCAAGCGCTATCCACTTCATTGAAGTCTGCTATAAAGCTCCAATCTGTTCTCAATAATGAGTCATATAAGCCGGGAAAGTCAGCCCTTCTAAAATTGTAGGATTTATGATCATCATTACTCCGAAACCTTGTAGTAGGTGCAGTATCTAAAGAAATATTTACTTCCAAAGCCGGATGATAGACATCTTCCAGCACCAGTGGTGAATCATCCCTGCATATATCACAAGGAAGATTCGTTATATCCAAGTCAAGTAGTCTTTGATTAATATTTAGCACTGTATTGCTTTGATTTAAATCATTAAACGTCATGAAATCACGCATTGCTCTAGCCTTAGTATCATCAGTCAAACTCACGACGTGAGGAACATTAAAGTCTCCCAATATTAATATATTCACCTTACCGTAATTTACTTGTTCCAATGCATCAAGAAACATCGCAAGTTCATCCGCCGTTGCACCGGGAGGGACATATACAGAATACACATAAAACAAAACATTCTTGAATGTACATTTACAGCCCACAATATCAAAAAATTGCACAAAGTCAAATACATTGTCTAAATTCAATTTAGTAACGCTAAAATTATTTTTAAATGCAAGAAGTGCACCTCCCCCCTTTGTTCTTCCAGTCCTAATGAAATCACGATCCTTTCGAAACACCTGATAATTGGACGAGAAATACTCCGAACTAATCACATCATTAGACAACCAAGTTTCCACCAGGCTAATAACATCGTATTCTTCGTCACTGATGTTTATTTGAAAGTCTTGTACCTTGGTATTCAGACCACGAACATTTTGGTAATAACATTTAATGGGGTAGTGCGATTCCGATTCCTATTTACGTTGTTTCCCTACTTTACTTCTAGTACCAATGCCGACCGTGTGATCCAAATTGCTTGGGCCCACAATTGCGGTATCCAGGGAATTTATTTTCTCGACGGTTTCCGGGGAAGAAACGGGAGGAAGCTTCTGTACATCCGCAGCCGAAAACACCTTCCCATCAATAATTAATTTGTTAAAGCGTAACTGCGCACGCTTGCCAGCCTTCTTAGCGTTCATCAGATAAGGTTTTAAAAATTTTCGCTCCTCTAGGATCGCAGCAGAAAAATTCTCCGAAACCGATATTCCGGAATTGGCAAAGCCTCCAGCGTTCTTAAGAATCGCATTTTTGTGTTTATAATTTTGGAATTTTATAATAATAGGACGATGCTTGTCCTTCTGTTTTTTGCCTAATCTATGCGCACGTTCAATATCAATTTCTTTGATTTCCGCTTTAGGAATATATTGCTTAATAGTAGTAATAGCCTTTTGTTCGGATATATCCCAAGTCTCCCCCTCATCCTCCGGCACCCCGTACATAATAATATTGTTTCGGCGAATTTGATTTTCCATATATTCCAATTTGTTCTCCAAAGCTTCTACTTTTTTAACCAGTGAAGTATTATCGGCTTTTAACTTGTTTACATTTTCATGCAATAGAGAGAGATCGACACTTGTTTTTGCCACAATTTTTAGTATCGCGTCAATTTTTTCGTCCGTAGACATATTACCGATCCCCGCTACATCGAGACTCATTTTTATTAAATATTTACTGAGTAGATCAAACAATTACAATGAAATTTATGTAACTTGTAGCCGAATATATAAACAATGCGTAGTACAAATTTCAATAGAGTCTTATTTCGCTAAACCGTCACAAAACAGAAATTTTTACCGAGAGTCAAGACACACGTGTACTGTCGCCTAACACACATTGAATATCCGTTAAATATTCAAAATTCATATTTTCTATTAATATTAAAATAAATCAAAATTAAACTTATACAAACTTGTTTATTATAATGCACGGTGTTTTTGAAAAATGCGTTGATCACTCATACTGAAAGTGACCAATAGTTGATAAAAAGACGCTGTGATTGTTTAATTGCGTACCCCAATTCATGACCTACTGTTAGTTTTGCCATATAAAAATTTGCAAAAACTTGTCTTTTTCTTGCATTATTCCTTATTTAAGTGTATGTTTTCATTACATTATTCGAATCGTTAGGAAATGTTCTTTTATAAAAATCAAAAAATATATATATAGTGCAATTTGAAAAAAAAAGTTGAATTACGTTTCTCGCGAATCATGTCTGACAAACAGATAATTTGCATTGCTGTTTGTAGTCTTCACGAAACCCTACAGTTTCATATATAGATCATTAAAATCAGGTGATAAATAAAGACATTACAGCCTTTGGAAATTTTTGTGGAACACCCGGTATACGTATGTATATGCAATTTATTGGTATTTCTATATTTGTATGAAGATGGATGTTTATTTATCTGCGTGTGAATCCACATTGCAGTAGATTTACGGAAAACTCAGCAGTTTCATGTGTAACAATCAAACATTAACCGAATAATACAAAATCATGTATTATTTGCGTGCGATTGAAATATCGGAAAACTATTGCTTATGCAAACTGTAACGTGTGTGAGGTGTACAAATACTCTTAGGCTATAGTACCTATTAGCGAGTACATACACTGTATTTTATCAAACAGTTTGTAAAGGTATAGCTGGATAACTACCTCAATCGGCTCGTATTGACAAGTGAAATGGCAAGAAAGCATGTGTTGTGGGAGCTAAAGAATTGGATAATTATAGAAATAAAAATTGCTACCTATATTTTTTACAGTTCTCATAGAGATAACACCAAAAATATATATGCACGTCTACTATCACCCTTAAAAATCTTAACAATTAATGAATGCAATAAATCTAAGCAAAAATTAATTTCCAATATTTCAAGATTGATTTCTGTAGGTAAGCACAAATCATATATAAAATACTATAGTGCGATTTAGATTAGCGATACGTTTATTATATTCTGTATACATGTTTATATGCTATTTAAACAGATCATTTCTGTCAGATTTAAAAATATAATCGCGACTATACATCATTCACCTTAAAAATGCAGCGTTAGAAAAGATACGACCTTATTTCGCGGCTTGTGATTGGTCAATTATCGAGGCACCTATACACTATCTAAAATACTGCGCTAGACGTATGAAATTTGATTGTTGTCATCAAATAGGTTAAAAGTGATATACGTCAAATTTGTTTATGCTCCTTTGTTGGTATACAGGGTTTCTACGGCCAAGTGGGACATAGGGAAAATACATGTAAAATCGGTTTTCGGTGAATATTATCTCCCTAATACTACTTCATCCAAATTTTAGAGCCCCGTATTATAACTGGGTTAACAATGAACATTTCCACAATCATAGTACAAAGAAAGTCATTTTAATAAAGCCAAAAAAATTATTATTTTTAAACCTATTGTACGTGAATTCCTAACAAGGCTTTTAACACGTAAGTTAGTGCAAGTGGCCGTGGCGCAGACGTTCACGCGACGCCTTAATAACTTAAGGCACAGATTGTTTGGGGTTCGAATCCGAGAAATTAATTTTATTATTATAATTTTTTTTAATCTTGATTAAGTTTTGTTGTTTATTTTGACAAATGATTCGTCGTTAGTAACAATTAAAAATCAAATAATAGCACGTGATCATTTTTGTTATTGTAAAAATTATTCATTATTTACCTACCTTAATCCTCAAAAAATCGATTTTATAGTCTCCAAAATCTCTGATTTTTGTAGTGTTATTGAATTTGTAGCATTATTGTTGGAGATAAAAAATAAAAAATAAAAGTAATCTGCCGGGATTCGAACCCTAAACAATCCGTGCATTTGCGTTATTAAGCCGTCCTGCGAACCATTGCGCTATGGACGCTTGCACTAACTCACATATTAAAAGCCTTATTAGGAATTCACGTACAATAGATTTAAAAATAATAATTTTTTGGCTTTATTAAAATGACTTTCTTTGTACTATGATTGTGGAGATGTTCATTGTTAACCCAGTTATAATATCCGGCACTTAAATTTGGATGAAGTAGTACTAGGGAGATAATATTCACCGAAAACCGATTTTATATGTATTCTCCCTATGTCCCACTTGGCCGTGGAAACCCTGTATATTTGCTGTATACATGATCCACTTGAAGGATCTTCAAAAAATCCTTCAGGAAAACATGTAAGTAGTAAGTAGAGGCACATGGCATATAATTTATATTTGCAACAGAACCAAACCAATTCATAGTCAGCTTCTATTACATTTACTGTGAGACAATTTGAACTTGGAAAGAGAACAGTATGGAATATTGTGAAGGATATGGATACCGCAGGTGTGTCTTATTCATCTGCAAAGAAACGTATACGTCATACAATCATGATAATTTGGATGACGGCCTTCTACTTCTTGAAAAATCAGTTACCTACGTGTACAAAAATATTGAGCGAAAATATATTTGAATTACCATTAGCATGATCTAATTAATGTTTGTAGGTTGTTAATGCAGATGAGAATTTATCAGACTTAAAGCGAACATCATGGAAAATTTTCAAAAAATTAGGATGTAGGTGAGTAAAACGCAACTGAGAAAGTGAGTTAATGCAGCGACAAGATATTGTTTTACGGAGATGTCTTGGAAAAAGGAAGCATTAGTTGAACGGCTTAATTTGAAAGAAATTGTTCATAATTCTTTATTAAAACTTGAATTACTGGAACTTACTAAAAATATGTTCAATGACAATTGATAATTGACAATTCTAGTACATAGGTTATTGACAAAATAGTAGCAGGAAGTGTTCGCACAGTATTACGATTGCCCCCATATCATTGTAATTTGAATCCCATCGAATTAATATAGGCGCAAGTGAAGCATCATGTTGCAGCTAATAATAGAACTTTTAAGTTAGCGGAAGTAAAAACTTTGGAAGGAATTAATCGTGTCACTGCTGAAGTCTGGACTAATTGCATCAAACATTGTATCGCAGAAGAAAATACGATGTATTATTTGGATTTTTGCTTATTTTATCATATTTAAAAAATATTTCTTCTTATGTACAATGAGCTTGAAAAATACATTGCCATCTATACTTAAATATTAGTAAATATAACATAGTCATACAACATCTTATACAATTTCTCTATATAATTCACATTGACAGTATTATACCTATATAAAATATAAAAAAAATCAATGGGAATAATTTTCTTACTTCTATGTTTTAAAATTCCCGCGCATAGTTCTCTGTTTAACCAAATACTATTACTAGTATTATATTTGGTTTAACATAAAGTAACAAATGCTGCTACGTCTGTCTATGAAAGTACGGTGACAGTAGCATATGACAGGTACGCGATAAAGTTACAATGCTAAAAGTATTTCAAAGTTAAAGGGGTTTAACGGGTCGATGGCCGAGTGGTTAGGCGGCTGACTATTGTTGTGAGAGAACGATAGGTGCCGGGGTTCAATTCTCTGGAGGGACGGTGACATTTTTTCAGAGAGTTTAATCCCGGATCGACTTGCCATTCGCTGTTGGGAGCAAAGTGATTAACAGCGCGGCATCATAAAAGGCGATATGATGCTGTCACAAAGCCATTTAAACACAACTTACACACACTAAAACTACACCGCAAGAGTTGCAGTGATAGCCAGACAAGTAATACAGCTTACGGAGTCACTGCAACTAAGCACCCACCACACATTAAAAAAAAAAAAAAAAAAAAAAACTAACTGCAAATGATACCTATTGCAAATATAGTCTAGGTACACGGAAGACAGTCCAGTTACGTTAAATTTTCTCATTTTAGTTTCCAACGATGGTATATTTGACAAATGGATTTCTACGAATGTTCCAAACGATACCTTATGGACACCCATAACATGCTCTGGGATAACAAAGGATAACGAATGGATGTCTATAAGGTATCCTCTGGGATATCCATATAAAAGGCATGTTTGTAACAAATGTCCATAAAGCGCCCATAAGATGTCCATAGGACGTCCGTTCGGATATCCGTTTCAAATCCATGTTTTTGATAAATGGACGTCCATTGGATATCCATAGGATGTCCGACGGACCTCCAGTGGATATCCGGCATATCCGTAGCGGACATCCATCGGATGTCCATTGGACGTCCATGTGCTATCTGGGTATAAACCACATGATTGATTAAATATCCCTAGAACAGGTGGGGCTAACAATAAAAGATATTTCAATTATTAATCAATCATTAATTAAAATGTGTAATCGATAAAAGATGCCATTAGTAAATTCCAAAGGTTCAAGACGTTCTTGATACTGCTGCATTTAAACTAATTCCGTTACTGATACCGCTCGCTGGACGTTTACCTTACCCGGATATTTTGATGAAAATCAGAATCCATCTAATTCCTTTCCCCCAGTAATAAGTCTTTTTTTGATCAGCAACGTTTTATTTTCATTCATGTTCATTGCGACTTTTTTGAAAATTTTGTAATAAAGTGCAATATTACATTAATTATATTGTTACTGTTAGGTACGAAAAAGTAATCGTCTGCAGCTCTGGTGCTAGGATCTTGTTCTCTTTTTCATGAATACCTCATAGTCTTGTAGGATAACATTAAGTTCTTCCAATGTCTAACTAGGATACTATTTTTATAACATCTTCATTATTTATATGGTATACATAAATATACTACTAGAATACACCCTGATTCGTTAATATTACAGAAAAATTTAATATTGGATTATTTCCTTCGAAATATTAAAAAATCTATTCTCGCGTAGTTTGTTATATACAAGATTTGGTAATTATTCCTACTACTTAATATTTTAATAGATTTTCTGCATTTTCCAAAATTACTTTCAACGAAGCAACTAAGAATACAATTTTTTGGGGGTTTTAGTTTTTTTAATAGGAACTTATTTTTATGGATACTACCTACTGCACACTGCTATAGTCAGTTGGTAGTAACAAAAAGAAGATATTATAGATCTTCCGAAGAAGTTGAATTTTCGCTAAAAATTAATGGAAAACCCTCCGCTGCCAAGTATAAGACGAATCTACAATGTGAAAATATTTGATGTGAAGTATGGGGTTAACATGTCATATTGCTTATGACCCTAAACATACAAATTGGGTTGTGAATAATTGGTTATCGAATTTAGAAGTTTTGGAATAGCTATATTAAAGCCCAAATGCATCTGAGATTTTCTGGATCTAAAAAAGTTAAATAGTGTCCATTATCTACGAAAATGGGAATATTTTACTAAAGGACAAAATTAATACAATACTAATTATTAATAAAGATATTACTTGCAATTAGACAAATATCATATTACGCGCAGCAAGAAAGAATTTACTAAATACGATTAAAATACAGGCACGAGTCAATCAAATATTATGGTATTATTGATATACATAGTGTAAGGCGTACACTTATATCGTAGTCTCAGTAAACAGCTAAGAAGAAAACTAAACAAGAACGCGTATGTTTCTATAGCTCTTTGTTTATCTTACTGTTATTTACACGTCCGTTTACAAATTCCATTCTCTGCCATGATTATATGATTTATAAGGACGGTATCATCAGTCACCTCCAATACAAACAAGATACATTACATACATCGTAAGTTAAACGTACTGAAACTAATTCGAATAATTAAAACGAAACGTAATCCTGACGATAAAAACGAAGATACTTACACATAAATCATTATGATTGTGTTGCAACAGATGCATTAGCTAGCATTGTATGTGTGAGCGAGAGAGTCAAAATTGAAACAATAAGTAGTACGTGATAAAGTATGGTGTGGATATACGCCCATATGCAAGCGGAATACTAAAGGATGAAATGCAAGGCAAGCTTGTTTAGAAGACATCTATGTCGGATTAAGAGCTTCCAGATTGCTTCTAATGTTACGCACGTCACAATATATTTTATGGAACATGTATAGCTCTAATAACTATAAATTATTTCACTGTTAAGCAAAGCTGGAATATATTATGCATTTAACTATAGTGGAAACAAATGTTTTCGAAATGTCATGATTAATACATGTTGGAAGTTATTTGATTATATTATGCAACTATTTACAGTGAAACATCTTTATATCTAACAGGTCATGGTAAGTTATATGTACAGTAGAGGAATGAAAATGGGTTACTTCTTTATGTATATGTATGCATATAGTACATATGTATATTGTTAGCTAAAGGTTTTAAATATAGATAACTGCAATTGTATTCAAGGATCTTTGTAACAAAACAATCCTTAAGAAACAATAAAGCAACAAACACTATTTTATTGCATAAAGTATAATTGAATTATATACTTACATATATTACTACCGAAAACAGTATTTAGTCCGCATTGTATGGGGAATCAAAGCATTTAATTTACTTGATCACGTATTTTATTGGTCAAACTTTATCAGTATGGTATCTGAGAAAGCGCTAAAGAACGTATCTGGACGGCTATGTCAGGTTTCACCATTAGTGAACCATTCAGAAAATTATTGGTGTACTCCAAGGATTCATATAGAGACCGCTGCTTTTCTTTTGTATATAAAAGCCAGCTATCGTGAGATATATTTATTAAGGTCCTACAAAATTGGGTCCTATAATCTACAGTGTTTTGGCTCAATAAGAGTTTAAAGGATCCTTTTATTAGTATTATGCAAAATATACCCCATGTTTTAACTAATTTTAATTTTGTAAACGTTGAACAAATTATTGCGAAAACTAAAGATGGTACATATCCCGTACATCAGGAATACCCCTTGTTGCCGTTCAGGATGTTTGGAATCGGTTTATAGAGGCTGGCGCAATCGAAAGACGACCAGAGTCTGGATGGCAAAGATCAATAATTGCAGATGATGACCGTGTATTGTGTTGAAAACATTGAAACAGTTGAATGAGTTGAAATAGATGAAAAGACGATTAGGCGAAGATTTGAAGAAAATTTCACGAAGACCAAGCGGATCACAATTGTTACCTAGACATAGAAGAGCACGTCTTTAATTTGCACTATTATATGAGTTACACTTTTCAGCAATGGTCTAAAGTTTTCCTTACGCATGATTTACACTTTTGTCTACAATCATAGAGTATGGAGAGCAAAAACTAGCGACATACCAATTCCTTATAGTAATTCCATTATGATGGTAGAATGTATTTTCTTAAAAGCAAGTGTCGAGCTCATATTTGGTACATAGAAGATACATATTCTGCAAGAAGTTTTTTATCACAATTTTGCAAGAAGTTCGTGTGCTATTTTCTCATTTTATTGGAGATGGGTTTGTTTTGATGCATGACGTTGACAGACCCGGTACGGCAAGAGTGGGTACTAAGTAGCTTAATAAAGTTCGAAATCATAGACTTGATTAGCCAAGATGTAATCCGTATCTTAATGATATAGAACGCCGTTTGGATGAACTCCAGCAACTTGCCAAGAGCTACGGTTAGGGAATTCGAAGCAATTCCTCAAATTGGCTAACAAGTTTGGTAAATAGTTTAAATAAAATTTGATTTTTCACTGTTTCTATTATATTTCTTAAACTAGTTTAATTGTTGCTGTTACATTGTTTCTTGTTTCTTCATTCCTCTATTCTTTTCATTAAATTTTTTTCTAATAGTGCATGTTCTCCATGAGAGACGCATTCGTGCGTCCATTAATGCGAATGTGCACTACTAGAACAAAATTTTAATTTTTAAAGGAATTAATAAACGTGCGGGTGAAAGTTTCAAGGTAACCAGTTTTTTTGCCGGTCAATGTAATACTGATCTTCTTCGATTTGTCTGGCGCTGCCAAATTTCTCTGGCATTTCAGTATTGACTTAACGCTACTCGAATATCGGAAATAAATTACTCGAAGAAATGTGAAAATGAAGGAGTTTATTGAAGCAATACTCTGTTTAGCAAAATTAAGTTTGCTTTAAAGAAAAGGCTTTATTTGTCAAATTTGCATTTATTTTGACAAAGATGGTACATATGTAATAAAAATAAAATATTTCCAAAACAATTTAGTTACTTGATGTGTTTCCCTTATTTTGGTTCATGGTAAGGGATTATCTAGCATACTCTACCACACTAGTTACAACAGATAAAAGGTATCTGCACACTTATACACAACAACAATATTTACTTATGTATATTATATTACTTCCCTAATTCGAACTCTTTTTTGCATATATATTTAATAACCTTTTTAAATATTAACAGAATGCAATAGTAATAGTGTAATATAGAGCCATGCAACTTTAATATTATATCCTATTACTCTGTAGATACAAATATTTCTTTACGAATACCGCCGATCAACATGCACACATTTGACTCGTATATACAAATAGTAGCCCTACGTTACCTATATAGAGTAGTCTGCTAATGAACTCTGTAATACATTTCTGTAAACTTAATAAAACCGTTAGTTAAACACATACTTGTTCAGAACCGACGAACATTAGCTTAAAAACGGTAAGTTATTTTCGAAACTTTCAAGTCAGTATTTATTCCATCAGAAACAATATTTATTTCTTTAAACGTTACAGAAGTCTTTCAGCATCGTCTAATTTTGTTTCCAAGAGTCAAATAAAGTAGTCTGCTTAGTATTGAGTGTTTAAACACACCGAGTACGTACTGCTACTGTTATTAGAGACCTCCTAAAGAAAGTTCGCCCTTTTAAGATTAAATTCGGAACGTGTAATACGGTTAAAAGTGTGGCTGCAGCTGTGCATGGATCGATATTAGTTTTAATACCTTCTCGGAATCATTTTCAGCGTGTAGAAATATTGAAACACTGCAAACTGAGATGGGTTTTCCAAAAATAACTTCGTATTATACATCACCGGGATTTTTTTTTTTTTTTTTTTTAATGTGTGGTGGGTGCTTAGTTGCAGTGACTCCATAAGCTGTATTACTTGTCTGGCTATCACTGCAACTCTTGCGGTGTAGTTTAGTGTGTGTAAGTTGTGTTTAAATGGCTTTGTGACAGCATCATATCGCCTTTTATGATGCCGCGCTGTTAATCACTTTGCTCCCAACAGCGAATGGCAAGTGGATCCGTGATTAAACTCTCTGAAAAAATGTCACCGTCCCTCCAGAGAATTGAACCCCGGCACCTATCGTCCTCTCACGACAATAGTCAGCCGCCTAACCACTGCGGCCATCGACCCGTTTATTCAAATATATTATTTTACGTTAAATTTTATAGTTTGCTTCGTACTTTGTTAATGGTTATAGAAATACCGAGTACAGGGTCGGTAATGCCTCCTATGATATTACTCAAAGGTATACGAATGAATGCCAAATTATTCGATAATATACCGTTTGTTTCGACTTGTGGTGTGACTGAGAAAGGCTTCATAGTACCAAAATACATTGGACTACAACATTGTGGAGATTGCTGATCACTATAGTATTGCATTATACTGTCCATCAAATACAATTCAACAACTTTAAACGCTTAACAAGGCGGTATTTCGGACTTTTCTCTACCATTGGAGCGAATGCCAAATAGTGTACTAGCATAGTTACACTGAAAGAACATTGACCAAATAACATTTTGGCCAAATATTCATGACAGAGCAACATCAATGCATGACTCCACCGTATCAGCATCAAATCAGTACTTAAAACAACAGGTTAACGTTTCAACTATCCCAAAACAATTTCTGAAGATACCTTCATAAATTACAGCATGTAACTTGCCAGGTCCCTAAGAACCAGCGCTTTAAGCGACATTGAGTATAACAACTTCCACACTACCAACACAAAACAGCCTAGACCATCAGGTTTGTCAACCTGTACGTGTATAAGAGCCCATAGTATCACCACGGACAAGATTGATCCTAATGAAGTTGTTTTGATCAATTTTCTCTGCATCTGAAGAGCCCAGATGCTAATAAGAGCACATTTTGTAAACTACATAGAGATACTTCCTTCACCAAACAGAAACACTTCAAAAGTTACCAACAGCCGAATAGATATCAATAATAGATATGTATTCAAAAAATCATTATTTAAAAAATATACCTTTCAAAATTTTCCATTTTCATGAAATCAAAAAACTCAGCAACGAATGCATCCTGGTTTTGTAGTACCTGTCAGAAAGACGCGATTAAAGATATGTGCTAGTGCATTGATTATATAATCTACGTCCATGAAGAATTTGTTGACTTCACACGCATCGATAAGTGGAATTTTAGTGTCCCCTGTAGGTATATGATTTAAATTAAATAAATTTAGGTCATTGATGTTATCTTGATTAACTTCGGCAATAAGTAAATGAGAATTAGAAAATTAGAGATGATTTGAATTTTATCGATGCAGTAGAGGATTGGGGAGTCCCATGGACAGGTATAAATTAATGCACTTAAACATATGTAGTTTAAGAAACAAGGTTGCACATCTTGAGGCGTTATTGACTAAATCTGAATTTCCTAGTATTGTATGTTTGTCAGAACACTGGCTGACAAACCATGAAATACACGACATAGTAATTGAAAATTACAGACTTGTTAACTTTTATACTCGTTCTACTTTGAGAGCGGGCGGAGTGGCCATATTTGTGCAAAATTGTGTCGGTGCCTCTGCTTTGCATTGTTCTGTTGAGCCATTGGAACAAGAGCTTGAATATACTTATGCCACAGAGTCCATAGGTGCTGAATCGTGTATTGTGGTTTGCTTGTACAGGTCGCCGATAGGGAACCTGGGTACATTTAGGGATAAATTATTTGATCTACTCGACAAAGTGAGTGATTTGGGTCAAACTGTAATAGTATGTGGAGATTTTAATGTAAATTTTTTGGACAGGGCAGGTTCAGCGAGTGTTTTGACCATTTGCAAATGCTTCAATCTCATACCTTATGTAACAGACCCTACAAGAATTACGTCCACGTCATCTACAATGATTGACAATATTTTCGCAGATGCCTCAGATAATAAGTATGTTTGCTCAGTAGGAAGTTCGGATTTCTCTGACCATGGCTGGCAGGTCCTAGCAGGTATGTACAAATCACTTCCGATATTTGAATATAGGCGAACGTTTTCACGGGAAGCGATTGCACATTTCCGGACTGCGCTTGCTTCTGAGAATTGGCAAAGTGTATTCACGGCCACAGGTGATGTATCTGATGAGTTCTACAGGATATTTTTATATTATTTCGATTTGTCGTTTCGGTTGGTAAAGCACACTGTCAATAGGAAGCCTGGTATTGAATGGTACACACGTAATTTGCCTATAAAGGCCAACCAATTTCGGGATCTCTATGACATATATAAAAATAATAAAGATCCAACTTTACTAGATGTATATCTCAAACAGAAACAGATCTATCAAGAACTCGTCATTAAAACCAGAAAACCTTTTACGAAAATGAAATGTTAAACTCTAAGAACAAGAGTAATATCGCATGGAATATTATCAATAAACTGGCTAATACATTCAAATGTAAGGTTGAACATATTTCACTAAACAATATGGCTGGTGATGTGGTGAGTGACCCCCAGGGGGTGTGTGAGGTGTTTGCCGAGACCTTTTATGATCTGAAGAATAATCTTCCTAATAATAATAACGCAAACTATGCATCGTCCTTGGATAGCAGCTTTTTTCTCATGCCTACAGATAGGGCAGAGGTTGAGCGTATACTACGTGAGATCGCTGGGAAAGACTCTGCTGGAGTTGACGGTGTACCCTGTTTCTTATTTACATATGTTGCCCCACGCGTTTCTGATCCATTAACTTTTGCATTGAATTATGCTCTTTCTAATGGCATTTTCCCAGATAAGCTAAAGGTGGGCAAAGTCATTCCTGTATATAAAAAAGGTGATAAATCTGAACCTAGTAACTACAGGCCGATAGCTATTCCAAATGCTATAGCGAAACTATTTGAAAAGATTATAAATATAAGACTCGTTGACTATCTTGCGGCTAGGAACATAATCTCGGCCAGTCAATTTGATTTCTTAGCAGGTGAGTCTGCCAATGATGCGATCCACCACTGCTTGGCTCGAATATATGAGGAAATAGATTGTGGAAAGTCCGTGCTTGGTATGTTCTTTGACTTATCGAAAGCATTTGATACTCTAAATTATGGTATCCTTCTTTCTAAAATGTGGGCCTATGGTGTACGAGGCATTGCCTGGGATTTATGTAAATCCTACTTATTCAACCGTAAGGCTGTTATAACAATCCGTACTAACACACGTAATGTAAATGAAGAATACCACTCAGCTTTTGTCAACATTGTTCGTGGCGTTCCTCAAGGTTCCATACTTCGTCATATGCTGATATTTTTGTTATGTGATTCTTATGTACCTGACAATGTCAATGTTTTCTTTAAACTAACGACAGTAAAGCATTATTATTATTATTATCATTTTTAAGGAATATTCAACCCTTTCCAACTACTAGACCTAACGAGAAACTATATTGGTCATATATTGGAGTGGAATCATGTTTTTCAGACAAGTAAAAATCTGATAATTTATAAAAATTTAGTATATCGACTTTTTAATCTTATTTAATCTTATTAACGAACTTCTTATAGCTTATTTAGCAAACCTAGGGCTACAGCTCTTGCTGTGCAAGTTGGTGATATCGCTAAATTTGGTGACTCAACTTGGTCAAAGTAATAAGCTTAATCTACGAGTATAAATCTGCTCATTAAATTCCGTTGAATTTCAACACTTCAAACAACTTATAACACACGAGATTTTAACTTCTCACACATTGACAAGAAGACAGAATTGAATTTCGAAGATCTTGAAACCTCTTACTAAACCCCAGTATCAAATTTGAAAAAAGCTGCATACTTTGTGTCGTCGAGAGCGTTTAGCCTATGTGTCTGCTTTAATTTGAGGTTTCTACAGTTTGAATTTTGTTTTAAATAAGTCCAAACATTGTATGACTTCATTTCATGATTTTTACAGCCCTAATGACAATATGTATGACTTTTTCAGGGTTTTTTTTTCGCCAAATAAGATACATCAACAGAGTTCAAACCTGTGCGTTGGAGAGTCTGCGTCGCCAACCACAACGGGAGGCGATCTGCATTCTCTCTGACAGTTGTGCGACCTTTTAGGTTCTAGCATCTTACTATATAGCCTCCAAACTACTATGGGAATGTCTGCAAAACCTAACTGTTCTAGACAGGAACAACAAGGTCACCACGGTTACAAGTCTTCTTTGTACACTAGGGTGGGCTGAAGTGTCAAAATATCGTATGCTACTCGATACCATGACTAGTATCGATTTCCTGATACCATGACTGGTATCGGATGTATCGCTGCTTAGGTATCGATAGCTACAAATTAAGACCTGGTGTCGATATCAAGAAACCAATACTGGAGTATCAATAACAATAAATCGATCAACAAAGTATTGATACATCTCAATACTTAACCGATTCCAGTATTAGAATCGATATCGAAGTAGCACGATCAAATTAATTTTAAGAAATATTATTTTTTTCTACCAAATCTGGCCTGCTTCGATTATAGGCTGATTGGTGGTACGTCAGAACTTTCAAAATAAAAAAATCTCCTAGCTGGTGATTTCCAAAATCCGTAATCTGTCAGGTAAGCACGTTGTATTATCTGTTTCTACACATTTTATACAGGTTGTCGTTCAAGATTTCACGTCCAAGTGTGTACAGTAAGCAATGATAATGGTTGGACAGTCCTGTCACAATATGATAACACCCAAGCCGCGCCGAAGATATCCGATGTATTAGATGCAATACTCCCTAACTTTCATTTAAGACCATACACCTACAGGTAAAATCGTAACGATAAGAGTTTCTACATTTCAGGGTGATTTAAAAGCTATTTACACATGCAAATTTACGGTTTAATATAATGCACACAAGGTCACTAATCTTTATGTGACTATTTCAATATTTTTAATTTAATTTGTCTTACGCTGTTGAAATGCATATACCATTATGTGCAATAGAACTGGAAAATAGCGGCAACAGCAACACATTTCTAATTAGTAGAACTCTAAAACTATAACAGTTAAAAATGAGTTCTCGTATAAAAAAATCCTTAATTTGAATCGCTCTTTCCATATTTGATATTCGGATCCGGATTGATGTATGTATTTTACCATCATATTGGAATACCCCTACGAAACTATCAAAGTCACGCAAACGACATATAGATACTATACGATACCTGATTTCAATATTTTAATCATTCACTCAAGTAATCTTGATAAATAATACTTACTAAACTCGTAATTTATTAATTCTTATTTCTCCACGAGTCTAAAATTAAATCTTAATATTACGCTAATGATGTCTAGTTTATAATCATTCTTGATGACACTTGACTTATAATCTTTAATAAGAATTATAGAGGAAGCAGATAAATGAATTCTATTAGGATATATTAGAATAATTTGTTTAGTAATTTAATATTGTATTAACAATCAAATTTCCTTCGAAGCATTACAGTCTCATACGCCGAATATTTAAACCAAATTTATTAATCCATGAATACCATAAACTGTAAAGTAGGGATTAGACCACAATAAATATAAGCTATTGTATGCAAAACAAATTACTGTTTAATATTATCCTAATAATTAAATCTTGCTTGATGATCTGCACTGTGATCTCTTAACTGGAACTCAGATTCCAAATATTGAAATACATAATCCTAAATTTTAAGAATTGTTAATTTCAATGAGGAGTGTTTTTGTAACGAATTCTCAGAAAGTTCTTATTTTCTTAATATAAACTTATGTATAATGATTAGCTAAACCAATTATGAGCACCGTTTGAATATGTTTTAATTACGTTATTACATTAAAGCCAAAGAGGGGACGAAAAGTAATTTTTATATTGCCTTATTCGTTCTCAATATAAAAGCCTCTCGTCTTGAGAGTATTTAGTTTGCTGTAATCGTCGTAAAAATGCCCGCAACAACAATAGAAACGCGAGCAAAAATAGTTACCCTTTGGGAGCGTGATTTGTCCTACAGGCAAGTTGATGCAGAAGTTGGTGTCTACTACGTACTGTATAGTATATAATCTATTTTTTATTGTTCTATATGAATTCTTTGAGTGCATTGCACAGATACTATTTTATTCTATTTTTTGTACTTTAGTGTATTGGTGTTGGTTCATTGATGTTCTGGCTTGATGACTTAGCGTAAAACGGTTATTTGACTAATAAATAGAAATTGAAAGTCAGTGATATCAACACCAAAAAAACTTGATTCTAGAGTTTTCAAATCAAATGTACCTTACGCACACACATTAAATATTAATTGAAAGATAAATAAATGTTAAGTTGATTGTAACTACATTTCACTCATCATTAGATAACGTTTAGTCCTTCTATTAACAAACAAAATATGCCAACGAGTAGGTATTCATTTGTTTTATGATATCCCTCGTTGGTCTAAATTTTTAGTAACCGTTACTTCTGTGGAACTCTATAAAACTGTATCTTTTCTTTTTTCTCTAACTGTACTTCAACATAACGCTGGCGAACCGAAAACGAAGATGTAGCTCTACGAAATAAATCGAGGGCTGGACAACCACCCAAAATTAATCCAGAAGATGGTAATAGAATTTTGAACTACGTTCAACAAAATCCAGTCACCCATCATCCATTTTTTGTTTTTATTTATTTTTCCATAAGTAAACACTTTAATGAAAATTATCTGTATATAGCAGTGAAATAATTATATAAAAACCTATTTAACTCGAAAGATTTTTTTTCTTATACTTCATATAACCAACACGTATAAAAAGAAGATGTAGATGTTTCTCCGGTTGACTGTACTATTAAATTTATTAGATTCAAAAATTTAGTTGCTTAACCACTGATGACATTAAAAAAGGTTTTTTATATTGTTATACCCCTGGGAATTGAAAACACAATTTGTGGAATACCAAAAATGTGTGTTTCCAACTAAACTTCCTTCATATAATATATAATTTGTAATAATTTCTGATTAATTCTTTACGTACACAGAAAGAACTCTTTCGTATTCGGTAGTGATATATGAAAAAAGACAATACATGTATTTAAATCTGCTTTCAATATCACTATAAATTTCTATTATAACTTTTACTAAATACATATAACATTAATAATAATTCAATAATGATAGAATACATCAATACATATGATAATCTTATATTATTATTGTAACGTGACTACGACCCAAATATCAAATACGGAAAGAATGATTTTAATTAAAGTTCTTTTGTAAGAGAACTCTCCTCTAACTGCTACAGTTTTCCAGTTGTACCAATTAGAAGTGTGTTACTGTTGCCGATATTTGTCAACTCTATTAATACTGTAGGAGAATCTAAAATATTTAAATAGTCACATGAATATTAGTGACCTTGTGTGCATTATATTATACCGTATTTGCATGCTAAATGGGTTTTAAATCACCCTGCAATGTAGAAACTCTTGTCGTTACGATTTTACCTGTATGTGTACGGCCTTGAGCGAAAGCGAAGAGTTATTGCAAGGGTATCAATAGCTTCGGTATTTCTCGTATTATTATACTGTGACAGGACTGTCCAACCATTATCATTGCCTACTGTACGTGTTTACATAGTTAATCCAGCTTATAACGTAAACCTGCATTGCTAATGCACTATTAGTAACTGATTTTTCAGAGCAGTAGAGCTTGACACGTTAGTCGTAAAACGCTCCTGCACTTACGAACGCGGTCACGTAGCAACATCATGCGATTTCCTCAAGTGTAACTCGTTAAAACTCTGAGATCCCTATTTAGTAACAAAATGTAGCGTCGTTGTGTTCGTGTTAAATCGATAAAGTTGTGAACGGGAACTGTAGTAGCTTTTCTAACCTATTGTGCATGTATGCATGCATATGTTAATCCGTAAAGACTGAATTAATTTTCGCCAATATTAAATATCAGTTGCTTTTATGATATTTAGTGAAACATAACATTTATATCCGCTTATGAAAATTATAGATGCTTGTTGATACTGTTTCTAAGAATATTAGTTTCAGTATTTAATATTTTCAGAACCGCAAATAAGTAGTCATGAGAAGTTGTAAGTTATATCTGCAAGAAACTTTCTCTTTGAAGAGTGTTACTAAGATGACCTTGACCATCTTGGGTAGCTTTGATAGTTCCTCGCATAACTTTAACTCTAGTTTTCACCGAAATAAGTTTACAATTCCTTTATCTTGCTGCGTTCTACTTTATCGTAGTTTGCCTCGCTCTGGCACGTCATATAACGATTTTGGTGTTTCGCATCGCGTTATCTACATTCGTGCAAATCCCTCTGACTTATGCAAGTATCGTGCTACCGTTGCTACATTCACGTTCCCCCTGGTTGAATAAATACTCAAAAATATCGCTTCGAATCGCTTTATGTATGTAGAAGGTAATATTCGTACTTGCATAAGAGAGCACGTTTCTGTTTTTATGATGTATTTTTTATAAGAAGAATGGTTTTACTTTGAGTGCTATGAGAAGTATATTTACTTATTTTTTTTTGGTTAGTAACAGATTTTCATTTAAGCATTTTCGCTTGTGATGAGGCAATTCTTTATTTACAATCTTAAATTAGTTCCAATGTCTTGTTATAATTCATTGAGGATTTAAGATAAATAAAACCCTCACTTATTGAAAGTATGTTTATATTTGCTTAATATTTCGGGTACAGTAAATAAGAATTCTGCTTGTGCAAACTAATAATAAACTTGTGGAATGCCGCATACTTTGTCTTTCAAATTTAAAATATAATAAAATGCCTCCATTGGATTAGTTTTAATGTTTTCTCCCTGAGAATTCATGCGTTTCAGAGCACCGAATGTTCCTTTATTTCATTGTTTAAAATTTGCCTCGTTTTCCCTGTATTTCAGATATTCAGATATTATATTTCAAACCTCTTATTTTAGTATTTTGCATGTAAATTTACATTTTGTTTTCATGGTTGTCAGTTAATTAGTGTATGAGATTTATTCGCATCGTCTTTTTAAACATTTAACGGGTAAATCTCAACCTCACCTTTGTTTTGTCTACGACAAAATTCTAGTTTATTCGGTTACAGGAATCGCTTATTTTATTTTTCAAGTTCAAGGTGTTTTATCAATACGTCACATTTATTGTTGTGGGATACCTACTGTAAATGTGTTTGCAAGATTTAACTTTGTGACTGTGGTTGCTGAAGATGTCTGCGACCACCAACAATAGTACTTTGAATATAATTTATTTTGTCAACGATTCTTCTTGTCTTATTACAAATATTTTTCCTTAAGACTAAAATACGATATTAATAAAGCAGAGTTAGCAGAGAATTAACAAGTACTTTTCATTTTCTTGGAGTAGCTATGACCAGTTATGCTCTAGGAGCGCATATTGTGTTAGAGACCACTTACAGTTCGGATTTCACTAAATTAATTGTCGTGACCTGCATCGCATCTGGATTAGGATTGTCGGATACCACTATTGTAGCGAATGTATGAAGGATGATAACTACTAAAATGTACGCATACTCGAATAAAGTTAAGACCACTGTTATTGGCTATTTCCTGTTGAAAAGTTTTCTTGTTTTGTAGAATGGTTATTAATCAAGAACGGCCACTACTGATATGTAGACTGTAGTCTCTAATCCAGACTGCGAAACTCATTTGAATTCGTTGAGTCTCCGCTTTTACTTAGAGATTCAATCCAAAATTTTATCTTGCAAACCCTGAAATCTACATCAGGTTAGATTCTCGTTTGTGCAGGAGGCATATAGGGTCGTGTCGTTATCTACGTAAATTCCTAATTCAGCACCAGATGATCTGAGGAAAGTTCATGTGGAACAGTACCTAAGTTGCACAGAAAATGCTACATAAAGCTAAGCTTTAAAAGGCATATATTTTTTGGTAACATTTACTGAGTGGACACTTTAAAACTTTAAGATGCCGGTTGCGCCCCCTGGCGACCATCTTGGAATTCTGAAAATATTTTTCACGGTTTTCTTTTGCACATTTTAGTAATAAAAATTTTTACCGAAAGTCTCTACGACCGATAGTTTCGGAGATACAACACTTTACATTCTTATCTGACCACCCTGACATGACGATCTATCAATGTTTTATTTTAAACGGTATGTTTGTTAGAATGGGTGTTTCAGAAAAATTAGTAAGTATTGGTGGTAGTATTAACTAATTCGGATAAAAAGTTCTATAGAGCATGTCTCATATTTTTACTGGTTATAGAGATTATAAGATAACTCCAGGAAATACTCACGACAGGTGCTAAGCAAAGACAAATGATTAAGTTCAGAGTTGATTTTCATGAAGACCACCGTCGACTTCACTGCATTTTCCAATTCTTTTGACAACACTAGATGTAGCTCTTCTGAAGGCGTCTGAGCGTTCTTTTATAAGTGCATCATTATTTGTAATTCAAACAATTAATTTGTTTCTTGTACTTATTTGTTTGCTGTTTGTTGAGTTTGCATGGCAACCATTGCCATAACCAGAAATCTCCACCGACTTTGGCATGATCATGTCTGTCGATTCATTGTCCAGGGATTGAATTAGATGGTGAGTCATCTAATAACTTAAACATACAGGAGCCCTAATACCGTTTTCAATGAAATCTACATAGAGGGATTGTAAGACGATGCGGTAACATAGCAGTCAACTGATGGCATGCCATACCACACCCCACATTTACAGAGCCATTTAAAAAAATTATCTCCACAATGGTATATGGATTTTCGTTTGACTCCCTCTGTGAGTTACCAATGGTATTGATATTGTCCCGACAATCGATAAATAAACATATAACCGGAGTACCACTACGAGAAACAAAACCTGTATTTCTATAACCAGTAGTATGTACCTATCTAATGAATAAAAATTGGACACATGTTCTATGAAATTTCTTAATCAAATTAGTCTCTACTACCATTTTCTGAAATATTTGCTATTACTCCTGAAACGCTCTGTATGCTTTATGTGTAAAAATGGTCAACACATACCTTTTTTTTTGACAATTCCAGGCGATATTTTTGTTTCAAAAGCCTTTCAACGCTAATCTGTATTAAATTTCCTACAAAGTTTGATTAGTTATGACGGGTCCAGCACAGGTACTTTTGCTGTTAGGCCAAAAGTAAATAGTCCTGATTTACATCGTTCCTGTACATTGCCACAATACGCGAGAATTGTTAAGTGCTAGAAATCTTTATCGTTTTACCTTAAGTCTTCCTCTTTTATCGACTAACAGCCTACGATTATAAAATTTATATTTCTTATTAAATTATTACTTGTCATAAACTTACCAATTGCCACTTATCCACTGATTTACAGTCATAACGTAAATTATTATATTAAGACGATGAACTAGCTGATCCCATAATATATTCTTTTAATTATGATCTCCATCTCCTATTCCGAATTTATTATTTAATAAATTGTTATGTTCTTCTAGGAAATCTGTAGCGACAACGCATGTTCGGGTTTTGCTTTTAAATTCACGCTCTTTATAGTTAATAAATTGCTTTATCACTATTCTTTAACAACTGCTTTATTGTTTATACTTATTTATTATCAATTGCTGCAATTAATAACTCGAAATTGTATCTATTTTGTTATGTATTACCAAAGAAAATATAACATAATGTAATTGAAAATATATATATGATTGTTGTTTGCGTGAGGGAGATAAATGAGGAAGGTCTAGAGATCTCTTGCCATTTCTGTGTGATTCGTCATTGCATTTGGCAAAATGTCCATGCGATGAACACAAAAGAAAATCGTGTTTGTCTCAGAAAGAAAAGTATGCAAGTATTTTTCCTGCTGAGTTTACATGGCATGATATCGGTTTTTCCCCATCATGCAAGGTTTCCAAGAGACAAGCATTTATAATTTCAAATCTACTCACAAGGGAACACCGGCAACTGTCGCACCCCGATTTCGATGAAACTTTACAGATCGAAAGACTACCTTAACGTAAGAAACACGTATTTTTCTGTTTCGCTGGAAACAACCGATTGTGGGATACAGCCCTCCAAAGATTGGACGATTTTTTAATTTTTGCAAATATTTCCTAAACTATGAGAGATATTAAATTTTCTTCTTAATAAAATTTGCAACATATTACACATCCCCAAGGATGACTCCGTCCATTTTTGCAAAAAGTTCATAACGGGGGACGGGGTACTCTATACCACCCATTTTTTTTAAATTCCTTATTTTCTTAATCATCAAAAAAAAAGCCGCTTTTACATAGAACACGATGATGTATAACAAATTTCGAAAATTATTAATAGTAATAATAAGTCAAAATAAATAAACTATTCTCCTGTCATCAATTTGGCATGGTTTTACGTCACTGTGCTACAGAAGACGAAGTAAAAGTATGCATTTTCACCTACGAGTAGGCGAACTTTATTAATTATTCAGTCACTGATATATATAATTGATAATTTGTATTATAATTTGGCATTGTGTTGCCGAACTATTTATTTTATAGCCTGCTGATTTTCCTCAAAATATCAATCATTGTAACTCTCATTTTTTCGCTGATGACAATTAATTATATTACCTCTTTGAATTGAAGAATTTACCATCTACAACTATTCGCATTATTAATGATATCAATAGTCTGATAAGCAAATCCAAGTTACACTACTTACAAATCACCTCAACTAAGTCATCCGGTTATGGTCTTCTTTAAACGGGGATATGGGGTCATAGACAGCATAGACATAAGAATTGATGGTGCATTACTTAAAGTTACATCTGCTGCTAAAAATCTAGGGTTGTTGATTGAGACCAATCTTCGCTTCAAAAATCATGTAAATCAGCTAATAGGTACCTACATAAAGTGAATGCTGCCTTAAGATACTTATATAGCAATAGAAAAATTAACCTAAGATCTTATTATGTGATTCTCTTGTGCCTTCACATTTCAATTATTGTGACGTTGTCTATGGCCCCTGTCTGGATTACGAATATTCTTTAAAAATACAAAGAGTGCAGAACTGGCATGGTTCGTTTACAACTGACATAGAATGTACCTAACATACTTCTCCTTACATAAAGAGGGCTAATTGGCTAAGTATGCCCGATCGCATGCACCTTCACCTTTGCGCGCTTATACATAATGCTAAAGGCGTGCACCTCTGTACGAGGGAGCGTTTTTATATTCGAGGAATAAGCGGGTTGTAGGGGGGTGATTAGGCGCATTGGGGGCGTGGCCTGTGCAGCGACTCATAATTAGTATAAATACGAAGTTTCATTGTTATTAATAAGTCGGCTAGCTGACCTTGACCCGGACAGACCCCCGCCAAGAGTACAAGTCAGAAGGGCCCTTGCCATCGAAGATCCCTAGCTACAAAGATCAAGGACGTAAACCAAGGAACAGCCATACTTCGACGATCCCCTTAGTCAAAATTGACTAGCGCAGTCCCAAGCAAACACACATTCTGGCCAGAAGGGCCAATCAAAGGAAGAATGAGGGGCCTAGGAATAAAAATTCGGCCTCAGAAGAGAAAGAAAGACCATAGTAGACAGTTAGTCTTTGAGCTCTCGTCAACCAAGTAACATAATCCGGAGTGAAAAGTGAAATATGGAAAAAATCGAATATCGTGCAGTTATAAAGTTCCTTACCAGGCAAGGAAAATCAGTCGCGACCATAATGAATGAGATATCATTGGTTTACGGCGACTCTTATCCAGGAAAAACCATGGTGTACAAGTGGCATAGTTTATTTAAACAAGGAAGGGAATCCCTTGAAGACGACCCGAGCTGGGAAACTCATGGCAACGGTATTTTGGGACTCGGAAGGAATATTGTTGATTGATTATAAAGATAAAGGTGTTTCTATAACCGGAGAATATTACGCTTCAATATTAGAGCGACTAAAAGGAGCCATTAAAGAGAAAAGACGGGGAAAATTGACGAAAGGTGTGCTGCTTTTGCACGACAACGCGCCCGTCCACAAGAGCCGCGTTGCGTTAGCTGCCCTGCATAAGGTGGGCTTCGAAATTGTGAATCACCCACCCTACAGCCCAGACCTGGCCCCGAGTGATTATTACCTGTTTCCGAAAATAAAAAAGAGCTGCGGGATAAAAAATTTACTGCCGATGATGAAGTCAAGGAGGCAGTTTCGGCGTATTTTGCAGACAAAGAGAAATCATTTTTTTATGAGGGTATAAATAAATTAATTGAAAGATGTGAAAAATGTATCCGTCTTGCAGGTGAACATATTGAAAAAGAAAAATAATTTGGTTTTCTTATTTCCACCCCTTATCCCCCATTCCGCGAATATAAAAACGCTCCCTCGTACATTGGCAATATGATGAACGAGCGAGCTGTGTTCCATAGCGACTTGAAGTACATGGATCGCTCGGCTTTCCACAAGCCTTCATTCTGCTACGTTGCACTCAAATATTTTAACACCTTTCCAGGGAATGTAAGGAATAAAACTGGAAAAGCTTTTAACTATGCTCTAAAATGGTACCTATCTGACATTGTGTGATTGGGAAATTTGACTTAATTTTTTCACGTGCATTGTGTACACATTACGATGTATGTCAAATTTTCTAACGTTACTTAGTTTTAAAATTCCCAACAAAGAAAACGTCGCATTTTAAGGTAAAGAACATAATAGTTTTCTCAAGTTTTGTATCTGTAGAAATATTCATAATGTAAGCTATTATCTCTATGATTCGTGCATTAAATTATTACCTAACATTTACGAAAGCCTACGAATTCTATAATGCGTAGATATTATATTTGTCAGAATGTCGTCGGACAGCATATTTCCTTAACTCCAAACTAAACCTCTAACTCAATATAAACGACCGCGGTTCTCATAATATATTTCCCGACTTTTTTTCTTCGTTTAAACATTATACAAATTTATCCAACATTGCCGGACACTTAATAAAACCGTTACGGCGGCTTTTATGACAAATATATTAATTTTACGGCCCGTTACATACTATATAGTCGCAGCGATATTGTATGGGCGTTAAAGTGCTATAAAACCTTTATCCCAAATGGTAATTAAGCGAGAAAGCATTAGGGTGTACTGCATTGGATAGTAAATTGATCGCAATTATTTTTAAGGACGATATAATAATAATAACACACGAGATGTATTTTAATACGCTAACATAAACCTGATTGTTAAGGTTATAATGCGACATTGCAGTCATTGCGTGTAGCGCAATTTATAATGAATATGATAAGAAAATTAACCTGATAAAAATGCGTGGTTTTGTTGGAGCTCTCATCATTACACTTTTTCTACACAGAAAATATCCGTGAGATATATCGCTTTTACAAACAAATCTATTGACAGGTTACGTAGTAGTTAAATTTGAATCTTGCAAGGTTTGCAAGGATTCACGGCGAAATTTTGTCAAGTTCAAGTTGTAGACGATAACAGATTAACGTCTCTCTGGCAGAAGAACTAAAAAACGGTTGTGTCATTAATATACATAATGAGATATATTTGCGGAATCTTGGGTAGGTATATCTGAAGCTGATACCAGGACCAAATTAGGGCCCAAGAGAGAACCCTGCTTGACCCCGTGGCTATCCATTTCGAAGAAAGAATCCCCTCTAATCTGACAGAAAACAATTAATCTTCTTAAGACGTTTTCCTGGTCTTCACTGAGTCTTTTGATTTCGTTCATGTCGACCGAAGAAACAGCTTTCACAATGAGACTTAAAAGGTCATTGAATCATCATCTACCTCTCGCTCAATTCCGTCATTCTAATTAATGTTATAGAAACATACGCTATTCTAGAAATATTACACAATGTGTTAACAGTAACAAGATTGAACGTGAGCTTGAATTATATACACAATTGAAAATATCACTACATATCAGAAAAGGAAATTCATTTAATAGTTTTAAATTAATAATACTTCATTAAATTTTTTAGTGGAAACACCTACATGAGTGATGCGAAAATATTTACTGGTGTATAATAAAAGTTATCAAATTTGGTTTCATCATTTCCGTGTTATTTAACCAAACATTTTAAAATTAATTACAGGAAATGCAAATAAAGGTAAACAAACAAACATTTTCTCTTGGCAGTTTTCTTAGTATAGTATAATATAATTTCAAATCGACTGTATTCACAAATATTCACCTCGAAAGAATAAATTAACTCAAAATTATTTCACCGCTTGATGAATTACTGATTTTTTTCAATCAAGGTGAATATGTAAGTATATGTGTGTGTATGTGAAACTAAAGTTGCGTCATATTTCTCGCACAAATAACGTTTCCATTAATAGTACATACAATTTCAAGCCAAAAATAGAATAAAAAATCATCAACCAATGCGAGGCGAAAAATTCAACGCGAAATCGTAATTTTTAATTTAAAACGCGTTATATTTTTAATCGAAAACTGTAATTACGAGGTGAAAACATCTAATATTCGCACGAGAAGTAATAGTAACACGACCACCTGAAATACGCTCGGCGAAAACTAAAATAAAAATTTTCCATTTGATAATATGCATATTGGCTGAAATGTTGGACGTTATCGGATAAATTTCAAAAGGGAAACATATTTCAGTCCGCTCAATTTATCTTCCCTCCCGGACTTCATTAAAACCTTATTGTTTATAGATTCCATTGTATTAAAGTAGCAAATTATGAGCACTTAAGGGAAAATTATAGGTAATCCGACTTCTCGCCTAAATGGCTGAAACTTTTCCCATTTTCTGACTTTCGCATCTTTTATGCTCGGATTCGAATGGGGCACCTTAATTTGTAAGATCTTCCAACTGCTTTAAAAGATGATGCTCTGCCGCACCAGAATATCGAGAAATTATTCGGATAATGTTGGTGTAACGTTTCTAATATACTGAAGAATTTTTAGAAAACGTTTCACAGAAATAATAAGAAGATAGTTCTAAAGCACAGGGTAGTATAAACTTTTGAGTAATAACAGAATTAATAACAGAAATAATTTCCTTATGACGTCTTTGTGATGATTTTAAACAACTATAATAATTTTAGTAGTAGTAAATTAATTTTATAATAAAAACATCAACAGTAAAACAAATAACATAGTTACGGACAAATTATTGTAGAATTAATAAAGAGCTAACAAGAAACGAGAAAATAATAATTAATTAATCGAGAATTTAAGAAAACTGCAAACTGTACACGCATGAAATGCACAAAAACAAAAACACTTGAAATAAACGAGCGTGTTTCAATTTCCAAAAAATTGTATTAATCACAAATACGACATATTTCGCACACACAGTGGCTTTGTCAAGTATATGTACATATAATACTAAACTAAGCTTATATCTTTTGACATTGGTGGGGGTGGTTTTTTGAATAGGTTTAAAAGTGAGGAGTTGGATATGTGTTTTTGAATTTGTTGATTTCTAAACATTCTAAATTGTTTAAAAGGACACTTTTATTTTGTGTATGCAGAATTTTAAAATTGTCGTTGAAATCGTGTTCACATTCTAAAAAATGTTTAACATAATGAGAGTCGGTTTTTATTTTGAAAAGATCTTCTGTGTTCTTTAATTCTGGTATTAAAAGGACGACCTGTTTGGCCTATATAGAAGTTTTGGCAACCCCCACAGTTTAACTCATAGACTCCCGACATTTCACCTTTTTCCGTTTTTCCTTTATTATTTTTGATGATCTTACCTACAGTGTTATTGGCTTTAAATGAAATGTTTATGTCTTGCTTTCTTTTTAACATTTTACTGATTTCCTTAGAAACTGGGCCTAAATAAGTTAAGGATTTGTATATCTTTTGTTCTTTGTTTTGTGTATGGAAAGTAGAGTTTATAGCCTGATTTAATAATTTCTTCTTCAATATATTCTATATCTACTATCAGGGGGTCAAAATTGTTTTTCACCGCTATTTGTTTAATTTAATCAAATTCAGTTTCGAAATTTTTTGTATTGAGGGGTATAGTTATTAGTCTATGTATCATATTATGAAAAGCCGCTAGTTTGTGTTGTGTAGGGTGGTTTGATTGGTTATTGATTATAGAATTAGTGTGTGTGTGTTTATGATAGATAGCTGTCAATATCTCAGTATCGCTGGTAGACGATTGTCAATTTACTCAGACTTATAAGGAGGTTGTTCAAGCATGTATATTTAACCTTACAGGCGATAAGCAGGGCAATCTTTTTTACGAGGCAGGTATACTCAAAGAAAAAAGAAATGGGACAATCTCAATACATATCAGTAGGGTAATTGTCCCATTTCTTTTTTCTTTGAGTATACATTAGGTAAATTACCTTGGAATATCAAGATTCCTTAATTGCGATTTATCTCTCCAAAACGATTTGGATTTGGATTTTTAGATAGATAACACTCGGTATAAAAACTCAGCAGGTGCCAGCAAGTATCTTATGCAATCATGAATTGAAGATAACAGTAAATAATAAAGGCACCAGAATTTTCTGTTGGCCTAATTTCAATTAATTAATTTGGGTAGAGGATGGTCAAAAGAATAGTGTCAGATAACGGGAAATATTGACTGTAATGAAACAAACGAATAATTTATTAATTAAGAAAACTGTACACAAAATATGGATAACAGTATTGACAATATTAAATAATAATAACATTATATAATAATAAATCATTTTTGTGCAAAAAAATAAATACTGTTACTCTATTTATGTATACAATATATCTATGTAATGGTGTGTTTTTTTTTGGGACTGCACGGGCGGAGAGACCGTAAGGCAAGCTCGGCCATAAGGAAGGCCTATTGTGCCCCAATGGTGCGTTATTATACATTAATAAAAACTGGAAATCAGTCTTAATAGTAAAGAAACTATAATTGCGGCACTACAAAATGTTTAATGTGTAAAAAAATATAAAAATTGAGAAATAGTATAGAATGCGAAACGTCTACAGTTAAAAGAGTTTCTAAATTGTGTCCAAATTATACTGCCTGCAATATGTTATAGGTTTGGGAAAGAAAATTAAAATTTCTAAATTTCGAAGTGCGGGAAGTCAGCTTTTGGATAACCCTTCACACTATCAAGCTAAGAATTTGCAGATGGTGAAAGGAACTCTTCCAGTAGATCAACAAACACTTACTGAAAACTAAAGACAAAAATAAACAATAAAGAAAAAGTATCGCCTATATTTTAATTACAAAAAGAAATCATAAATAAAATTTAGTTGTGTACAAGATAGTTGTAACTTTGTTACAACTATCAACAACAATTATGTGTAGTAGCAGTAGTGCAGTAGAAATAATAATGCTAGCAAAATTAGTAATAGAATATCATAAAGACATGTCACACAGACGACTCAGGAGAAGAAGAGACGCAGGTAAGATTCTGTAAATGATATGTTGATGGAGACATGCATATACAGTGCGGTTCTAAAGTGTCTTCTCCCCACCCTCCTTCCTAGTAACTTTTGATCGGTTTAATAGACAGGTTCCAGTGTTTTAGTTCCAGTCATTAATATAAAATATTATGTACTACATTTTTGAAGCATAATTTCTATTTAGTTTCAAAGACCGACGACAGGGAGCGATATAGTATCAAAATTTTAAATGAAATGTCGAGTGATACCTCATTTTAAAGGTCTTATTGAATATGGTATTATACCAAAATTTTATCCACTCATATGAACATACTAATAGAACAAAGTTTTATTTTATTATACATTTTATGACTGTGTGTCTCTTATTAGACCTATACTTACCTTATAAATGTCATAAAATAGAATTTTGTTGAAACAATTTTAGTGTCTTAATCAAAAATAATAAATGTTAACTTTCTTTGATGCATTAAAATTGTGTCACTCGACCCCTATTTAAAATTAAGATACTATATTGCCCCCTGTCGTAAATCTTTCAAACTAAATAGAAATTTTACTTCAAGGACGTAGTATATAATATTTCATATTAATAACCCAAAACTAAAACCTCTCTGTTAATCTGATCAAAAGTTAGCAGGAGGGAAGACACTTTAGAACCGCATTGTATATGTTATATTGTTCTATTATCAATATCAAATACGACAGAAATGAAAAATGAAGTGATTTTTACACAAATATAATAATAAATATTGTACAAAAACGTTATAAATACTATCCCACCCTCTTTCTTACCTTAAAATTAATGTGTGTATGTGTGACAGTTATATAAAATCCAAATTCTTGTCCTTCCTCCGCTTGATCCGCTTGAAAAATTGTTTGTCTCCGGCAGTTTTTTCTTAAGCGCTTTTATTATATCTTTTCTGCCCCTGGACTCAGTCAGCAACTTTATGTTTAATTATGTTGTTGCTAATTTCTTTAATGTTGTTACTGTTTCTGTGTGTGTCCAATTGAATTCTGTTTACTTCCAACCTGTTGCACCCCGTGATTCCACACTACATTTCCAATTTTCTTGTACGATATGCTTGTAATTTTGAAATTGATGCCTAAATCGTGTCGTATTGTGTTATCTATGTATGTTGTATGTGGGTGCATGTTACATTGATTTTTAATTTTATATTTATTATAATTTTATAATATTTGTGCTTTTCATTTTACACCATGTCCATCGCCGTTTGAAATTTTTTTTAAATAAATAATTGACACACTATATGGCCTATATGCTCACTATATTCAAACGAAAAAATTCCGTAAATTAATGAAATTAAAAGAATGAATTGAATATAATATAATAATATATATATATAATGAAGCAAAAAGTGAAACACAATGCCTAAATGTCAACATTGATATATCGATTTGAGTAAATTACTATGCATCCACAAATTAAAGACGGACACGCTATTCAAAACGCTACATTACCAGAAACTTATTGGATCCTAAATCGCTAAAAAGCATATACAGAACTAAACAAGTCGCAAAGATATTAGCTACATAAATGACATATATACACCCAATATATTGGAATATTACCGATAGTAATTGATATTTTGGATCTTTAACGACTTACAGAGAAATATAAGCTACTTCACTACAGAATTTTTAAGAATTGTTTTGTAAAGTCTTGCAGTCTGAATTTAAATCCATTCAAACGTAATTCCTTCGCAGATCTCTTGCTCTAGAAGCAATAAACGTACTAACCAGGAAGCACCTAATGTATAACACAACGCTGGCGCGTATTATCAAGGCGATAATAAATCAAAATAAACCAAATTAAGGGTAGCTACTGATCACCGTTATTATCATGTTCTCTGGTATCACTTATATGGCTTATATATTGAGATAATGCTAATGTTGATCAGAGTTCATGGCTTGAATATAATTCAATCTTGAAAAACAATAATTGATATCAAAATATATTTCTGTTCTTAGTGTAAGTACACACCTAATAATTTCGTTGAATACTTAAAAAGCTTACTAGTAACACCCTGCTTCAATACTGTACTTAATATTATCTTCAAAATATACTTCAGATTCAATCTTGTACCCTTGATATTAAACTTATTTGATAGTCGTTAATAAGAGAAACGTCATCTGTTGTTTCGCACACGAATGCCATTAAGAGTAAGAAACCTTATTTGCTTTTTATGGAGACAATGTTGCACAAAATGTATTGATAATTTGTAGAACACTAAACACTTTAACCCACTGAACACCAAACAAGTTTTAACTAAAACACCGACGCGGCTACTTCTGCACCAAGAGATCCAGTGAAGAACTTTGATAATTTGTGCTTTTCTAATTTATTTGTAATAATCTCCCAACTCGCCGTGCATGCAGAGCAAAAGATAAAAACTTACTCATAAATCCAATTAAACCTCAAAAGAAAAAAAAACAGCTACGATTAAGGTTAGAATCGTTTACGCGTTACTTCCGCGCCCGATAAAAAGCGTAATTAAAGCTCGCCGTTAAACTATCAATCTTCAAAGATACTTTGAAAACAAACACTTAAATAATTTTAGAACTGCTTCCTTATAAGCCAAAAAATTGGGTAAAAACTTTAATTACAAGAGATAGGATTAATTAGTAATAGAATTGAAGCTCTATTAAATGATGGGCAATTACCAGATTTAATGCTTTTTTTACGTTTTTGTAAATATACGATTTTTTTGATTTGATATCTATATATTTACAGAAGGTTAACTAATTCAATTATGGGGACAAACATTGTAGAAAGCTACTACAGATTGTGTTTGCGTTTGGAATGATGCGGCCAACAAACAATATTGTGCGTTAGATAATAATATAATGTGATCTGTAAATAATATATTATTACACGATTTCATTGGATTACTGCATTAGTTGCCTTTCTCATATCGCCAATATTTTTATTATCTTTTTATATTTCGTCATATACATTTATGTATAATGTAATACTGTATGTTACGTTGGCAGTGATATATAAAATTAGTGTGATGTTTCGGCAAAGAAGAACAAGACAGTTTATGATGTGTAAAAGAAGATTCAAATTAAGAGTTGAATACTCCAGAATTGCAAGATATGGGGCACCATGTAAAGTTTAGTTTTTAACTTACTTTACTAGAAACAAAACAAAAATAAACCGTTTTACATCAGTTCTAGCCTGCAGGAACATGTCAAATACAAGAATAGAAAAGCATGATGTCATTGAAGAAACTGTGAATACATATGAGTACTTGACGTATTGTTTTTACCAATCATGGAAGAATATTTGAAATCATGTCAAGATTTTCTGTTCTAAAATATAGTGCACCAATATATCACTTATGAAATGAGTTTCGAGTAGTCATAGTTTGTCTTCAATCAAAACGTTGTCGCTCAAGATGAAAAAAGAACATCGAAAATATCCTGTTGCAACAGTTCCTAAAGCGAAGCCAATATATAAGCAGATATGGCATTTGTTTACACAAGAATTATTTGAACTCTTCGTTAGTAACTGTTGAGAGAGATGATAGAAAATCCTGTAGTTGCAGTTTGTATGAAACAATATGAAGAATCTAAATACTCAGAGGATAAATTTCGCCTTAATCTTATTGAACAGATAACAACTAATTTTGTTTGTTGTTCTTGGTTAGTCCATTTTTGGGCTATGTGATTTTGAGAAGTATAGTCTGTTTGAAAAGTAATATTTTCATCAAAAACGTCATAATCGCTGATGCTAAACTGGCGTACAAAGTTTAGTCCACACTTAATACCAGCAACAGGCTACCAACAAAAATTAATTTTGATATATTTTTTAATTCTGGGGAAGGCAATGTTATAAGAGAGCCTATACATTTCAGATAAACAAGAAGAAATTTACATCAGAAGTGAAACTATGGAAGCATTAAAGGAAAACCATTAAACAAAAGACAGATATATAAGAGGTAAGTGAACTTAATTCTTGAAGATCACTCTCCTAAGTATTCAGAATTATTTGTCGAGTAATATACGAATCAATCAGAAAACTATTAATTTCCGTAAATGGTGAAATATTAATAGCTAACTACTTCGGAATTTCTATCCAATAAGTGTAATCTGCAAATATGACCGTAATTTGCTATAATTTTATTGAAATTAACATTTCTACCATTAAAATAATTTCAGTGTAAAAAGCTAATATCTAATTATCGGTCGTTAAGGGAATCATATTGGAGTACTTACGTAAACAATTTAAAGCCATTATACAAATTGTAAGACAAATTAGAATCCTGTACAACCAGCAAATTATGTGCCATACATTTGCATACTAATTACGCTTAATCTTGCTGAATTCCGTTTTGCTTAAAGTATTAACTCGCTCCGATGTAGACATATTTGCAAAAATCTTCTGCTTTCAGTAATAACTAATCGATTGAAACAATTTAACTTGCAGTAGGAGAGAGACTCCTGGGGGTTCAGCGGAATGTGTTTAAGATTGAGACCGACTTTGCGACATTCATTTATTTAGCGTAGATTTAATAATAGTAGCTGGAAGCACGTTATTGTATGCGGTAGACGGGGTGTTGCGATCTGTTGATCTTGACGGTTCCGAGATGATGTGTGTCGGTGGCACGTCTTCTTTTTTAGGCTCGAAGGACCAGTAACTTAACGGAGTTACACCGTGTTTTAGGTAGTAACACAAACTAACTTCCTGCACTTAATTTACTTTATTCACTATATACAATTGTTCCTATTCTAACTTATTACTATCTATACTCGACGCGATTCACGACCGTTATGTCTTACTTCTGTCTAAGCTACTAACAAGAAACCTCGCATCATAAAATGTACATCGGTTAAGAATTGGAAAAACCCGGCTAGTTCCAGAAGAATCAGCCGAGGGTGAATTGCTAGAAAGGTTTTATGGCGGTATTGACACATTTCTGAACCTGTTAATTCCTAACATCCCTTTGTGTGAAGCACGTAGATATTTTGCACTTGGAAATTCCTAGATTAGCTGGAAGGTATTCTGGTAAACAATGTATTATTATTGACATGACTTATACTACTAAAATGTGTATGTATAAAAGTGAAGAATAATTACGAAACATTTAATTATTTAATTCGCGCGAACATTCCGCCCGCCTTGAAAGCGTTGCCTTTCAAATGAAATAAATGGAAATAACTTACACTAATGACTAACTACACTTGCTACACATGTTCAATAGGAAGCACACATAATTTCGAAGTGGCTCTTTTAAATGTTCCTCGCGTAGTTCTTATGGTAGCACATCTGGAAATAGAGTCTTCTCCTGGGTGTAATTCGATCACTCGGCCAACATTCCATTGTAGTGGTGGCGCATTGTCGTCGTGAACCATCACTAAATCTCCAGCCTTGAGTTGTTGACTACCACCTTGTCTCCATTTGTTTCGCACTTGTAAGGTTTGTAGGTATTCCTTGAGCCAGCGTTTCCAGAAGTGTTGTTTTATTCTTTCAATGAGCTGATATCGTGACAAACTGTTTAATTTTAATTCTAACAGATTGGGTTCCACAATTGATGTTAGTGGCGCGCCAATGAGGAAATGACCTGGTGTTAAAGGAGTTGGATCATTGGGATCTGGTGACAATGGACATAATGGGCGAGAGTTCAAAATAGCTTCAATTTGAATGAGCATCGTCAACATTTCTTGATATGTTAGAACTGAGTTTCCAACTACTCTTTTTAAATGATATTTTATGGATTTTATTCCGGCCTCCCAAATACCTCCGAAGTGTGGTGATCGGGGTGGTATAAAGTGCCACTGAATTTGTTCTGATACCAAAAATTCATTGAGTTTCCTGTTTCTTTGTCCATTGAAGAGGTCGCGTAATTGCTTCAGCTCCTTGTTAGCACCCGTGAAGTTGGTAGCGTTATCTGAGTAGATGTTGTCGACTCGTCCTCGTCTGGCCATCATTCTCTTCAATGCATTTATGAATGATAAGGATGTCAAGTCTGTTACCAGTTCTATGTGAACTGCCTTCGTTGATAGGCAAATGAATAGAACAATGTACGCCTTACTGGACGTTGATCGACGTCGATTTGTCTCCCGTAATACGAGTGGGCCTGCATAGTCGGTACCACAATTGACAAATGGTCGGGCAGATTGTACTCTGAAAGCTGGTAAGTTACCCATGAGATGTTGATACGCAACCGGCTTTACCTTGAAACATGTGGTACAGTTTCTTACCACTTGCTTCACCGTATTTTTTCCTGACAGCGGCCAATACGAATCTCTCACCGCGGCCAAGGTTGCTTGAATCCCTGCGTGAAAGTGAACCTCGTGTATATGCCTTATCAACAGCTTCGTATACACATGATTGTTTGGAAGTACAATGGGATGCCTTGTTGAGAACGGTATATCTGCATTCTGCAGTCGTCCGCCGACTCGAATCAGTTGAATTTCATTTGATAACATTGTGACTACTGTCTCACAGATTTCGGCCTCTGGAATGTTAATTTGTTTTTCCGTGGTATCACATGGTAGTTCAGAACTTGATTTCAACCAGTCAGGTCCATTCCACCACAAGCTGTTCTCCATTAGTTCCGTTGGAGTAGTTCCGCGAGATACCAAATCTGCTGGATTTTCCAATGTGGAGACATGATACCAATTGTCGGTATTAGTGAGTTCCTGAATTTGTGCTATGCGATTTGCTACAAACGTTTTCCATGTTTTTGACCTTGATTTCAGCCATGCAAGCACTATGGTAGAATCAGTCCAATAAAATTCCTTTATGATTCTGATGTTTAGTGCACTTCTTACTCTTGACATTAAATTAGATAGAAGTACAGCACCACACAATTCTAGGCGTGGTAGAGTAGTACTCTTTGTAGGAGCCACTCGTGACTTGGAACATAACAGGTTACTTGCTATACCCTCATTGCAATGTACACGGACATAGATGCAGGCGCCGTAAGCACGCTCGCTAGCATCGCAGAATCCATGTAATTCGATGAACTCATATGACTCTGTATTTATAACACCTCGAGGTATCTGTAACTTCTGTAAAGCCTCTAAGTCTGATTCATACTGTCTCCATGTCGAATGAATGTGAATTGGAACTGATTCGTCCCAATGCACCTCCAATTGCCACAGTTCTTGCATCAATATTTTTGCCTTGATTATAATGGGCGCTAACAAACCCAGAGGATCAAAGATTTGTGCTGTTTTGGATAAAATTTTTCGTTTGGTAATCGGAGACCCTGATTGCGGATTCGATACCTTATACTGTAACGTATCTGTCGCAGAATGCCATTGTAGTCCTAATGTTTTTATTGTGCTGTCGGGATCTAGTGTTAATAATGATGTGCCTGAACTGTCCCCAACGTCGGCTAATATTTCTGGTGCATTAGAAGCCCATTTTCGCAGTACGAAACCTCCCTTCCGCAGCATTTTGTTTATGTCTTGGACAATATCTCTTGCTACTTGTTTCGTGGCAGCCCCTGTGAGTAGATCATCCACATAGAAGTCGCGTTGTGTGATTGCTGCTGCTACTGGAAATCGTATAGCTTCTTCTAGTGCCAATTGTTTTAACGCTCGTGTTGCTAGAAATGGTGCAGGTGCCGTTCCATATGTTACCGTAGCTAATTCATATGTTTTTAACGGTTCGTGTGCATGAAATCTCCATAAAACTCTCTGAAACCTGGTGTCGTCTGGGTGAACCTTGATTTGTCGATACATCTTTTCTATGTCTGCTGTAATGACTATATTGTGTGTACGAAAACGACAAATAATTGAGAACAGTTCCTGTTGTACTGTAGGACCTACCATGAGTGTGTCGTTTAGAGATATGCCAGATGCCGATTTGGCTGAACCGTCAAATACGACTCGCAGTTTTGTGGTTGCGCTGTCGACCTTTATAACTGCGTGATGCGGTAAATAGAATGAGTTTCGCTGTGGGCCTTCTGAACCATCGTCAATTAAATACATATGACCTAAGGTTTCATACTCTTTCATGAATTGGTGGTATTGAATTCTTAGTTCAGGTTGTTTTGATAGTTTGGATTCTAAACTATAGAACCGTTTGATGGCTATTTCCTTTGAATTAGCTAGATTTAACTTATTATCGCGGAATGGAAGCCGTACTATGAATCTTCCATTCTCATTTCTGCTATAGGTTGCTAGGAAATGAGCTTCGCATGCTCCCTTCCGGCGATGACGGCTTTGTATCTTCTACTTGCTCTATACACCAAAATTTCTCGAGTTGATTACTTAGATCATCTAATGCTGCGCTATGACAACTAACGGTTGACTGTGATTGATCGTTATGTATCTTCCCAGATAAAATCCACCCTAGATGTGTTTTTTGTAGACATAGAGAAGACTTATTGAGTTTGATTTGTCCTACACATACTAAGTCCCAGAAGAGTTCTGCACCAATTAACAGGTCGATTGCGCTGCTTATGTGAAATTCTGGATCAGCCAATTGTATATTGTTTGGGGTAGGAACGGTTGTTTTTTTGAATGATGTCAGCGGAAGTGGGTTTGTGATATTTTTTAATACAAGACAAGTTATATCTGCACAAAAATTATTTATTCTTGACATTAAATGAACCTTAGCTGATTTGTTAATTAATGATGTGGATTTATTAACTCCTACAACAGATATATTGGCAATGTTATGTTGTAGTTCTAGTTTTTCTAACAAACTTTCAGTGATAAAGTTTGACTGCGAACCTGAGTCAAGTAACGCTCGACATTGAATGAAATCTCCTTCTTTGTTTTGATCCTTACAATTGCTGTAGATAACAGTACTTGTGAGACAGCGGAGTGTGATGTGTAATTTGTGACGGTGGATGTAGTTTGTGATTCAGACGAAGTAGTTGAATTAGAGGGTTGAACTTCTGAATCGATGTGTAAGAGGCTATTATGTTTAGATCCACATTTTTTACATTTGCTATTTGAATGACAATTACTGGTGCTATGATTTGCTCGTAGGCAGTTATTGCAAAGCCCTAAGGACTTCGCCTGTTTTACACGTTCTACTGGTAGTAGCTTCAGGAATTGTTGACAAAAATAAATTTGATGATTATTCTTGCACATCTGACATGTAGGTTTCTGAGTGGTAACATTGGCTATGGTACGTTTAGCTTGAGGTATTTTACTTTCATTTGAATTGATAGTACTAACGGCATCTAGAGTATTGCATTTGTGAGTTAAAAATTTGATCAAGTCGTCATACGTTGGAATGGTGTCCCTTGTGTGGCTAGCTTCCCATTCCTTGCATGTAGTGCGATCTAATTTTTTTGTAAGAATATTTATTAAAAGATCGCCCCAGTGTTCGGTTGGACGGCCTAGTGCCTTTAGCGCGTTTATGTTTTTATTACAACCATCTACTACTTGACGTAAGAGAGTTGCGTTTTCTCTCAGATTTACCGGCAAGTTTTGAATGGCATCAATATGTCGCTGAATAATTAACTTCTTGTTGTTATATCTAGCAATTAATGAATCCCATGCTACCTTGTAATTTGCTGACGTAATGTCTAATGATTGGATAAGTGCCGCAGCATCCTTTTGCAGACATGATTTTAAATAAATAAATTTTTGTATTTCGCTAATTTGATCATTGTTGTGAATGAGGGATGAGAACGTTTCTTGAAATGAGAACCATTCTTCAATTAACCCAGAAAAATGCGGAAGAGAGATTTTTGGTAAACGAACTTGTTCACTGATAATATTGTTGCCTTCATTGAGCGAAGATGGTTTGATTGGATTGTTGGGTTCGTTAGATGAAGATGTTCTGAGTAATTTCCTTGCCTTGCTACTGGCTTGAAAGAACGGATCTTCGACAGATTGCCATTCTTGATTTAAATCGTCCTCTTCGTCTAAATAACTGATTTGAGATTGTACTTCGTAAAATTCGTTGAAAATATTTGTTACCCTTTCTAGACGACTTTGGAGGTCATCTCGATCTACTGCAGACATATCGATTGAATCCACATGATTGGAGAATTTGGTAATCGCGGTTTTGATAACGGTTCTTTTTGTTTTCATTTGTTTTAGTTGTTCTTTTTGCTCATTTGAAGGCATGGTTGCAAGTATAGACGTAATTTAGGATAATTTTAAATGAATGGGATTAACGAATAGGAAGTTATTGATTGTGCGCCACTAACCTGTATTATCTGTGTTCTGTGATGTGCTGTATCCGGCTCGAAGGACCAATGTTGCGATCTGTTGATCTTGACGGTTCCGAGATGATGTGTGTCGGTGGCACGTCTTTTTTAGGCTCGAAGGACCAGTAACTTAACGGAGTTACACCGTGTTTTAGGTAGTAACACAAACTAACTTCCTGCACTTAATTTACTTTATTCACTATATACAATTGTTCCTATTCTAACTTATTACTATCTATACTCGACGCGATTCACGACCGTTATGTCTTACTTCTGTCTAAGCTACTAACAAGAAACCTCGCATCATAAAATGTACATCGGTTAAGAATTGGAAAAACCCGGCTAGTTCCAGAAGAATCAGCCGAGGGTGAATTGCTAGAAAGGTTTTATGGCGGTATTGACACATTTCTGAACCTGTTAATTCCTAACATCCCTTTGTGTGAAGCACGTAGATATTTTGCACTTGGAAATTCCTAGATTAGCTGGAAGGTATTCTGGTAAACAATGTATTATTATTGACATGACTTATACTACTAAAATGTGTATGTATAAAAGTGAAGAATAATTACGAAACATTTAATTATTTAATTCGCGCGAACACGGGGTTACAAAGAAAAGTCAAATTCAGTTTGTGGGGCTTTTTGAATTTTATTTGTTGGCGTCGACAGCTGGGTGTACAACATCGTGAGTGCATACACGCGTAATACAATAAATCACCTTGTGGTATTGTCGAGTATCTTTGCTTTGTTAGTCTTAGAATAACTTTTCGGATCGTACACTTCATTAATATTAATTTCGTGCGAGGCATAAACTCTTATGTTTTATTGCAGTCATACCATAACTCGTAATATTAGACGTCTGAAATATCATTGGTAGGTTTCCGATATACATATTTCTTTCTGATACATTTTCCAGATGTTGACTGACAGATGCACATCATTATAAAGAATCTTTATACTTATTTTTGGTTCCTTTCCTTTAGTCATTTATAATTTACCCCGTACTTTCTGTACTGGTGCAAGACTTGTTAGGGCTTCAACATTATTCTATCGCCTCGAATAGATATGATTCTTAAGATAATCCCAAAAGAAGAAATGATGTGGAGTCAAATCAAGTGATTTGCAACTCTCGCGGTGTAGTTTTGTGTGTGTAAATTCTGTTCAAATGGCTTTGTTACAGCATCCTATTGCCTTTTTCATAATGCCACACTGTTAATCACTTTGCTGCCAACAGGCACGTCGATCCAAATTTCAACTCTCTGAAAAAATGTCACCGTCCCTCAACAAGAATTCCAATATGTTTGTAATCGCTTGTAAGAATTTTTATATGAAAAAAATCTGGTCCTGCTGTTGGTCTCTTTTTGTTCTTTTTCTTAGTTGAATTTGGGGTCGTTTTTTTGGTCTTTAAATTGCCAAAATTGAATGTTAATGTCGTTTTACTCGTCCTTAATTAGAACAACAACTTGGCTTGATTGAACTTTATTTATATACAAATAAGGTGGGCAAAATAATTAGGCTTTTGCAATTTTCACACATGTTATATCTGTGGTTAATTTAGTGTTTATGAAATTATGAAATTTTAAGCTTGCACTAATAATGATGCTAACATACATTTTTATCTAGCAGATAACAGTTCAGTTCTTAGAAAAATTTTGTTTATAAAAATATATAGTTTAAAAAAAAAAAAGTATTGTCAATTATTATATATGGTACATTGTATTTCATTATATTACTTAATTTATAATAATTTGTATAACGAAGAATATAAAACTTGGCATAACAAAAGGTCAGACAAGTTTAATAATACCGGAATAATAATAAATAGTAGTCGGAACCGTTAAATGTAACTGGCAATTTAAAAGAGGATTTAAATAAATCAAGCACGAAATTGAAATATATATCAATGCAGTAGAAACTTATACGAAGGTAAGAAAAGTACCAAGAGCAATATTACTGAATGTAATAGAAACTGAAACCGAAATTTTAAAGGAATTAAAAAAATCTGTATCCCAAAAAGAATTTAAATATAACCATATAAGTATTTACGGTGAAAAAGTAAGAGTGAATACAGATCATCAGTCGTTGATATCCATAATTAGAAAACATGTAGTAGATATTATATACATACATACATGGAATATGTATACAGGGTTTCCACGGCCAAGTGGGACATAGGGAGAATACATGTAAAATCGGTTTTCGGTGAATATTATCTCCCTAATACTACTTCATTCAAAATTAAGGGCCGCATATTATAACTGGGTTAACAATGAACATCTCCACAATCATAGTACAAAGAAAGTCATTTTAATAAAGCCAAAAAAATATTATTTTTAAATCTATTGTTCGTGAATTCCTAATAAGGGTTTTAATACGTGACTTAGTGCAAGCGCCCATGGCGCAATGGTTCGCGCGACGGCTTAATAAAGCAAATGCACGGATTGTGTAGGGTTCGAATCCCGGCAGATTAGTTTTATTTTTTATCTCCAACAATATTGCTACAAATTCAATAACACTACAAAAATCAGAGATTTTGAAGACTATAAAATCGATTTTTTGAGGATTAAGGTAAATAATGAATAATTTTTACAATAACAAAAATGATCACGTGCTATTATATTATTCGATTTTTAATTGTTTCTAACGACGAATCATTTGTCAAAATAAATAACAAAACTTAATAAAGATTAAAAAAAAAATAAAATAAAATTCATTTCTCGGATTCGAACTCCAAACAATCTGTGCCTTACGTTATTAAGGCATCACGTGAACGTCTGCGCCACGGCCACTTGCACTAACTTACGTGTTAAAAGCCTTATTAGGAATTCATGTACAATGGGTTTAAAAATAATATTTTTTTTGGCTTTATTAAAATGACTTTCTTTGTACTACGATTGTGGAAATGTTCATTGTTAACCCAGTTATAATATTCGGCACTTAAATTTGGATGAAGTAGTATTAGGGAGATAATATTAACCGAAAACAGATTTTACATGTATTTTCCCTATGTCCCACTCGGCCGTGGAAACCCCGTATATATATACTTTCTAGGAATTTTACAAGATTCCAACTAATGATGATCTATTATAATGCAAGATGTGCATTCACTAACAATATAGTACTGACAAACAGATGATGAAAGAGTAAAAGAGCTTACGTACATTAGAAACTCCGCAAGACTCATATAGAGACAAGATATTGCAGAAATATATGGCCAAATATAAAAATTAAATGTGAACTTATGACTTGTAACATGGCATCTTCTTAGAAAATAACATTATATTACAACAACATGTTTATTATACCGACCAAGTTAACAGACATTTTCTTGAAAGTATTATATAAAACTCTCATAGAAATATCAATGGCAAAGCAAAAAGCTAAGAATATTGACAACATGTATTGGTTATGTGTATAACAATTCAGCAATTTCAATCATTAAAACAGAATGAATTAGGTTACTATGGATTCCACAAACTGATATAACACAATGGAGAGCAAACAATTAGAAGATTATCACTCACAATGGTTGGAAGTGAAGAAGAAGATTTTGAGGAACATTTTCACCAGATTTTGGATCAATCCTCACAGCTATTAATGAGTAAGCAGTGAGATAAGGAACTATCAAAACCAAAAATGTAAGATATTCTAGATAAACTGGATAAAAAAAAGGGAAAAATAAAAAAGTTATTATAAAAATCTGCGAAATGAAAGGACACTGAGTTTAAGGAACATGAAAGGATAGTAAGATGAGGCAAAAAGAGAATTTGGAAAAATTAATACAATCATCGTTTCCAAGAACGTACGAGAAAAGAAATATCACATACATGACAAAATTCAAAAGAAATTGTTAGGATGAATCACCATCTGCGCTACAAGCGAAAAAAAGTCAGTTAAATAACAAGATATAAAATTACTATTATATAAAACAGGAAGAAGAAAACGGCATGCAAAGACGTGAATACAGAAGACAAATCAAAAAATCAATAAAACTGAATTTATAATAACTGGGTGTGTGGTGTATATTGGAAGTGAAGTACCTACATATGTATTAGATAATACAAATGAGCAGTTAGCAGACTTTAGTTATTAAAAATGTCTGTTTAAGAATGGTAAATAGATGGAAGTATTGTTAATTATATCTGCTATTATCGATACAAAATAACCTGTTTCTACTAATAACTAATACATAATAATTTTCTCTGCTTTTGTGACTGTAAATTCACAAACAAAATTAGAACAGCGCCACATAATTCAGTTCACAATAAGTTTCTGCAACGAGAAATCATATTCCACAATATTTACAATTGCTTAAATCAAGCTCTGTATAAGACATTATTCCCTTTTCGGCATTTTCTGCTTCCAAAAATTCAAGCTAGCAAGGTACATATTATATTAGATTTGCGATATTAATTTTTTTTCTTTGATTTATCTCAGGGCCACAGGTGGAATCTATCTTTACAGATAAAATTAAAACACTTTTTTTTTTAATTTAAATTAGGCACTTTATTTTTTATGGTAACATTTAAATATTTGGGTTGGTAACTCTGTTCTAAATAAAGTGACAGTATTACAACAACAATAGTAAGATGTTCACGTATTTTATGGAATTCTTAAAAATCTTCCAATTATAAAAGTTAATTTTCTTTCGTATTTATTGGGTAATGACGGTCGGATTAAGTTTGATATTTTTTTCTTTTTATTCTACGTTTCGATACATGTATTTTTATTTTCAGTTATTAAAATAAAAATTTACATGTTAAAATTATGTTTTACTTGCATGTAAAGAATATATTATGTAAGTTTGTTTGATATACAGGCTACAGAGATGTGTCCCTGAAGGATACCGTTGGAAATCGGTTTTTCTTGAATTTCTTTTAAGAGTATTTTAGATCTCTTTGATCTGAAATACCCTTGCTCTGGGTCTTACTTTATTAAAAATATAACTTAACTAATGCTTACACTAGATTACACTTAGCTGTTATTTGTCAGGGTCCGTTGTTTGGCTCTATTCAATTCTAGTATGGGCATGTTGGAGGTATCGGAATGATTTTTCTTCCGATCGGGTTGAGAATTTGGATGGTATAGCTCGGACAATTCATGTAACTGCATTTGTATCCTCGCAAATACTCCTGGACTGTGAAATGGGATTTGGTCCAGCTTCTCGAAATTTGGGATATTTTTTTAATTTGACATTTCTTACACAGTTCTTAACTTAAATATTGATTTTTAATTTACAAATTTAATGATTTATATTTTTTATATTGTTTCTTGTGTACTGATACCTAAATTTAATATTAAATTGTTATATTTTTTTACATATTTATTTTACCTTCCAACTCACATTACTATAGTGTCGGCAACCCATTTTGTACGTCGGTTATTTTTAAAAATTATGGAAAAATCCTTATTCTATTTTACTGTAATGTTATCATTACAATATGTTATTTTCTATTTACATGTGTTATATTGGCAAACGAAGAACAATTTAGGCTACACGACTTTTATGAAGGTTGAAATTACTATTTTCTACTTAGAAACAATAAACTAGTGTGAGTTGTGATGAATTAAACTTTAATTAAATTCGTTACATAAACATCTAATAATTTCTAATGAGTTCCGTTTATAATCACAATCTAACAATTTCAACGTTGTTAGAATTTCACATTTATTAATTAATATGTCATGCTAACATTATAATACTAGTTATGCAGTAAACTACAAACAACTTACTTCCACAACGACTGACAGCGCTAAAGCTTGGAAAATACCAGCACAGGATCCAGAATTACCCACATTGTGATTAAAATAATAAATGGTTACAAAGATTTATGCAACAAAATTATAACAAATTTAATCATGGTAGCAGCAACTCTATTTTTTTAAACTTTACTAGGTCATTTGATTCATTTACATACAATTCGGCAAAGCAACAAATTACAGGTTACCTTTACACATGTTTTTCGACGGTATATTCACGTCAATTGCTTTGTAAGTTTTTATAAACCTTATTATGTTGTGATGTGTCAAATTGTCAAACTAAATGTCTATATCAGATGTAAATAATGTTTATTTATGTTTAGGTATAAGAAAAGATCTAATCTTTCAACAGCTATACATAAAACAAAATTAAATACCAACAATGTTTCCGTTCCGTTTTTAATGCATCAAATCCAGCGACAATCTTTTTAATACAAAACTATCAGATTCATATGTTGCACATGTGGTGTACACCTAAAAGGGAAGTACATGAATATATGCATGTAATTCGATTTGTCATACTTTAACATGTCGGAAAACTGAATTTAATATCGTGTCGTTTTTTGCCAGCTACACAGATATGAATCTAAAGCGAAATATAAAAATGATAAAATATCCGGACCACCATCTCGGCGTTCTCTCTTAATACGATTCGGCGCGAGCGAAAAAAGACAATATGAGTTATACTAGTGAAATCGATCCTTTTTCAAGATGGAACGCGATATAACCGGCGATATCTGAAGAAAAACTCCCGGATTTTTTTCCAGAGAAGTGTGAAACAATAGCTAGACATATACGTATTTCATGACGTGAATTGATAAATTATGCTGAACACACATGCTCCACCGGGCCAATGTACAGTTGTCCAGAAGAACCTCCGGTGTTATCCCAACGCTTGGGTCTTAGCTATTTTATTTCATTTCGAACTAGCAGTGCTGTATCATCTTATTTTATAAAAATTATTTTGGCTAAATCTGTCGAAAAAATATCCTTGTTATTATAATTCAAATGAAAGTACGTACCTAATTAAGTTGGGATTACTTTTTGGACAATTTTTTTTTTTGACAATTATTCGATAACTGAGAATATATGCCGGTAACGTTTCTTTATTCATTATTACAATCGGTGGCCTCTGTGTGGTTTTGTGATATATCTCAAAATAAATAGTCTTCAAAAATGAACAAAAACCAATACGTCATAGAAGAATTTCATGATAAGTCACTTCAGATTAAGTAGTATAACAATCTGGTCTACAAAACATGTAATAAATGAGATCCAAATGCGCAGTCAAGAAATTTAGCGCCAGCATTGTCTGAAGAGTGATTTTCATTACGGTATATGCAGAGAATTTCGAGCCACTCTTCTATTGGCAACACAGCCTAAACTAATATTTCGTTTGAATTTACTTACCTAATTTATAAATGTTTATAAATTTATGAAATAATAAGTATTCATTTTATCTTACCATTATGTGTGTAAGAGTGTGTATCTTCATTAATTATCTTCTTGACCGAAAGGTTTTTCTTTGTACAATGTTGAGATTTGGGTATGTTGGAAATCGCTACAGCTACAGATGTTGTGTGTTATTATTCTTTCCCGGTGGAAAGAGAAATATTAATTTAAATTGACGTGGAACTTCATTACGTTTCTGGACGTGATCTATTACCGAATGGAATCGATTGAAAAACGGTTACAGCTTTATGTTTGCCCGTGCATCATTTTACCAATAAATAATAAATTGTTGGCGAATCAATTGATGTTGTCGCAAGTGCTTTTAACGACTTCCGGCAATTCTAGCCGTCCGCTCAAAATGTGCATATACACTGTTATTCAATAGTAATCATACGATGTATCGCTAATGATTTTATTGACGCAAATGCTCATGGATGTTTTGGGTTATTATTATTATTATTAAGAGTTCACAAGCAAGCTGGATCACATCACAAAATTACAAAAGTAATGATTTCTATTTAATTTGTTATCACCCCGATTTTTGACTTATCACACGTTAAGTATTCAAACACTAATTAATATGTAGATACTATTGTAAACTATCCCATTCTATCCAAGAATATAAAATTTTTTAATTATATAACCTAACCTACTATGAATAGAAGTGTGTGAACAAAACTACAGAAGACGCAGGACAAAGATAATGTTTATTATTGAACACACGGCAAGTTCTTTGAATAATCTTAACATTTTCCATAAACATAAAATAAATTTAAAATATCTACAGGGTACGGCGTCAAAATCCGAACAAAATTCAATTTGACTTTCCCACCATTCTATACCACTTCGAGAGGTCGCGATTGGAGTCCAAATAGCTTGGCGCATGGCACATTCATAACCTCGAAACAGTCGCAATGTTGAAACCAAGTGCGGAGTACAATCAAAGAGCCGCAATGATCGAAAGTGATCGCGCAGGACGCTCAACGACAAAAATCATTCGACTCTTTGGGTACCCAAGATCGACTGTGTATGATGTTGTCGCGAAGTATAATTAGTCGGAGAAGTCCAACGAAGCTTTTGTAACACCGGCAAGGGAAACTCACTCGAAGGAGCGCGTTGTTAGAGAGCCCAAAATCATTCAAAGTTGTGAAGAGCTGATTTTTGAGGATCCAGGGCAGTCGATCCGTAAATTGTCGTCGGTTGTCGCTGTGAGTGAAAACACTATGCGTCGAATCGTCGAGGAGGACCTCCGCTAGAAGTCTTATACAATTAAAGTGAGACAAATGATTTTCGAAGCTGCAAAGGACAAAGCGAGTTAAACGCTGTAACCTGCTTTTGTGTTCTTTACGAAATAATGCTGCTGGACGCCCCAGGCTTCTTCTGACGAGAAAATTTTTATTGAAGGAATGATCGCTAACCTGCCCATGCTCCTGAAGATGTTTCCAGAACAATTTCCGGCGAATTTTCACGTGCTAAGTGTTGTGTGCAGTGAGGGTGATGTCATGCCACCGCATTTCTTTAACAAAGGGGAAAATGTCATAAAAGAAGTATATTTGCGTATTCCGATAAATGTGGTGAAGCCGTTGATGGAAACTATATCGCCTGGATAGCCGTATGTTTTCCAGCAGAGCGGTGCGCCCACGCGCACGAGTCATTTGGTGCAAAATTGGTTGTCGGACAACGTTGACATGTTTTGGTCCAAAAAATGTTGGCCTCCCAACAGCTCAGATTTAAATCCTTTGGACTTCTAGCATTGAGAGCCTTTATTGAAGCGGTATTCGCCAATATGGAGCGTGACTCATTAAAACGGGCCGAACGCTTCAGACCGAGAATGGAGGCGGTCATTCAAGGAGCAGGAGGTTATATTGAGTAAATGTGTTCTTTATGACCTAACAAACAATTTAGTAAAAAAAATAGTTATAAAGTTCGCCATTTTTGCAATAAAAATTATGTTTCAAAAAAATGTTTGTTGATTTTGGCGCCGCACCCTGTATATTCGAGTGACTTTCAGTTTCCATTTTGACTGACGCTAAAACTGGACATAGAGTCTTGTGGTGACAGTTACTCATAACAACGACTACAGTATAACACTGTATAGTGTATACAGCTAGATACAATATTTAATTCTGTTGCAGAATATGATGTACATGATAGAGATAACAATATGGCACCTTAATTGATTCTTACTGTTCTCGATAATGCACAGGTGAACTACTTTGAAGTAAGGTAAAATGTCTCTTTGAATCCAGACCTCATTGTAATGCTCCTAACATGAAGAATATGGACGTGTTTTCCGTTTCTCGACGTAAAGGTAACTGAACTCTATTCCATCAAATTTAGGGCGCGAAAAAGACAGATTTTTATAGCTGAAAGAAGACATCGTAGAGACTGCTCTGTGATTTTTTTCTGTGTTTGTTTAAATTCAGGGCTTCCGTCGAACGGTGGGATACGATTGAATTCTCGAGGAATTTCATTTCGGACGACAGTGGAGCGCCTTTTTCGCACCTTAATATTATTCATATGTGTGTGCGGTAAATAAATGAAGAACTTGGTTATTTCATTTCCGTTCACCGTCGTTTGCGGTGGGAATTTTACTGACTGTGCGTTGTAGAATACGCGATATATAAAATGAACGTATAATAAAATTGCTCTTTGGTTGGTAAATTCAAAATTTGATTCATCGATAAAGATAAAAACTAATAGCAGCCTTACCAGAGAGGCTACTTTGATAACAAAGCTATGGCGGTGATTCGATTTATATCTGTATCCTCATTTCTCTTTAATTAAATTATCGATTATTTAGAAACATAATTTCGGATAGCCGTTTAATTTAAATACAACACCCGCATTCTTTTTGATGAGAATGTAAGGCTAATTTATTTTATCTATTAGCATAATTACGATATCACTTTGTATATACCAAATTGACATTTTTCAGTTTAGTTCTAATTTACATTCATAAAAAGTAGGCCAGACGGGAAATTGGCAAATTTTTTAAGCTGGCGTTTTACAGACTGATTCGAGATTGATCGCAAGAATTCAAAGTGCTTCTTTTTTTCTAAAAACCGCGGGTAGACTTCCTGAACATGAAAGAACGCGATAAAATATTCCGAATGCGTTCGTGTATGTATAGTTATGTACGTGGTGTTTTTTTTTTCTACATTTCCTACTTTGCATTTTTATTCTTGTCAAATTTACTACTCTACAGTGTGTATATTTTTTGGATGTACGAATACTAATGCAGTTTTACATACAGTGTGTAAAAGCCAAATGGAATAAATTCATTATTTCGGTTACTGTAAATATTTATAAAAAATCCCGAAACACGTCAAATTTAAATTATAAATTGCTATCCTTCAACGTGAAAATGCGATCCCTACCTTCAACCCCTTCGAATGACAGGTACAACCCCAATTTTTTAAATGGGAAGTATAGGCTTGTGATATATCGTTTGAAAGGTCTCTTCATTCTCTATTCAAAAATGTTATCGTTTTCAAGTTTATTGCAACAATTAAGATAGAATAAAATAAAATCATGTGATCACAGAAATTCATTACAATACAATCAAAAACTAAAATGTAATGCAAATCGTAATAAAATGTAAAACACTAAAAATAACTATGAATGTCAATGAAGTAGATGTTCAAAATGTTCACCCCGAACCTCTTGGCAACACCCTAATCTTAAATAAAAGTGTCTTCTAATATTATTTAACATATCAGGTGTTATCGACCTAATCGCAAGCGTTATTCGTTCTTTTAAGTCATTTAAATCAAAAGGTTTAGTTTTGTACACAATGCTCTTCACATATCCCCATAAAAAGAAATCTAATAATGTAAGATCAGGTGATCGCGCTGGCCATTCTATCGATCCACGCCTCCCTATCCACCGATTGGGAAATATTGCATCGAGGTACTGCCGGACATTGAGTTGGTAATGTGGTGGTGCTCCATCCTGCTGAAACCATATCGTATTCACTGGAACGTGAGGGTTTCCTGCATCAGGATATAAATTTGCCAAAGTTGGAATGACATCATTTTGAAGTAGTGCCAAGTAATTATTGCCATTCAAATTGCCATCAATGAAAAAGGGACCAATGATATGGTTTCCAACAATCCCTGCCCAAACATTAACCTTTTGAGGATATTGCGTGTGTTCTTCTCTCATCCAACGAGGATTTTCCGTTGACCAGTAGCGGCAATTTTGCCTATTAGCATGACCGTTCAGTGAAAAAGTGCACTCATCAGAAAACATAACGTTTTCTAATTGGATAATATTGTTATCCAACATGCCCATCATTTGTTCACAAAAATAAATTCTCCTATCAAAATCGTCTTCCATGAGCTCCTGAGTAGGTATCATTTTATAGGGATGCATTTTATTTTCTTTTAATATGTTTACTATCGATGTATGGCTAACATTAAATGTAGTGGATGCCTGTCTACTCGATGTATGTGGGTTTTCCTCAAACTCAAGCATCACATCTAATTTGATTTCATCACTCAGTGCATTGGCAGCTGGTTTTTTTATCTGCCTTACATGACCATACTCGCGAAACTGATTCTCTATTTTACTAACTGTTCCTTGGGATATAGGCGGTAAATCAGGAAATTTCTCATGAAATAGGCGCGTTACTTCCTGTTGTGTTCGGCTTTTATCTCCGTAACCAATCATTTGTAACACTGTTATTTTATGCATATCCGTTAATCTAACCATTTTTCAGAATTTCAAACTTAAATTATAATACTGACAACTTAAATGACAACTTATGTATAATTACAAAACAATTTACTAAGGCGTTTTAAATAAACTGACGTTGCCACGGAAACCCTCTAAAGTATTTTTAATGGATACCATCTAAAAACACATTGCTGTGGTTTTTGCTTACTTTCTTATTATCAAGACCTAAACGGGAAATAATTTTTGATTGTATTGTAACGAATTTCTGTGATCACATGATTTTATTTTATTCTATCTTAATTGTTGCAATAAACTTGAAAACGATAACATTTTTGAATAGAGAATGAAGAGACCTTTCAAACGATATATCACAAGCCTATACTTCCCATTTAAAAAATTGGGGGTTGTACCTGTCATTCGAAGGGGGTTGAAGGTAGGGATCGCATTTTCACGTTGAAGGATAGCAATTTATAATTTAAATTTGACGTGTTTCAGGATTTTTTATAAATATGTACAGTAACCGAAATAATGAATTTATTCCATTTGGCTTTTACACACTGTATACATATGTGTTGGATGTAGGAAACACTATAATTGATGTTAACAATCACTTTGTGTTTTATAAACGATTAAAAATAGACCAAAACATAAGAAATATCTGGTGTAATACGTCTCTCATAATCAGGGCACTGTTACTAAATATTTCGCATTACCGCCTGTGGCCTGTGGTGATTTCTGACTACAGCGCTTCTTAGCTTTTCGTAACTCCTTTGAACTGTAACTTTAATTTTCAACAAACTTTATCTTTACTAAGTTTATATTAACTTTTTTCATTTCTGACACTTCATTGTAGAGTAGGCTTTTAGTTCCTTAATTGTTATTTAATTTATTTTCCTGATTCCAAATTATATATTTAGATTGCTGTCTACTGTACATTATTTCAGCTTTCGATGTTGTTCTTTTATTGTAAGCAGTAAGTTAATGTTTCTTATGAGTTTATTGTTTTTTTAGTCTATATGTTGATATTGTGATCACAAAGTTCTACGTCAGATTCACGTTGTTTTATTTTGTGATACGTATTTAAATATTTGGTTTATACAGAGTCTACAACGGGATCCGTTTATTAGAAGTTTTAAGAGTCTATTTATGAAGTTTGGGCTTACAGGTTAAGGTTATTCCATTGCCTTCCTTTGTTCTAAAATATTTGTGATGTAAAACTTCCTGTAATAGCCATCAACTTTCTTGAGTTTAATATATATTGTACAGTATTATATTTTTGGATTCTGTAGTTGGTTTTACGCTACTTTTGAGTTATTGCGACTTGTTTTAAAATTTTGACTTTTGAGGAGTGGAAATCGCAGCTGAAAGGAGAAGTGTAAAAAAAATCGTTTCAAAACCTACAGCAGGTTATACAAGACGTTTCAAATTTAGTGACAAAGTTGAAAAAACTTCAAACTAATTTCCTTTAAATGGTACACCTTATCTAAACGTAGATTTAGATGATCCTAAATTCTTATAAAGAAATAAGACTCATTTAACCTTAAATTTTCAAATTTTATTGAATTCTCCATCAGAAGGTAAATTTACAAGATAATATACATAAAATTATGAATAACAAGAATCCTAAACCTCTTACGATTAGAGGAGAAAACTAGCGATTAAAAACAACATAATCATTGATCCATACCATTAAATTTAAATAGTCACATTAAAAAAACGTTAAATTGGATACAACACAATTAAAACACAAATTTGTAAGGATTAAAACGAAGTAAAAATGCGGTGAAAGGTTAGCAAAGAAAGATCACATGGCCAAAAGCGCGGGAAACAAAGTACATATAATATGTAAAACTGATTGGGGAGTGGGCGAATCAATTATAATCGTGGAACTTAAATGAGTAGGTTCGGGATTGTTGACATACCGAGCCTTTTTGTTAATATTAAATAATAAGGTATAAATATTGCTGAGATTATCCAAATCGGTTCTAAAATTCATCGTATTATTAACAGTTTGTAGGTAACACATTTCCAGAAACATACGTTTCTTGTAGTTGTTGTCCGTTGCAATTATAGAAATAGTGTCAAAGTCCATTGAATGTCTGTTGTGAAGACAGTGGGAAGAAAGAGCAGTACTATCCGAGTTCTTAGAATAGTCTATACTATGTTGGTAAATGCGGTAAATAACGTCCAGAAAAGGTAGGTTTAATATACCAGTTAAGAATCATTTTTTGGTTCGGAGTTCTATAAACCCTATAGTATCTAGGAATGCAATGGATCTATTATTTTCAATCCCATCAGTAGTGAACTGTATGTGCTCGTTAAAACTGTTGAAGTGATGCAGAATATTATCTTCTTAATTCATGGGAATGGAACATATCAGTTCGTCAATATATTTGTAGACGAAAGGTAAAAGGAAAGAAAGTTGAGGAATCACTTGTTGAAGAAGGTGATTTATAACTATCACTGCAAGTATAGGACTGATGGGACTCCCCATAGGAGTGCCGAATGTTTATAAAATTCACCATTAAGAGAGAGTAATTGCGAGGAATATATAATTAGAACTAAAGGAATGCAAGTGAACAATGATATAACATCCAATGAAATAATCTGATAGTTATCAGGTATAGAAATATCTCTTACATTCTTATTCTCTCTAAACATAAATTTAGAAGAATTGAGTTACGTTTTTGTTAAGGTAATTAAAAACTATACAAAGCCTATTATTAAAATTGAAGTTAAACAAACAAACGTATTCCAAAAGAGAAAGAAATGTCAATGTTAATCTAATTAAAGGGAGACAAAAACAAAATATGTATGTATGTGTACTTTGCTCGACAATGAAATTAGCTTAAAAGAACATGACGAATTACCAGAGGCTATTCTTAAATCACAAACATCATTACAGATTTTTCAGATATTGTTTTGATAATAAATTAAACAGGTAGCATGTCTCTAACCCATCTTCTGTGTATACGTGATTACAGGTCAACACACTTGGGATACAACATTATCAAGAAGGGTGTGGCACAGACAGACCGAAAGAATATAAATGGGGATACAAACTTTCTGTTCATACAATTTTGAAGTGTACAGATTTAGGAAAACAATAAAGATAGACTATATTGCGAAGCAGACTTGAGACTTAGTGCTAATTAAGTAATTTGCTTAGTAATGAAAATTACAATACATAAAAATTATAAAGTATACTGCGATAATTATTACACCACCTTACACTATTAACAGATTTGGCATGACGAGGCATTCAGGCTTTCGGGACTGTCAGAAAAAATCCGTTCTAAAGGTATGTACATACGTAATCTAAGGTCCGGGATCGCATTTTATCGCCGACGTTTGCGACAATGTACGCTAGCTTCGTACACCAGTTAAGTTACCATCCGCTGTTGCAATATTATTTACAGCGAGGTAATATTCTAACAAAGCCAATAAAACATATTTACAAACATAATTTACCTGCAAGAGGTACAGTGGGTAGTTTCGATAAGCAATACAGCTGGGAAAACCGCAGTAGCTACATTCACCGCAAAAATATTGGAAGAACAATAGAATTGTATCGTTAGCGTAGACGGTGTATTACCTATATCTCGAGGAAGACCTTTCGATAAATCAAAAAAGAGTACATTAACATAAAATCTCCGCGCTTATTTGCAGAATACGAACGTCACGTGGTTAGAGTTGATTCTTTAGACTCTCTTATTGGATGTTATAAAATAAATCTAGAGAAAATACTTTGTCACTTGTGTGATATCACCATAATAAATGCTTGATTGTTATATAAAAGTGAGGCTGAATACGTTAGCGATAATACAAACTAACTTTCAAGCTGTAGCTGCAACGGATTTATGTTAGTTAGGGTCATGTTATCAAGGGAGGAAATCTGATACCAAAGAAGAGTTACTGAGAAAGAAACCAGCCGTCAGCGTTTATATTAACAGGATGTATGTATGACAAGATGTATTTTCTCACTGACCAATATATATGAAAAACAAAAAACGTTGGAGATGTACAAAATGTACAAAATAAATTTTTTTATTCAGTTTTTATTTTAAACCAATGAAATAATATTTTTAACTTACCCAGCATCGCAAAGTCATATATCCGTTCCAGACTTAACCAATATGGAGGAGAGTCAAAAATGAAAGAGCTTTCGGGCACGCTTAAAACGTCTTTTGTGTCATAAAAATATAATAAAATATTTTCTTAGAATACAATAAAAGCAAAGAAAACAATGTTAAATAGTCTTACATCTTTCGTTAGGTAACAGACAATTCGAACCATTTCTAGTCCTGATGCTATTATATATGTTAGGAGTATTATTTTCAGCGAACAAGTTCTCCTTTTTCCAAATAAAAAGAAGGAGCTGACAAATATATACATACGCTAACGGTAATATTTTCACATCTGTAAAAATGTTCTACAGGATATATACATACATATAAGCATAATAAAATTGTGTCGGTGTAACAAATTAACTAAAGATTTTCAATTTTTAACGGCATAATGTGCAGAACCCAATATTTTAAATAGTTCATCGCAGAGTCGGCTTCACTTTAGGTTTCAATCAGTAAATAAGCCAAAAAATTTAATTGATTCCATTTCAATAATAGATTTCCCTTGTAAAATACAATATCACTGCAATGAGGTCTGCTGCACATGTTTTTAAATAAAATCCGGCCAGTTTTATAATTGTTTAACAAAAGACATTTTTTTATTGCACCGCAATGCCACTTCATTGGCAATTCTAGAACAAGATAGTGATAGATCGATAATATTAAGCTCAGCAACGATACATACATATAGTGTCGTCGAGGTACTGAGGACAGGCAACCCGTGATTCAATAGAGCAACGGGGCGATAGCCGCAGTGGTTAGGCGACTGACTATCATTGTGACAAGACGATGGGAGAAGGGTTTGAATTCTCTGGAGGGACGGCGACAATTTTTCAGGGGGGCTGAAATCCGGATCGACTTACCATTCGCTGTTGAGAGAAAAGTGATTAACAGCGCGGCGTTATAAAAGGCAATATGATGCTATCACAAAGCCATTTACACGCGCAAACCTACACCGCGATAGTTGCATGATAGCCAGACAAGTAATACAGCTTGCGGAGTCACTGCAACTAAGCACCCACTATTAATTTTAGAATTAAATTGTCTCTTATAAATGTATTTCGCATTTAACCTGCATAGACTCCAAGACTGATACAGTTAAAATTTGATTCATGTGATCAGATAAATAAGTCTCAATCACCTTACTCACTGTCTCAGCCCCAAGGAGTCTAGTAAATACATATCTTATCAATTTAATTGGATGTAGTGGCTGCTAATCTTGTCGACTCCACTACAAAACTTTAAAAACATGCCAATAAGTAAGTAATAGCTAGTAATAGTTAGGAGCAACAACAGGTGGCTCAGAAAAATGAACATTGAAGTCACAAATTACTGTAGTATTATCTTTCCTAAAGATTCTTATCATGTTCAAGTTCAATTCATTAATTTACACGTTAGTTGCACTGTATAACAGTAAGTTAAGTAAATAATATCAACAAAATAATTAAATTTTAGTCGATCACTGATGCCAGTACTTCGAAGGGAAAACCAGGTGATGGAAATTGTATATTTTTTACACTTTTTATTCTCAAAATGTATCAGTCGACAGATCTGCGAAAGTATAATAATAAAGTAGTGCGTATGTAAAAGTCATTACTTTTATTGCATACGTTACTTTTTCGGTTTACCCATGTTTTCAATTGGAAACGAAATAGCATTTTAATTTGGTAGCGTTTCGTCGTGAACACGCCAGTTCAGCACTTGAAAAAAGCACACCACGCTGGAGGTTATGGGATTTTATTGCTTGAACGCCGCACCGACCCTCTTGATGAAACATACCACAGGAACGATTGAACGTAATTCCATTCTGCTTGTGCGTTTTGTTCCGAACGAGAAAATTGAGAGATTTATAATACTTCAATAAAGTGGGACACCAAGCGTACTAAACGAAGACAGAGGACGCGCTACCCTTGAGATTGTTTTAGGGATAAACACTCACGCAGGGGCCAAGAAAAATATTGTTTTCCTAATAAAGTTTCGTCGGATTCGTGTTGCTTTGGTGAAATTTGTTTTCCTTTTTGCGTCGGTCGTTCTACTAAAGTGCGCCCGTTTCGGTTTTAAATGAAACTTTTAAGCTAAACTACGTTGGCTTTTGTAGCTACGGCTGTAATATATGTAATAACAATAGTATACCGAGAGTCAATTCTCTTTTCTAAATACTTAAGTGCAATAAAGATGTTTAAGGGACATTGACACTTTTCTATTATAAATCTTTGCAACAATTATGCAACTATGGCGTATCACAAAGTGAAATGTACTAACACATCAATTATTTTTGTGTGTATATATTACGTACTCGTATATCACTTATCACATTAAAACATACGAGCAGTGCACATTTATATATACGGTAATTACGTACATCTACACAGATGCACATATTTCTACATCGTGTTGAAAAAAATATAACACTTGACGTGCTCCATTGGACTAAATAATTAACTCTATCGTGTAATAAATATGAATGGTCGGAACAGAGAAGCCGAAAATTTCTCTTTGTAACTGCTTATATTATGCTTTTAAGTTCAATTTATAATGTATGTTGGTATGTGCCGACTCAATGCCGGACGCACATTCGTTATTTCAAAAATGTACCGGCTAAAAAGTCTGGCCGCTATACAACGACATGCTATTGACCGGCTTAAATAAATGTTTTAAATAATTCAAGCGATACCAACATACTCTGGAATGTTGCATTGATGAATTGATGACCCATTTATATAGGAATTATGCTTAAGAATAAGAATAACTTTAATACCTAGAAGTGAACTATGCATATCATAGATTTACAATAACTTTGATTTTTGGTTTTGATTACAATTAAACCTCATTTTTTTAAATACATCATATTTATTTATACTGATCTCAAGGTAGCATTTATGTACATACATAAAGTTTGGTCCACAGTTTTTTGTAATTTCGACGAATTTTGTAAAATACCTACATACTAACGGGTCGATAGCTGCAGTTAGGCGGCTGACTATCGTTGCAGCAGAACGATAGAAGCCGGGTTTCAATTCTTCCGAAAGACAGTGACATTCTTCTCGGAGAATTGAAATCCGATCGGCCTACCATTCGCTGTTGGGAGCAAAGTGATTAACCACACGGCATTATAAAAGCCATTTCAACACATTTATACGCACACAAAAATTACACCACGAGAGTTTCAGTGATAAAACTAGTCGAAAAAATCAACGGTAAGATCATTATTTTGCTTCATTTCCTTCCTCTGAGGAAATTCTAAGCTTAAACTGTATTCTAAATAATTGAGAAAAACAAACTTCCGTCAAGCCCCCTTTTTTCCGTAAATTCGAACTTTTATGAGCTGTTCCAGATTTTTCTGGATGTTCCAAACATCATTTCAAAATGTCAGTCTTCTGTTATGCCTAGTCCACGTATTTATAAAAAAAAAACAAATATGATCTGCGGGAAGGACTATCTTGCCACTTTAAAATAATATGAAATAAATCTAGAAGAAACTTACAACAACGTACAATAAATCTCAAAAATGTCTTAATTATTTTGCGAAATGTGTGAGGTAGAGAGCTGAAATCAAGAAGAAAGATATAGGACAAACCTAGAAATCTATAACTTGCAACATATCGAATTTCGGAAGAAGAACACCTAGTCTATCCAAGTTGTTCAAAATGAATTTCCAACAGGTAGCTGGAGGCGGTGGGCAATTTTTATTCTTCACAATTATTATATGAACTATATATACAGATTAAACAGCCTCCCTATAGTCGGGGCATCGTCTGTCGGAAGCATTCGGAAGTAGAGAAGTAGGGATGCATTAGTAGGCTTTACTCGACAGCGCACAGTTGTAGTCTGTTAGCGAGATAGAGTAATTCATGCTATCGTAAATATATGACTATTATTGTTACTATTACAAATGCTGATTGTTTTGTAATTCATGATGGACATTTTTACCCTTCAACAAAAGAAATATGTTATAAAACAACATCACTGTGGTTACTCGATAAGAGATATTGTACGCCTATTTCACCATGAGTTCCAACAAACTATTTGTTTTGAAACAGTTCGTCATATAATCAATAAGTTTGAAAGGTATGGCTGTTTAAATCCGTGTAAACGCAAAAAGGAGAAAGTGCTACAAAATGAGCAACGCCATGTTTTAATTTGTGCTGCTGTAGAGGAGCAACCACAAATATCTTCGCAAAACATCGCAGAACAATTTGATGTTTCTGCCACTACGGTTCGTAGTGTGTTAAAAAAATGTAAATATCGGTCGTATAAATTACAAAAATCAAATGAAATATTTCCCGATGATAAATATGAACGCCTAGAATTTTGCGAGAGGATTATCGAACAATGTAACAATGACGACGAGTTTATAAAAAAAATTGTATTTACAGACGAATCTTCGTTCGCTTTACATGGTCGACACAACCCAAGTGTTGCAAGGTATTGGTCACAAGAAAAGAGACCTTGTACTTATGACGCTCGAACACAATACCCTGCAAAATTAAATGTTTGGGCTGGCCTATTACATAACAATATAATTGGGCCATTTTTCATAGAGGGAAATCTAAATGCAGCAAAATATCTCGATCTTTTACAGAATAATATAATTCCAGCTTTACGAAATGTAGCAGATATAAAGACGCTTTGGTTCCAGCAAGATGGATGTCCTGCGCACAGTGCCGGTACAACAATATTTGCGAAGCATATTTGATAACAGGTTGTTAACTAACTGGAGTGCTATTCACTGGCCTCCCAGATCACCTGACCTTGCCCCTAATAATTTTTTTCTATGGGGGTACCTTAAGTCTTCAATTTATCAATTTCGAAATAACAGGCCTAACACAATAGAACAATTACGAGCACAAATTGTCCATCATATGGCAAATATTCAACCTGAAACAATTTCAAATGTTCTGAGAAGCTTCTACGATAGAATAGGGTATTGTTTGTGTCTTCGCAGCAGGAGATCGTTTTGAACATGTAATACCATAAATTGACGACTTGTTTGCCTTATCGTTTATTTAGACTTCACCAATAAAACATCGTTTGTGGTTTACTTTTCTAAGGAAATACATTATTTAGGTTTTAGAATAATTCTTGCGTTATTTCTACATTTTTTACTAGAACAATTTTTATTAAATGAATTCTAAATTCAAGATTGCTATATTAGAAAAGCTTACTTATTTGCACATTTTCAAGGGATAGCTTACGGAAAGATGTTTATTTTTTTTTTACAAGAGAAATGCTTTATTGTCTTCTTTACGTGTGTAATTGCTTCTCTTATTTGTGAATCACATTTTCAAGAAGAGTTCATCATCTATGTTTTTACCAGAAGCTTCTGATTACTTTATAAAGTTTATAGACATTTTGAGAATAAGCAAATAATTATTGTATTGTGCATATGTATTGAACAGAATACAACCGTATGGTCTCAAGTGAAGCGTGCATCTAACTATCTAGTAATACATCCCTACTTCTCTATTCCCGAATAGTTCCGATATACAATGCCCCGACTATAGGGCGGCTGTTTGATCTGTATGTAGAGAATATCCTTTAAAATAACTTTGAAACAATTTTTTAAAATTTCTAATTTGTGTCCATTTTCACTGCGATATCCAACTATACAGTATTTTAGAATTCATGATCTTAATTGACGTTGTCAAACTAATGCGAAACAACTGTCGATTAACATACTAACATTTTTGCATTTCATAAATCGGATATCTTCTGTGAGTATTTTTCTAGATCAAGATATTCAATCCATGCCAATTTCACATGATCGAACAATCCGTATTCGTCCATCTTCTTCGTTGATTCGAAAATCTGTACATTGTTTTTAGTTGGAAACGCATCGTAGCAGATGTATTAAAGATGTACTTTGAACATTTTCATTATATTTTACTGCTACATGGTCTTTATTCTTATATAAATTGTATTAAGTTTTATGAAATGTTTTAGATTTTCTTAATCCAATAGCAAAAGTTCCTTCGAATATTTTACACTTACACCCACATAGTCACAGGCTAGCATTTCTCCTGTATTTGAAAACTTGGTAGAATGTTTCTTTTACATATGCATATAATAGGTTGTCACAGAAAGCCATATAGTTACAGCAAATGATAGTACTTTATAAAATTCGATTTAAAATATCTGCAAGTGTCTTTTTTTGCCTTATACCAGACCCGTCCGACCTATGGTCACCGGTAAGGCACTGCAGCCTTATTGTGCCACGTCTGTATATTCAAGTCACCCACTTTAACATGGTAGTCCTCTCCACTAATCTGTACAGGTACCTAACGGAGTGGGTAAGGTATGTCTTTGGGTCGCCTTTCGTTCTCCCAAATAGCTTTTGCCTTCTGCGATCTAATGCCCCGCAGTCGCGTAGTATATGATCGGCTGTCTCCGATTCTATCTCACAAAGTGTACATCTTGTGTCCCCGTCAAACACTCCGATTTTGGGTAGGTGTTTTTTCATCGCAACATATCCGCCTTAAACACAAAGGCATATTCCCCCAATCCATAGCCGTACCCCTTCTTCTGAAAGTATAGCCGTCTTAGATCCGCCCGGATACCAGGCTAAGTCTTGCCTTTTGATTCCAAGTGCATACCTGGCAGCCTCCTCCTGGTATAGACACTGTGAGGAGATCCCATACTTACGCCTTATCGGCATGTGGTCGGTCCGCATTTCCAAAATCCTTTCCCACATGCTCGGTTATCGACGTATGTTTTGTTTTGATCCCTTTCGGAGTTGTGGTGTGTTGCAGCCTGTATGCCCCCATCCTTGCCTCCCTCTGTATAACCAGGTGCAACGGTGGCAAGTCTAAGAGTGCCTTCATAGCTGCCGTCGGCGTCGACCGCTTTGCTCCCGTTATTCCTAAGCAGGCAACTCAAGTTCATGTGTTAGATATGCATCTATACAAAAACATCCCAATTTTCCTTAAATATTCTTTAATGACCTAGAAAATGTTGGGCAAACCGATGCAGTTTACATAGGATCAAAGAATTTGCGTAATATTATGTTTCAGTAGAAAATACCAATACACATTTTTTAGGACAGCTAGTTGTTTTATCTAATATTATTGTGGAAAACGTTCTGTTTCAGTTTTAGTTGTTCATTAAGTTGATATAGAAATGCTGTTACCAAATGTGGTGCTTTTATTAGAATATTATACCTAATATTTATACCTAATACTATACAACAATAGTATTCTATTAGTTTTGTTTTTAAATGAAATATCAGACATATTTTTTATATTATGTGTTTTACATTTTGTAAATACTATAACTTAAAAAATTAGAACTTTGATAGATTAGTGAATAGAGGTGACTTATATAGGACGTACCCACACTGTACGCAAACATTCATTTTTAAGAACCTTACAGACCTTAACGGCTTAACTATACATATATATAGATATATTTCGAGCACGCCAGCTTGTACTCAAAATCATTGGCAATCACTATAAGCTACGTAACATACGTGAGTCTTTTATATTGTTTGTAATTTCTTTTATTAATGCATGAAGACCTATAATTTTTACTTAATTAAGTGATAGCAATTGTGATTATTAGACATGGCAATATTATACTGTTAACTATAGTTAAGAAATTAAATGTTATATAGCGCTCCGTTTCGTAATAAAAAGTCAACCATCTCGCTATTCTGGTATATTATTGCCATGTCGAATTATGACTGTTATCTATGGAGTGGATAATAAATTGTGATTGATTTATATTGGATAAGCTTAGTTTTCATAATTTTGAATAACTTAAGCGCTAATATACCAAGAAATACCACAACCAGTACTACCGTCAGATCATCATAACTTACGTGCAAAAATACTTTGAACAATTCTGATGCAGGTTGGAACCCCTACTCTGCGTAAATTAAGATGTAATATGCCAGAATAACTTTATAATATAATTTCCTGAAAGGCGTGGGAAGACGAGAAGAAAAATACGAACAACCTTAATAAGATGTTATCTCAAACACGCATTTCACTGAATGCGGTTGCAAGTATTCGCCCACGGTACTACAGATGTTCTCCATTATAGATTTGAGATTATTATTTATTTCTCGTATAATGCGTAATCTATTCCGAAATAAAATATCATGAAATACACGATGATAAAAATTATACGCTTTGCGAACTTTAAGAATGCCCCCAAACTACCCATGGGCGGACATTCTTCGAACTTATTACCTACCATCTGTACGAACGACGAACCTCAGTATACGACGTGTATTTTGGAACATGAAAGTGGACTGCCGACGGCTAGTCTGGGATACGAGTCTGGCTGATAAAGCAGACAACCAGCTGTACCGATTCGGAGAATGCCAAATCGCTTATACGCGAGTTAAAGCGCTAGGTAGTCGAATAATACGCATGTGAAAATAGTTGCAGAAGGGAATGCATGCTGTGGAAAGAGATGGAGTATGCTGATTTAAATAAAGCGCGCGTATCATATGCATACATACGTATTTAAGTATTAACGTAGTTAGCGCGGATAACTACCTCCAGTATCGTGTTTTCTTGGATGGTTGTCAAGAGTAAACATAGCATCTTTATACTGTATCATGTACTGTCATGTTAAGATTATAAATTCAATTCCGTATGCGTTTAGCTAAGTTTGTGGAGCTCAAAATAAAAGGTTACATTAGTAAATATATTTTCGCGTTTTCGTTGTTTTTAGTGGAATTTTATGATGTGTCTGACAACAAAATTGTGTCTAGTGTTAAGTTATCGATAGCACGACGATAGCCAACACTGTTATTATAACCGACTTCTTTTAATTTTTTTTACATATTTTGCATTGTTTTAAACATAAAAACTGCATTCTAACATAGGATATCACGTCATATTTTCACAATAATATTTTTATTTTTTTTCACTAAGATCAACGTTAAATTTAAAACAGTTGTGTTAAACAGTTTGTGAAAGCAGTTTAGTAGAAAAAGAAGGCAACTGATTTAAATACTTTCCAAAGTTGTCCAATGCAAAGCTTCGCAAAAGAATATTTGTTGGTCGACAAACTTTCTAGAGCTGAAAATTTTGAACGTACCATGAATGACTAAGAACTGGTAACATGGTCTTCTTTTTAGAATGTTTGCACACATTTTCTGGGAAATAAAAAGAGTGGAAACTACCAAGATATCGCTCAAAGTTCTTTTTTGTAGTCGCATTTCGATTTCTTTCGTAATAATTTAGGCAATATGAGTGATGAACAAGGGGAAAGATTCCATCAAGATCTTGCAGATATGGATAAACTGTATCAGGGTAGGTGAAATTCCGTCATAATGGGAGATTATTGCTGATTTCTAATTAAAGAAAACAACAGGCAACATAAGAGGAAGAAATAACTCTATTTATGCAAAACTTTGATATGTCAGCAATTTTCTTTTATGTACAGTTAAATGTTTTTGTATTTTTGATCCTAGTTAAACATTCTCATATCTATTAAGTCAATATTAACTTAACAAACTAGCAAAATTTGTGAATATAATTATTATTTATTTACTAGAGGAGTAGGTATGATTATAACTCTGAAACTAGGTATGGATGGATTGGGTTTCTGGATATGCTTTCAGTTGAACAGCACTTTCTATAACAGCTATTTAAAAAAAGCGCCCCTTCAAACAATTGTTTCCAGATCTTTACTTCAAGAACGATACAAGTGCAGAAATACTCGTACATATCCTCTTCATTCAAGAAGACTGTCATTTCAAGGACGGTGGGCTGGTTAGATACAGATAAAAAACGATAACACCAAATTCACCACGCTTAATCACAGTATTCGGTTGATGATGAGAGCTCATGAACACTCGAAACACGTGTTCTAAATTAATTAACTTCGCGACCATTTAAAAACCTTAATTCAATTCCTAGCGGTAGAATCTCTTGCTTCACCAATTGAATCTACTACTCTATCTACGTTACGAATTTTGTAGCAACAAAACTAAACAACTAAATGCAAACGCATTCTAAAAAATTTTTACTCTATTTACATAAAGAAAGAACTTTTTGGTCTAATTTATAAATTGTGCTCGCGTGTATAAATGCAATACCAAAGGAAGGGAAAACATACATATGGTGCAAATCGAGTTCTAGAAATTCAAAAATTATCTCATCAAAACAACTGTCACTACATTAGACCAGAAGATAATGCAGAAAACATCATTTCGAGAGGCAGTTTATGTAAAGACGTAGTTAACACTATGGTGAAAGCATCTCATTAAACTAAAATCATTTTCCACGTTATCTTAATACATGAGCACTAAAACCAAATGCATGTATTGACAGCAATTTCCATGAATTCTTTTCTATCAATTTATAATCTTTCATCTTTCCTAAACCCTTGATTCGGTTTAGTCAATGTCATTGTGCAATGTCTTTTACCACTATTTGAAGATGATAAATCTATGCTTGATGAAACACTAACCGCATCGAACATTAATTACAACAAAAAAATTTGCAATATTACCATGAAAATTTATTACTTGCTGGTCCTAAGATAACAAATTTAACAACTCAAGGAGAAACAAGTCTCGTTATGCTATAGTGACGACGCGGCGAGTCAAATTTTGATGCTTATGCTTACAATATAATTTCATATAAATCGATTCACAAAAACACAAATCCTGGTCTGAAACAAATTTTAACCAATACATCTTTTGTCTAGGTAAAATAGTTCTTACACAAAATGAGTGAATTTCAAATTCACGGTCACTTACAGGTTCCACCATTCCAAGGATGATGACATTATAAATTTTGTACACTTTTGGATTGGTAGATCTTTCATTTCGGTACCACGTCATCGAATATTATGATAATTTTTTAAACCGAAGTACACATTATCCATTTACAACAATTAGTTTAATATTTCTGGACAAGATGGTCAAAGGAATATATTACATAAAATATTTTTGATTACAATAAATAAACAATTTAGGTGCTGCCATCTGTTGGTACACAAAATATCGACTAATTACTAAACTCGGTATTTTGTTTAAATGTCAAAAAATTCCAAAATTTTAAATACATTTTCATAAATATGTATCTTATCTGATCATTTTAATGACGAAAATTAGACGATGTTGCAATAAACGGACTGGAAATGATCGAAATCTGTTTGACCAAGCAGGGATTACGTTTTTTTAAGGAACGATAGCTTAACATGCCCGTTACAATTCAAAACCAATAACGTCACGGTATAATCGAACATTTCTTGCAAAAACCTCTTTCGAATGAATGCATTTAACCTTCAACCTCTCGCTGGCAGCACAGCAACAACGTCAGGCATTTCCAACTCGCTAACAGACTAATCCTCTTCTCCTATAAAGGAGCTCAGAACTCGATCAACTGCACAATAACCGCAAATCAGTGGCTACCTCCAGCACGGAAATTAAATTATAGGTCGTTGTTATTATCAATGAATTCGTCGAATCAGTAAGATTTGTAGTGACATCCAATTCGAAATAACAAAAAAAAATTGTTAATAGAGTTTCTTTAGTTCCTCTATGTATATATTTATATTAATGACATTACATTTCAGAAAACAGAAGCGTCGCTGTTGAATTATTATAAATGTAGGAAATATCTAACATAAGTAGATTTTGTTAACAATACTGAAATTTCTTTTCGTAGTCATTATTTCGAGAAGTTACATGACATGAGCAAGTGATTTATGTAATTTATTTGTCGGTCGTTACATACGCAATACATACTCCAGTGCTCTCAGAAGACATCACGCGTTCGATATGAAATTCGAGATATTTTCTAAGCTAAAATAGACGCACTCTCGGTTAGCATTACTTAAATAGTTCTTACAACGCATCTAATTTTATGTCTGGAATTCTATATGTTGCGAATCTATGACGTGCTTTGATATTGGTTACGTTCGTAGATGTTCATATTCCTCTCCTTTTATGTAAATTAACTATTTTCCAGGAAACTGAAAACAATTACCCACACAAGTCCCGTTACGCATTTTCACTACAAAATATGTATAATTTTTTTTTTCTTAAAATGATATTAAATTTTAGTGTAAAACTTAGGTCCTGCAGTTACAAATAAAATATTTTATTTTTAGACGTATCGGTATAGATACCTATTTATAACAAAAACATAACCAACAACCACTAAATCTTCCTTTCAAGGGATCTACAAGCAAAATCAGGTTACTAGGGAGTAAGTTAGGTAGCTTTGTACTTACCGCAGTTCGTGAACTTTTTGTGACATTTAACTTATTCCGAGAAACACAATATTTATCTCTATTTCTAGCATTGTAGAGTGAATGAAGTTTGAAATTTTTGGATCATATTTATGATGTGTTCTTGTGCCAAAAACACTTCATTCACAAAAGATAACGATTCTACTTTGTACCTGACAATGATAAAAATTCAATAAACATGTAAAATCTATTACATGCTTTAAATTTCGTATCTGGAAACAAGATGAATGAATTGTTTTTAAATTAAGATTGGGCAATGCTTTTTTCAAGTTAGATGGGCGTCGATCTTGTACTCCACGAATTTCATTACATTTTTCTGTTCAAAAAAAAAATTTGACATTCAATATCCATATTTATATTTGGTTAAGTCATGAATGAAAAATCATACAGCGTGAGCGAGTTTCAGATCAGTTTATATGTCACTCGTCATAATTACACAGGGTGCTTCATTATTTACCATTGACCAGAAATAGCCTTATTCAAAATCGCACCGTTTTCGAGATGAAAGTTTTCAGAAAAAAATAGATTGTTTACATAGGAACTATTGAAGAATAATCGAAAAATTGTCCTAAAATAGCAATTCCGCCAGTGACGTAGAATTTGAGCCTTGGCCTACCTGGATTTTTGCTGTTTAAACTATTTTTAGCCACAAATCCTTCCAAACTTTCTCTTTTTTCTCGAAAACCGAGCATAATACGAAGTTTCTAGAAGAGTACCTTATTTTCGCATTTTAACTGGTCTATTAAGTGGCGCTAATTTCGTGCCTGTAAATCAAAATACAAAAAAGTTCTATTGATGTTAACACAAGGGGATATTTTTTTCTCTTTGCTGTAATTTTGCTAATTTCGGAAAATTCCACCATAAGAAGCATCTAATAATACTAAATCGCCATGCCAAATTTTATTTTCTTCGTACAAGTAGATTAGCTAGATGGAAAAACGATTTTTTTTTTCTGGAACTTCATCTCGAAAACGGTGCGATTTTGAATAAGGCTATTTTTGGTCAATGGTCACTATTTGACACATAGTATCTCCAGTTAAAATATTTTCCGTAATTAATTAAGCACCCTGTATATGTTCGGCACAAATTTGCAATTTTGCTAAATTCAAGTTCGTCGCCATTGCGGATGTATTATCGGCGAGCATAAGCAGAGTAATTAATCAATATCAATATACCTAATGCACAGTATTCATAAAATGGGCTCTAGGATGTTTCCGGAGGCACTCCTATCGTCGGATCCTTTCTTTCAGATGGGTTCTAAACCAATTAGCCATGATAGCAAGTACCATCGGTATTAAGTTTATTTATTAAAATGATGTGGCCAACACAATCAAACGCTTTTTACAAATCATAAAAAATTGCAGCTGTATATTCACATTTCTTCAAAAACACCACTACTTTATTTATAAAAGAATGCATGGCAGAAGTCCATCTTGTCTTTCGGTAATAATATTATTCTTTTCTAGATGACTGAACATGTGATCAACATTGTATCTTAAAGAACTTTTGAAAAAGAGGAAAATATTGAACTTGGACGAAAGTTTGATATACAGTTAGTTGGACCTTTCTTGTGTATTGCATGAACCTATGAGCTTTTTAGTTTGTTGGGAAAGGCACCCAGCTCGAAAGACAAGTTTATAGGTTGAGTTAATAGTATAGTATTTTCAGTAAGCTATTAATAACGCCATTATGGCCTAGTTTTATTTTTTTTGTGTATTATATTTGGAGTTTCCGATTTCGCATAAGTACTCATATTAATATTTTTAGCTAAGGTAAAGTCAGGAGACATTTTTTTAGGTTCGCCAACAAAGAATTTATTTAAAGCAATGTAAATCTGAACCGGTTCCTCAACCTCAAAGTAATAAACAACAAACTTATATCCACATGGCCCGCTCGTTTCTTAGAAGATGATATGATTGACCAAGACGTTCTACCTGGCTTCGCGTTAATTCTGTTATAAGCTGTAAAAATTCGACAGATATGCACTAGACAGTCGCATTTTATTATCTAAAATGCAAATTAATCAATCCAATCCATCTATTTTCCCTGTATATAAAGGTCAAAACTAGAATTATAAAGTTAAAATTTCTACATTTAAAAATCAGCCCTGTCACTTCTATATCAAGTTCAAAACAAAAGTCATTCAAGTTTAATGGAGTGAAAGTAATGCTTGCGTGGATCCACATGGCCATATTTTCATTTTCGTTATTCTTTCCATAAAAATAGGAAGCTAAAACATAGCCCTCAATATATACTTCATCAGAATTATTTGTTGACCATATTTTGGTTATAGCGATAATCTTGATATTGAAATTATTTTAATCACATCCAATTTCAATCAATAGGCTATTTTGTTTAGAGACCGCAAACGGGTTGTGTAAAGCAAAATAAATGAACGGAAAGATGAGAGACCATAACTACTTCAAATACCGGCGTTTGCTTGCAAACTCAAACTACAACTCAAATTTATATTCGCAAGCCAGTTCATGCATACATCTCCCGAGTACCGATACAGTCCGGTACTGAAATTAAAATACACCCTTCATCTTGTATCATAAATAACCCTTTCTTTTCTACCGCCCTCCAACTTCATAATTAAAAACCCCACGAGTACGTTTCTCTTCACTACTATTCTATACTTTCTCGCTCGAAGCGTTGGTAATTAATATTTCCCGACCTGATTGTAGTCATGTTTGTTCTGTCCGTAGCTATCAAATATTTATTAATCCGATACATGTATTTGTCCATTTTCCATTCGTATATAATTGTGACAAGGATCTTATTTCTGTAATTGTACACGGCAAGGTTTTAACTTCGTACGTGACCCGCAACCTAGGGGCCCTCACACTATCGGATAGAACCGCACGGAACCGAAATTGACCTCTGTTTCTCTAATTATTAGATGTTAAACGTTGGACAGGTATTTGTATCTAAAGTGGTTTTTAATTGCCAACGTTGTTTAGATAACATTTGGATAAAAAGTAGAGTTGCATTGTACAATAAGGAGCAAACGTATCGTACTGAAGATTAGTATTTCAATCTCTATACTATATCTCCTACTAACAAGTAAAGCCGCGCATCGTAGTGCGTTCAAACCGATGAAACCCCGCAATATATATATCACTTGTTTAGTAACGTTGCATATACTTAACGTGACAAATTTCCAGTATGGTATATTACGTTTGCATTTATAACAAACGAGATTAGATTAGATTAGGTTGAATAGTGAAGCTTGTCAATAGCTAACCACTAGTATAAAGCGTGTTAGTTGAGGCACTCTATAATAATATCCCAGTCAGATATATTTTTCACGATAATACCAATAATTCCTGATTATTATAAGTACCTATAACATGAATTTATATAAATCTACATACGCTGTAATTCTTGTGGTTTGACTATTTATGAAAACAGACAGTGGATCACTTCCATCACTTCCAATTCACGTTTTCTAATGTTTCATTTCAATTTTGTTGATATGGTTTTCTGACCAATTTAATTTTCCTTTCTGTACTCTACCTGACTCCACGAAGCCCCCATGCGAAGTTAGAAACTTCCCCGGGCATCCTCACGCAAGGCGTCGAGTAGCGACCACCCAACAGCAGAGTAGTGATACGATATCCATCAGTGCCCCCAACGAGTATTAAGGTATATCAAAATCATGTTTCCAGTTGTACACTGTCATGTTGAATTATTTTTATTTATAATGTATTGCTTCTCCTTTCATTTATAAATAGTATTGTGTAGGTATCTATACAGGGCGTCTCAGCGAGACCGTTAATTGGAAGTTTATGGGGTTCTAGACAAAATATAAATTTGAAAATTATATATAGTCGATTATGTTCTCTTCAATGAAAATATTATTAGATTTCTAGCACTGCCGGTTATACCAGAAGTAGCCATCTACTTTGTTATTTTTAATGGAACAGCCCGTATATTTTGACATATTTGGATTCATCTATCTCTAAGCTTTATAAATAATTTTAGTTTTTTTAATTTGATTCAGGCGTTTTGTAGTTATTCGATTTTTTCCAAAAAAAATTGCTATAGCCGACATTTGTTCAAAAAATCAGAGAACACTTGATTTTCCGGATATCAATTTAGAATTCATAACATGCTTAAACAACATGTTGGAGTATATTGTTCTGTCACAAACGACAGAAATGAAAGATTGAAAGTATTAACACAAATATAATAATAAAATTGTACAAAAAGTCTTAAAATTATCCCACCCTGTTTCTTACCTTATGTGTGTGTGTGTGCGTGTTTATTTAGTTATTCTTCTTTAGTTGATCCTCTTCAATTTCCCTTTAAGGTCGCTCGTCCTGATAAAATTTTCTCTGTTCTTTCTTCTTTTTATACTCTGACACCCACTTATCACTCGTAGTGTTATTGTATAAATATCTAATTGTTTGTTAAATACTTTTATGTGTGTTTTCTTTAAATTAAAATTTTTCGCTGACTGTTTTCTTACTGTCAAAACAAATCACATAACAATATTTTAGCGCCGAGAGCGGCTGTCTACATTGCGTGGTTACTTCACTATGGCACGTTAACTCTTCGCAATTTTGAAGAACCATAATTCAATTTTTTCAAATAGCACCCCCCATATTTTATTACTTATTCATCTTCAGCGTCTAATTTTACACCTTTTATGTCCCACATGTACCATACCTAAAATTGATAGTTTTTTACACCAATTTCTTAAGAAATGTATTCAGAATTTCTTGCTTTGTGTAAACTTTGTTTTCGTTATTATTATTATTTTTTTAATGTGGTGGGTGCTTAGTTGCAGTGACTCCGTAAGCTGTATCGCTTGTCTGGCTATCACTGCAACTCTCGCGGTGTAGTTTAGTGTGTGTATGTTGTGTTCAATTGAAGGGGTGAGTGCAAGAACCAGACAGCTCCATTTTAGCAAATTTGTGGGAAACTGAAAAAAACGTTACAAAAAAAAGAAGTATTGCTATACGGTTTTTACTCGATTCTGCTGCAAATATATGCACAAAGTGATATATTTCAGCATTTCTTTTTGAAATTTTAATTACTTGCAGGTTTAAAATTTTTTTCGAAGATGTTGGAGCTGCCTGTTTCTTGACTAAAATTTGAAAAATACAAAACTAATGAAACTAACACTAAACTACAATACAAAAAAAATTAATCATCTTCATCATCTGCTTCTGAGGTCAGAATTTCTTGGTCTTGCACAGGAATCAGTTGGTACCACATATCAGATTGGCCTACATACTGTCTAGCTAACTCCATCACATTTTTTAACTTGTCTTCTTTAAGAAATAAAAGACCATTATATAGTTTATCATCAGGTCCGGGAAATAATGGCATGATAGAAGGTTTCTTCAAAAAATTGAACCTTGCCACTAAAAAAGCACTTGTTGTCTCCTAATATAAAATTGTTTTCTTATGTTCCCCACTAAATTTCATTATCCTGTACTTTCAGATTCGGAATTTTTGCCCATCAGTGTTTTTGATGTTCTGTTTTTTTTTTAATCGGGCTACTTTGGCTTTATAGTTTAATATCATTTTTGCGTAACATCTTTAACAAAAAATTTCTTGCTTGTGTTTTCTATCATTCGTTTCCATTCGTGTGGCAAGTACACTCTTTCCTTCTTCCTTTTTTCTTTTTCTACCAGAGCAAAGGACCGATCACAATGTAAAAAGTGATGTCCCGGCTCTGGATAGCGATGTCCGACTTTCTGAAACCTACCTTGTAATATTAAAGTCTGCCAAAACTGAACGAGGACTGCATTCTTGTTTTGTGCAATACAGTTATCACTGAAAACGTACAGGGTAGTTACTTCCAGTGCTATGTAGTTGTTGATAAAATCGTGTAAGGAACTTATTACTTTGTTCGGAGACTTTCGAGCTGTGACCTCATCAAAAACACGTTAGTGCAAGAACGAGGCAGCTCTAGGAGCTGTCCAGTTCTTGCTGTAAACTGGCTGTGAGTTACAGCCAGGTAGCTCCAAAATAATGCATAGTGTCCGCTACGTTACCAGGAACTGCGTGATTCTTGCACCAAACGATGAAGCGATTTTTTGTGCATCGGAATCAACAAAAAAACGTATTTCGGCAAAAAGTGGAGCTGTCTGGTTCTTGCACTCACCCCTTCAATTGTTATCCATTTTAACTCTTTCTAGTAATAATGTAAAGGCATTTAACGGGTAATTATTAACTCACAAGCATCAAACAACGAAGTGTGATTTTGACGTTAGACTTTAACTACAAATCATTGAGAACGCTTATTTTCCATGGCACACTGGATAAGTATCGATGAGTTATGTATGCATTTTTCAAAAAGTCTAATTATCTCCTAAACTATCAATTTTAGGTGTAGGATATGTCGGACATAAAAGATATAAAATTGAACGCCGAAGATGATTAAGTAGTAAAATATGGGGTAGTAAAATATGAGTTATGGTTCTTCAAAATTTCGAAGAGTTAACGTGCCATAGTACAGTAACCACGCAATGTATATATACGTTGTTGACGGTAAAATATACTTCAACATGTTATTTAAGTATATTATGAATTCTAAATTGATATCCGAAAAATCGAGTGTTCTCTGATTTTTTTTTAACAAAGTAGACAGCGACTTCCGGTATAAGCGGAAGCGCTAGAAACCTGTTAATATTTTCATTAAAGAGAATATAATCGACTATATATAATTCTGAATTTTCACATTTTTATTTTGGCCAAAACCCCATAAACATCTAATAAACGGTTTCGCTGAGACACCCTGTATATAAAAGGAGAATCAATACATTTCATACAGATCGACTTATTTTCCAGTCACAAAAGCATCATCTTAAATTATTTATAATTCCAAAATACAAAATTAATTCATTCCAAGGTATCTGATCTCATTCATAAGAAGCAAATAAAACAACTGCTAAGCATAAAATGCTTCTCGGTAGCAGTACTGTGAATTTCCAAGCCAGCATCTGAACTGTCCTACCTGTATCTGTACTGTATACCAATACAATCTTTCACAATGCATAATATATATATCCAGTTAAGTCTACCATCAAAAAGACGACTCTTATTTTAGCATTTTGGGCGAACAAAACTGCACGGAGTAAACATAAGATAGAAGCAATTTTTTTATTACATGCATGAAGTGTTCATTCATCAAACTGTGATATAATGTCCTGTTACATTACTCCCTACTAAATCTAGTTTTTCCAAAATTTATAGTTAATTCCTAATACCGATAGAGATACTACGACGTCGATAACGCAATGTCGCTTTATACTTACTTGCTCTTAAATAATTTGACTCAAGAAATGTCCTTCATATATTGAAGTTAGTGATAACACGGGGGCCAAAAGAAACCAACTCGTTGATTTCCTGCATTATCATGTAAGTTTCATGCTTGCAAATAAAGTTAATTTGAACCGTTAACAGTTAAAACTATATGTACAGGGTTTCCACGGCCGAGCGGGACATAGGGAAAATACATGTAAAATCGGTTTTCGGTGAATATTATCTCCCTAATACTACTTCATCCAAATTTAAGTGCCGAATATTATAACTGGGTTAACAATGAACATTTCCATAATCATAGTACAAAGAAAGTCATTTTAATAAAGCCAAAAAAATTATTATTTTTAAATCTATTGTACGTGAATTCCTAATAAGGCTTTTAATATGTGAGTTAGTGCAAGCGTCCATAACGCAATGGTTCGCACGACGGCTTAATAACGCAAATGCACGGATTATTTAGGGTTCGAATCCCGGCAGATTAGTTTTATTTTTTATTTTTTATCTCCAACAATAATGCTACAAATTCAATAACATTACAAAAATCAGAGATTTTGAAGACTATAAAATCGATTTTTTGAGGATTAAGGTAAATAATGAATAATTTTTACGACCTTATTTCGCGGCTTGTGATTGGTCAATTATCGAGGCACCTATACACTATGTAAAATACTGCGCTAGACGTATGAAATTTGATTGTTGTCATCAAATAGGTTAAAAGTGATATACGTCAAATTTGTTTATGCTCTTTTGTTCGTATACAGGGTTTCTACGGCCAAGTGGGACATTGGGAAAATACATGCAAAATCGGTTTGCGGAGAATATTATCTCCCTAATACTACTTCATCCAAATTTAAGAGCCGAGTATTATAACTGGGTTAACAATGAACATTTCTACAATCATAGTACAAAGAAAGTCATTTTAATAAAGCCAAAAAGATTATTATTTTTAAACCTATTGTACGTGAATTCCTAATAAGGCTTTTAACACGTAAGTTAGTCCAAGTGGCCGTGGCGCAGACGTTCACGCGACGCCTTAATAACGTAAAGCACAGATTGTTTGGGGTTCGAATTCGAGAAATGAATTCTATTTTTTATTTTTTTTAATCTTGATTAAGTTCTGTTGTTTATTTTGACAAATGATTCTTCGTTAGTAATAATTAAAAATTGAATAATATAATAGCACGTGATCATTTTTGTTATTGTAAAAATTATTCATTATTTACCTTAAAACTCAAAAAATCGATTTTATAGTCTTCAAGATCTCTGATTTTTCTAGTGTTATTGAATTTGTAGCATTATTGTTGGAGATAAAAAATAAAAAATAAAACTAATCTGCCGGGATTCGAACCCTAAACAACCCGTGCATTTGCGTTATTAAGCCGTCGCGCGAACCATTGCGCCATGGACGCTACACTAATTCACGTATTAAAAGCCTTATTAGGAATTCACGAACAATAGATTTAAAAATAATAATTTTTTGGCGTTATTAAAATGACTTTCTTTGTACTATAATTGTGGAGATTTTCATTGTTAACCCAGTTATAATATGCGGACCTTAATTTTGAATGAAGTAGTATTAGGGAGATAATATTCACCGAAAACCGATTTTACATGTATTCTCCCTATGTCCCACTTGACCGTGGAAACCCTGTATATAACTTACCGTACTATTCTCATATACTTATAATCAATAACTCGTCTTCAGACCAGATGTTTCAAACTAGTGTATAGGTATTTTGAACGAAAGATTTTTCTCACACTATACCTAATCTTAACGTTTATCAGATATTCAGATACGATATTAATTAACTTGAAAATTACAAAGCGTCAATATAATAGTCGGAGATAGGTTTTGTCTAAATTATTCATAAAGCCCTCCACTCTATAATTTCACAGCGCGCTTGAATCTTCTCCGCGAACATGGCCTCTAACCATTTCGACAATTCGTGTACATACATATGTAACGTATCATATGTGCAAGAGTAGCGCGAATTATTAACAATATTCCTCTCGAATACGTACAATTAAACCGAAATTTATGGGTATTCAATTTTATGTTGTACAATAGCGAGTAAAAGTTCCATCACTTGGAGCAATGTTGCGCTTGCATTATTTCATTATATACATAAGTCAGTGATTATCCCAGGGTCCTGGTTTTCCCTCTAAAGATTTTGTTTAATTCAACACCTATATGATGGTATACGATGATCCAATTTATTACGTTCCTAATTTTATAGGAGTAATTCATTTGCCCAAATCTTTATACAACTCGTTAAAGCGTTTTACAGGTGTTAGCAAATTCTATGATTCAAATACTAAAATTTTTCATCAACGTATGCAAAGCACATAAATGAACTGCTAAGCTAAGAGATGACAGCAAAGGCATCTACATACACATGTTATAAAGTTTAGGTAAGTGACAAAATTAATACATTGTGGCCTGTAAAATTGAGAAGATTTCTACCACAACATACAAATCACCCGACATGCAGATTTGGCTGAGATAAAAACAAATACCTTTTAAGGACGACTTGATCCTAATTTTACTTAATTGGTCAACATCAATACAATATACATATTACAGATGAAATGCCTAGAGCTTAACGTATTAACTACGTTGATAACTGGATGTTTACGAAGGTCGTGGAAACGCCCATTGTGAGTATTACTGTAGAGCAAATTAACTGCTGACTCAATGACTAGCTTTCCCAACCTGTATATGTATGTAATACAGACATTTAAAATATAAAGGCTTTTGTTTACAATAATGTAACTGTAATTGCACTAGAAATTGACGAATAATTCAACATCGAAACTAACCAGATTTATTTACTAATTCTCAGGGTTAAAGGTCTGTAAAAATTGGTGGATAAAAGATCATTTTGTTTTTGTTTGGAATTTATAATTTTCTTTTTAAAAAACATAATTCATTAATTTAGGTATCGCTTTTAATAAAATAGAATCCATTTTCATGTCTAATTTCCAGAAAAGATCCAATGAGATGCTGAGACAAAAATTTTGAGTTACCATGAGATGACCTCCAAACGTATTTAAAATTACTGCAATTGAAATACAAAGTAGCTGCCCATGATCTACAGACGACTTACCAAGACACAAACCAGCTGCCGAGATCTACGAATACCCAATCGACAAACACGACATTTCATCACCGCCAAATAATTGAAACATGGTTAAATTTTCATAAGGAACGCGCACTATTTTAGTCCTTGCATAATAAATATACAGAGAGTAATGATAATTGAAGGTATATTTCTATCAACGTTTGGACACATGCCTTACTATTTATTATATAATATGCACACATTTTTTCTTTCTCCTCTAGTGTAGCGTAACTAATAAATTGATTCATTTATTGATTCATAGGACCCACCTTGTTTTAAATTGACATACTTTATGAGCATGCAAATTATCTACAACAGATTATGTGATGTTATAGTGTTATAATATGCTTGCTCCGGCAACTCGATAATGTAGTATTCAATAATTTGTGTAAGAGTTAATCAATTGTCAAGAGCCTTACACTTAGGTTAGGTTAGGTTAGGAGTGGGGTGGCATGCGAGCCTGTTTCACCGCGACCTTTGCAGGTCTATTGTGATCCCCTTTACCTTAGAGAACGCTCTCTAGTTTCGCCTTCTTAATCAGACTTATCATTTTTGAGAGCGGCTCTTTTATGTAGCCGTTAGCTGTGGGGTTCTCTACACCCATTGCTAGAAACCTTGTCCTCGCTAGGCCGTCACAGTGGCACAAAACATGAACTGGGGTTTCTTCTTCCTCTTGACAGAATCTGCAGAGAGCATTTTCTGCCAGGCCTATGTTAAACATATGCCTATTCAGTCTGCAATGACCGGTCATCAGACTTACCATCATTTTGGCAGTCTTCCTGTCTTTACTTAGTAGGTCTTCAGTAAACTTAGGCCTGTGTTCCCTTCGGAACTCCTTAGCCTGTCTTTGTCCTAGTGATCTTTCCCACCATTCCTTGGACTTATTTTGTGACCATTCGTATATGGACCTTTTAATTTGTGATTTGGTAATGCCGAAGGAAGGAGCCGTTCCTATGAAAGGCCTTGACGAACCTCGTCTGGCCAGCTCATCTGCCGCCTCGTTTCCCTTCACTCCCGTGTGGCTGGGGACTCAGGCCAAAGTTATTTTCCTTAGGGTGCCCACCTCATTTAGGGCTCTTACGCAGTCCCAAAGCAGCTTTGAATCAGCACTTGCGGAACTGATCGCTTTAAGTGCTGCTTGACTGTCAGAGTAGATAGCGACGCTTTTTCCTGGTTCCATCCATCTGTCTACTTCTCTTACACAGTGATGAATCGCAGCAACCTCAGCCTGGAAAATCGTCGAGTCCTTGCTGAAGCTCAATGAAAGGGCCTTGCACGGCTTCTTTCTGTAAATGCCAGCTCCTACGCCGTGGTCCGTTTTAGAGCCGTCGGTATACCAGCTTGAGTCCGCTCTTACTGGGGGACCATATTTGCAGTCCTTCTTATCTGGTATTATAACCTGATATATCCTATCTAGGTTAAATTTCTGAACCATGGCGTCGCTTGGTGTCCCCGTTAGGGGCGCCGAGAGCCTTACACTTATTGGTAGATTTTATTTTTTTAGATGGAGACGTATACTGAATGTCAGTTCTAAAACACATACAGAACAGTCGATATACTATTTCCTTAATGATAAAAATGTAGATTCTCTCAGATAGATTAATATTCATAATTTTATTGTTAAAATCTAAATGCGTTAAATACTCACGTCTTAGTATATAAATCAATTTATCAACTACTAATTTCCTTCATTTGTATTTTTCACTGTTAGTTGTCTAGTTATGTTTATAGTCGTGTTTTATAATGCTACTGAAATTACTATATGGTATTGCATCGTTATAAATGTAGTTTAATTGGTTACTGGATAAACACTGCATTATTATTAGGAAATTAGAAATCGATTTATGTTGCGGTACAAACATAAAAGCTCGTGCTTTAATTTTAGTGAACTTGTACGCGCACAAAGTAACCTTATTTTATAGAGCTATAGCTGAATGGTGCGGTATTGTGTAACGGAAAAAAGTTTAAGTGTACGAACGAGTTGGAAATTGGCTTTTACATTATTTAGAACTTCCATCGCGTATACAAAATGTTGAATTTTAGGTCAAGTTACTACATGTATGTATGTAAAATGAACACTAAAGGATCTACATAAAACTAAAATTCATCAAAGTATCGTATAAAATTCTAGAGTAATAAACTTCACGTATTTTATCTACTTTTGAGATAATAGAGGATAATTAATAATATTTAGTTACATCGACGCATTTCTTACGTTATTGTTTTAGTTTCATAACAGGCTAGGTATGTATTGTTGTTCACTGTTTTGAGTAACAAGATCGCTGGTTGGTTATGAAAAAGGATATGCTATCAAGAATACTATTTTCCTTAATTTAAATATTGGACGTACTTATTAATTGAAAGCAGGATTATTTATCGAACATATCTACATACTATGCCAATATATGAATGTTTCAAAGTCTTCAGCACGGCGCTGATTCTAGATGGCTTGGTGGCCCATCAATTAAGGGCCTTTTTGACAAGAAGATGCAAGTCTCAGAATAGCTCCGTGCCCTAGGTGCTCAATTGCAATCAACTCTTTGCACGCAGAAATCAGTACATTCCTTACAAACCGTAGTACGAGTATTAAATAAAAACTCGAGGTCTTTTACGTTACCGCGGCCCCAATGAGAAAAATACAATTATAGAGTTTTCTGCATAGAAGTATTTTGGATGTTGCCATAAAGATGTTTCGCTGATCATATTGTCAGCTTCTTCAGAAGGTTTCTAAAGACAGGTTTGTAAAGATTGTATGTGGAAGTTTGCCGAAGAAGCTAACAGTATCGTTAGTGAAACGTCAAGTGAAACTTGTCATGACAACACTCGCAAAATTGTAATGACAACGGCCGTGAAAGTCTACACTCAACTACGGAGTTTATATAATAGTACCTTTCTCTGTCACTGTAGTATTATGTAGTAGTATTTGGTATCGCGATAGAATATTTTATAGTGTATTTTATCCCTATTGGGCATTCATTTCTTCTTGTAATTTCAAATACGAAAGTCAAATTTGTCGTTTGCAGTACATATGGTTGTATAACCATAACGTTATTTTGATTATTGTTGTGACATTATTCTTGCCTCATTGGAACATTGTACATTTAAAAAATAGTCATTATTATTGATTGCATTTGATTTTAATTTTGTTATGGTGTTCATAACCACTGACAGTATTAGTAAAAGCGTATGTGGTATCAGAACCAGCTAATTCTGTGGAAAATACCACAGTTGTAAGAGACAATTTGTTCTCTCACATGAAGATTGGGACATTCCTTTGCAATAAGAAGTTAAGGATATAGTAAAAGTTACTTAAGAATAGGATTTTCAAAAGAAAAGACAGATTCTTCACTAAAATAGTAGTAGTTTTAAATAGTATTAGCAAGAGTTTTTATACGTAAACTGATGTTACAATTAGTTGAAATTTTGGCGGTAGTAACACTAAAATCCCTATGTTATATAACTTTGAAAATAATCTGTAACAGATTTTAATTGGCGAAATGACGCCACAAAATCGCATACATATTTCAATAAAACAATGCTGCTCTGAAAAGTTTCAGACAAACAATATTGGGACATTGTGCATGAGTTTTTCCTGTAAAAAGTTAGCAATACTGTCCCTGACACCTACAATTAAATAAAATCTGCAGGCCTTGCAAAATTTGTTCAGCTAATTGAGACACTTATTGTATGTGTAGGTATGAGAAATGTATTTCTGAGTCCTTTTGTTACTTGTCGAACCTAAATCACCGTACCTATATTCAAATATAGTAAACGAAAAATTGTAGAATACGGCAGTACATTTCTATGATTTCTATATTATCTATATCGCATGACTTTGTTTAATGTTTTATATATTGGAACTTCAGTGTAGGTGGAATTGACAATGGAGATATTCTAAATGCAATTAAAAAATTAAAGTCAAAGCGATCTATGGGTCTCGATAATATACCTGCTTATGTATACAAGGGTTGTGCTGAATTATTTCTGGTTCCTTTGAAGCACATTTTTAACTTGTCACTTGCGAGCGGATATTTTCCTGATCGGTGGAAGTTGGCTAAGGTAGTACCCGTGTTTAAGAAAGGTGATAGAAAGATGATGATTAATTATCGCCCAATTTCTGTTCTTCCGGTTGTGGCCAGGATATTCGAGCAAATACTTTACACCAAGATCTTTGAGATGATTAAAAATAGGATAGCACTTGAACAGCATGGATTTTATTGCGGCAGATCTATTGAATCAAATTTAATTATGATTTGCGAGGATATTGCGCAAGCCATCAATAATAAGGCGCAATTGGACGTTGTTTACACTGATTTCTCTAAGGCCTTTGACAGTGTTAATCACGATGTGCTTTTAAATAAATTACATATGTTCGGATTTTCAAGGGTTTTATTTAATTTCTTTGCGTCCTATTTATGTAACAGAAGACAGTGTGTGTATTACGGCGGTGAATACTCACATTCCTATATGGTTAGTTCTGGTGTTCCCCAAGCAAGTAATCTGGGGCCTTTGCTGTTTTTAATTTTTATTAATGATCTCCCGTCAATTCTTCAATTCTCCAACTGTTTGCTATATGCAGATGATTGCAAAATCTATCGGCGTATTAGTTCTCCTTCTGACTCATCAAAATTGCAGATTGACTTAAATAATCTGTCGCAGTGGTGTCAGCGTAATAAGCTAGCACTGAATATCTCTAAGTGCTCCGTTATTAGTTTTACAAGAAAAAAGTTCCTTTCATGTTTGAGTATAAAATAAATAGTTTGGACTTAATTCGTAACACTGATCTTAGGGATCTTGGCATTCTCTTTAATTCTACCTTTTCTTTTAATAATCACATCAATGTCATCGCGGCTGAGGCTTACAGAAATTTATCTTTTATAAGGCGTAACACCAGGGATTTTAGAGATATTCGTTCAATTCTGATACTATACAATGCTTTTGTACGCTCTAAATTAGAGTTTGGATCCGTGATATGGTCACCGAATACTCTTAAACATAGTAAAATCATAGAGAGGATACAGAATCTTTTTTTGAAATACATTTATTTTAAAAAAACATGGGGTTAACCCTCCTTTTGAATCGTTCGAAGGTCTGCGGGCTGAATTTCGTTTGCCTCTTTTGAAGCGTCGACGTGAATTTGCTGTATTATACACACTATTCAAAGTATTTAATAACTTCTTTGATAACGCTAAGTTGTTATGCTTATTCAAATTACATATTCCTTACTATAGTATAAGACCGGGACCTCCTATGCACGCTGCAGCGTCTGCTCTTGGTCCTGTAAATTTAATTTGCCAATTATACAACCAGTATTATGACGTCGTTGAAATTTTCGGCATAACCAAGGGTGAGTTTTGTAAGCATGTAAAGAGTGCATTGTTCGCCTTAGGTCCACTTTGATTTTGCATTATATTTCTGAGGCCTTGATTGTCCCTCTCACATTCTTACATTCTTACAGTCTTATAGTTAAAAATAATTGTCTTTTTTTTTTTTCTTTTTTTTTTTTTCTTTTTTTCTCTTTTTTTCGGCATATGTATTTGTAGCATAATTTTTAATGTTGGTGTGTTCTGTTTGACTGCTGTCTGTATTGTTATGAAGCTTTTGAGGGTATAGCTTGAGCACCTTATTATATTCAGTAGTGTAAGATTAAGTTTAGGATACATGTAATTAGTTGTTTTATGTGCAACTGTTTGTATCTAAATAAATAAATAAATAAATAAATAATATTCATGATACATATACATGTGTGGAGAAGTCAAAATAGGACACAAACAGTAGTACAATATTACAATGTACACACATCAAAAATTCTGAAATTACAGTCAATACTAAATTCTACCACGTAACACAACATAAAGTACAACATAGCAGTTGAACTAAAAAAAAGTGGACAAAATCCATATAAACAAACAAGTATATGTTTTTAGTCAGCTAGTAAATTGACCAAACAAATGTGTACATCTATAAAACAGTTAGAGTTTACTAGAGAAAATTGCCCCAATGTCTTAAAACACTATATCTGACAAAAATTTTCTAATGCGTATTTTAAACTGTCTATTTGGCATTTATTTCAGTCTTGAAAAAGTTCATAACTTTCTTTAACGAATACTGCGCACATATAGTTATACCATAACCCAGTTAAGGTAAGTATCTTGTTCACGTTAAACATTTCTCTGTAGGATGCATTATATTTCAGGTTAAAAACACTTCGGATGCACCTCTTCTGCAAAACAAATATGCGCGATGCTTCAGTAGATGTTCCCCAGAATATAATTCCGTATTGTATCCTCGTTTGCACATGGGCAAAATAGGCAGAACGACTTGCTTTAATGTATACAGATTACGAAATTAGTCGTAGTGCATAATTGAATGAAGATATTTTTGTGGCTAAATAGTTAATACGGTTTTTCCAATTTAGCTGTGAATCTACCTCGAAGCCAAGAAATTTAACGGAGTCACTAATGGTAGGTACCTATATTATTATTATATTTGTATGTTTTTTCACTCATTCGAAAATATTCAAATTTTATAAAAGCAGTTTTCCCAATATTTAATTTTAAATCATTTTGTTTAAACCACATATTGAAACTGAACTGTAGCCTTTACATCAGGTTCAATCTCTTCATTAGTTGATCGCATTATAACTGCTGTATAATAACCATTCTGAAATTCTTTTGTGGTCGGTAGATATTACAGCCTGTTTTCTACTGTTTAGATATGACATTATCAACTTGAAACCCATTCCTCTGACGCCTAGTATTTCCAGTTTAGTACAGAGTTACATGTTACAGTTACATTAACAGAATCAAAGGCTTTTGTAAGAGCCATGAATATACCCAGGGTAGCTCCACCGCCATTCACACCTTCCAGGATCTCCATGATCCATGTATCCATTTTGATTTTTATGTAGTATATTGTTCTGTACTAAAAAATTATATAATCTATCAAAAATAATTCTTTCAAATAGCTTTGAGAAATGGACCAGTAGAGCTATTGGCCTATAATTACAAAGATCTGACCTTTCTCCTTTTTGATATATTAATTTTATCAGGGATTATTTAACACTCCATTCTTCATTCTCATATTTATTATTTTTTCTAAGATTATAGCAAATTTCAGACCACATTGTTTGATTAACTGCACAGGTATTCTATTACATCCCACTCAGCTGTTGTGGGCCTTAGCATCAAAGTTTTTGAATTGGGCTCTATATTTAATTAGTTCAGAGGTTCACTGTCAATGTGTTGGCATAAAACAATTAATTTCTTATTAATTGATGTTAATAAAACCTCATCATCTCATATTACAATATCTGCTGTTCGTTTTCTTTGTATGATTATCGGGTGTTATTCTTTTTACTAAATTCTAAGTGGCTTTTATTTTATTATCCGCATTACAGATGTAATCCGTGTTTCTTTTCTTTTTTTTTAATGCTGGATTTCATTATTCAGACTTTTACAAAAAGTTTTACACCTGGTCCTGCTTGTCTGTTTTTGATAAGATCTTCATACATCTGCCTGTTCCTTAAGGCTTTCTGTCTAATTTCATCCGTTATGTAGCTTTCTTTACGATAACTATGTCTTATTAACTTTGTTTCAGATAATTATTTATATTTGCTTTTCATTGTATTAAGTAAACTAGATATTCTTATACTATCCACCACCTCAGAGGAAAGTACCGAGTCCATATCGTTTTTAATAAAGTTAGAATAGAAATTAATGGTTTTATCCATGTCACAATCAACAGTTAGTTATTGTGACGGAGACTTTCCATAGTACCTACTTATAAAACCTAAACTCAAATCTTTAATCTACTTAATAATTCCAAATTGAATAATTCTGGTATTTTGGGAGAGAGTGGTGTATACTCCATAACTTGTTCCACATGTAACTGTAGATATATTGGTCAAACAGGTAGACTTTTACAAAAAAAGAATCAACGAGCATAAATTTCAATCCAACTCCAATATTTCCAAACATAAAATAGATACTGGTTACAATAACAACTATGATAACCCACAATTACTGCATAAATTTCATAAAAGTCAAAAACTGAACCTATTAGAAATTATGAAAATTGAAAATCATGAACTTAAATATAATTTATTAACTGATCAAATTGATACTAACAAAAAAACCTTTACATAATTGACTTTTGACCACTTTATACAGGGTGTGGCATCTTCCTGGGATCGGCTGATTGTGGCTTTGCTATGTATTTTATCGAAAAATGTTCTTAGTAAAAGATGCCTAGAATGAAGTTCTCTATAGCAAGGAAATATTTTCTTATATACAGGGTGTTCAGTTTTGTCTGTACGACAAGTTACTATGTTTATTTAAATGGAACATCTTATATATTATTGCATTTTTGAATTTCTTGATGTAATATAAGGTAATTTTAATTAACAAACCCTGCTCTAAAACCCAACAGTTTTCGAGATATTTCCTTTCGAAAGGAAAAAATGCATTTACACAGAGTACTTAAAAAATGAATCTGGCCTTTCCTAATAATCGTTTTGAAACAAATCGTGGGTATTATTATAATGACACTTCAAGCCTTATTTTCCACACTAAACATTCATATTATATTATACTGGGTGTTTAATAATCGAAATTAAATACCTTCAAACGACTAAAACTCGTTTATTTCAAACGGAACATCCTGTATATTTTTATGCTAACTATTGCAGATTTTTCCTCTCTTTTGATTCTGTATAGCATTCCCTATACCTAAAGTTTATATATTTGGAGTTCAAAGTAATTTTGTACAAAAATCTAAAATTTGACATAAAAATAGGGTTACAATTTTATTTCGGTCCTCCTTATTCAGAATATTTTGTAAAAAATAGTTGTTTTAGTAATAAAATAATCATTCAATATATTGAAACTACATAATATAACGCTATATTTATTACAAGTAATAAAATAATCATTCAATATATTGAAACTACATAATATACCGCTATATTTATTACAAGCCGCTTTAAATCAATAAAAATCGTAATTTTCATCTTAAGTAAAACATGACAAATAGACAATGATTAAATATTTGTTTTTAATTAAATTATTTAAGAACTTACTATAAAAATTGTTCAATGTGACCACCCTCTCTATTAATGCACATACATATCGCTAAACGCTGCCGAAACTATAATTTTACTCGAAAAAGTGTTTCAAGAGAAACACTTGGGGAGAAAATATTAGAGTAGGTAAATACGATGATTACAGCAATCAGCTACAGAATTTGACAAATAAGTAAATTCATTTCAGCTATTATTCAAAGTATCTATAGATTGTAGATTAAAAATATACAGGATGTTCTATTTGAAATAAACGAGTTTTAGTCGTTTGAAGGTATTTAATTTATGTAATATACGGAATCTAAAGAGAGGAAAAATCTGCAATAGTTAGCATAAAAATATACAGGATGTTCTCTTTGAAATAAACGAGTTTTAGTCGTTTGAAGGTATTTAATTTCAAAAAAATAATTCGAAAATAAAGCTTGAAGTGTCATTATAATAATACCCACGATTTGTTTGAAAACGATTATTAGGAAAGGCCAGATTCATTTTTTAAGTACTCTGTGTAAATGCATTTTGTTCCTTTCGAAAGGGAATATCTCGAAAACTGTTGGGTTTTAGAGCAGAGTATGTTAATTAAAATTACCTTATATTACATCAAGGAATTCAAAAATAGAGTGTTCCATTTAAATAAACAAAGTAACCTGTCGTACAGGTAAAACTGAACATCCTGTATATAAGAAAATATTTTCCTGCTATAGAGAACTTCATTCTAGACATCTTCTACTAAGAACATTTTTCGATAAAATAAATAGCAAAACCACAATCAGCCGACCCAGGAAGATGCTACACTCTGTATATATTTTTCACATTTGCATAGATTTAAATTTTCTAGTCACGCTTAGTACGGAACAATAGCTCCATTAATTACTAATTAATCAGATGTGAGTGTTAAATTAATAATACAGTATAATACATAATTCCTTCGGAAGTATCACAAACACAATGGGGTTTATAAATGAACTTTGAGGCACTCCAATAGGAAGCTTCAAATCAATTAAAGCCTAGCTTTTCAGTTGTTGGGACACAAAATAAACAATTTATGGGTAATTTTTCTTATTCCAAGTGGTTTCAATGTTGTACAGAATATCTTGTATCCAGTTCATTAATTTAAGTAAAGTACTTCGTATGTGAATATGTCCAGGCACCCTCCAATTTATTAGGATGTGATTAAATTACAGCGTTAGATTGTTTATTATTTATACGTAATCAACACTCGTGAATTTGGTTCTACACTTTCCCGCCAAGAGATATAGCAAATCTGTGTAATACTGTCATGTGCTTCAATCAAACTGACTATGATGCGAGAACTATGGTAGACGTGTCAAGTACGCGACGAATTAAGTGAAAAGAGAGCTACAATGAGAGTGTGTTAGTAACGGTAGACAATGCGCATCTCTAATGCAGATGCAATTGTTATGCAACGGCAAGTGTGACATAACATGAAACTTCCCTCAGTCGTAATGCACTAATAACAGCTAGTATCATTTAACGGTTGTAATAGCATTTTGCAAGTGTTGCTCTCGTTTACTAAATCAATTATAAAGCTCGTTAAAATGTTTTGTTTTCACTAATATGCGGGAATTATTCTTAAATTAGATTGACTTCCCAATGAAAACTGACATTAAACATATATTTGCTAGCTATATAACTTTATAAGTAGAACAACAACTAAAAAAATGAAACTAATTAGCTGTTCCGCTAGAACAACATCATTATTTCGGTATTTCTTTGCCGAATAAGTTATTATTTATCATAAACACTACGTTTCTGCATTTGTCATTTCTACTCCTAGTATTCTATTTGTTATGCACAATCCTTTATTAACGCTTTACGTACGAATTCTTCCTTTTTCGTACTGAATTATCCATATACTTACTACCCAAGTTGTATGTAGGTATATGAAGCACCGCCAGAAGTGAACACAGACATGTTGTATGCAGCATTCTCGCTCTCGGCCTCCAAGATACTCCGAAATTTATGGAGCCATTCGAATGAAATCATAATGCATTTATCTATAGTTTTGGTACAACAATAAGGGCAATAAATTATGAGCAGAAAAGCATGTAACGCCGGCATCTTCTTGTATGACATAGTTATGCGGAGCAATATTCAAGCGAGAGACTTTATCTACTCGGAAGAATAAAAAATTGGTATTTATTGGCGTTAAATTATATCTGAGTTAGATAGCGGTTTTATACCACCGTAATATTATGGTCATTACTTAAATCTTAACTCTGCAGATTGCTCTCATAGATAGAAAAATTTTTGCACTATTAGCAAATGTAATATGTTTTTTAACACATACGTGAAAATTATAGGTACATATACAGTGTGTCCCAAAATTTTTTATACAAATGGAGAAAAAGTTTATATTACATTTCACTAAAAAAGACTTGATAAAAAGCTCTGCACGACTTGTAGATCCTTAATCAAAAACAACATTTTTAAAACATTGGCTGGGATACAGGGAAATTACATCTACAGACTGTAGTGCTTTTTCCAGATAAAATTCTCTTGTTAGATTAATGCGCTTTGGAATATGTAATAACTGTCAACAAATGTCAAGTGTTAAAATTGTTCTTATTGTTGGAGACAGTTATGTGGGGCTACGTAAAAGAAAGAGTATACATTCACAAGCCATTTAAAGATGTGGACCTTGAAATGTTGTTCTTGATTATCGATCAACAAGTCATGCAGAGCTTTTTATCAAGATTTTTTTTTGTGAAATGTAATATAAACTTTTTCTCCACTTGTATAAAACTTTTTGGGACACACTGTATAAAAGAAGGTGTGCAGTGGTATAAATACCCAAACAATATTTCCCAATTTTGCTTCCTGTAAGTTTTTCTAACAGCTATAGTCATACATTGTTGAGAAAAGCGAATTTTATGATGACAACGTCCGGAGTGACTCAAAGCTCTCGTTTGGAACCTCTGCTGTGTACATTAGTACCATTAATAGGATTCTTATCAAGGTTTAGTATATGTTGATCTATATTTCTTAGCAGATTGTTATCGTTTCCAAGATAATAGAATCGTTTGTACTGCTACTGTGATAGAAAGAAAATTTGAATTAAAATTATATAGATGCCACTAGACATATTTTTAGTTAAAACGGGGAAGATTGAAGTTATAATTATTGCAAGATTTGCTTAAAACTTTTGACTAATTTGAGACTATAGAAGAAAACCATTTATTGTAGTATGGTGTGCAGATAAACTACATGATTTAATTATAAATTCAAGCATTTCTTTTGCGCATCTATTAAATGCCAGTTTGGGGGAAAAAACCAACTAATTTGTGGATTTATTAAATACGTACACACTAAAATGAAAAAGGCCATTCAGGTTTCAAGTCTAGCCCTCCACTGTGACGTTTGAAGCTAATAAATACGATAAAAGTGTACAAGTATTTTCTACTAACTAGGAAGCATCCACTGAATAATTAATATGGTTAAGTAGTCGACTTTTATTCTTATGCAATTTTAATCGAACCTGCTTTTCAATGAAGTGATACCGATTAAATGTCTCTCTCCAAAATGAACGTGAAGTTAAATTATTTAAAACATGTTAATTGACATGGAGACAGTCTCCTCATTTCTTCATATATGTCGATGAATCACATGTCACGAAGATATTTAGACGATGATGTAACAGTAAAGACAACGATTGCAACTGAATAAGTAATAAAACAGCGATCAACGATCGCGATAAGAATATACCAGCAAAAAAGAAGACGTCGCATATTTATGTGACTGTCGTAGAAAACGTACGGATATTAATAAAAGTTAAGGCCGTAGAAATACCTAAATGCAACCAACGGTTTATTACTTCAAACGGCCCCATTTGCATTGCAAATGGCGCCTAGCGGCAAGACTAATAGATCTTGACTGGTGTGCACCTATGTTTACTCCCGTTTAAATATATAATTGGACTGATTCACTTTGCGGGTGGACTATAATACGGACGGGTTTTCATCGCTACTGGAATAAATTGTAGGGGAATTCAATTTGATGAAGTTGTAAGGGTTTTTATAATTGACGTTTGGAAATGACGTCTCCGACTGACTCAATGTAATAAGGGTTATCATGACATAATTAACTTGTCGTAATATTTCATTATAAGAGTGAAATAATTACTGCGTGATCTAAGATCACAATTAAGTAACTAAATTGAGTTTAATTTTGAAAATATGTAGTACAGTCTTGAATTCCAACTGTAATAAAAGCGATTTATTTTTTATTTAATAAAGCATATTAGTATATGAGTCAACAGTAAATTATAACTTGGCTGTAGCTATTTATGAATATGTGATGAGCAAAGATGTAATGTTGGACTACCACTTATTCTGCTCGAACTACCGCATACCGTGGTTTAAAGCATGGTCAACTCTTCTAAACTCACAATCAAATACTATAATCTTACTTATTTTTTGCATTCTAAAATGGTTCGCAATCTGTCCTATATATGGATTGTCAATTATCGTCGTCACATTGAAACGTATTCCTTAACTTAAAATAGATACCTAATGTACAGTCGAAAGCATGGAATTCAAGACACTAATAATTAGCAACTGTAAATATGTCTTTCATATAGAGTTTTATTGAAATTTATTAATGACATTTAAAAATATGTCTAGGGTTACGCACGCATGTCACCGATACATAACCTGAAGCTACAAGTGACAGTAAAATACCCGTTCACAATAGTAAATATTTTGACAAAACTGCTGTACTTATTAGTTGTTTGGAATTCTATGCTCTCAACTGTATACTGGTTTGCAATAATATCTCGTACACCTTAATATCAAACAAACTAATTTTATATTCGACTGCATCATAGTTGCCTATTTTATGATCTACTTTACCGTCCAGAAAGTGATACTTTAAAGTACTAGTACTTAAAAACTGACTCTTATGTCAGTGTCAAATAAATGTCAAAATCAGCTCAAAACTTTGCTATATTATTTGATGTACACCATTAGCGGTACGCCGCGTAAATAGCTGAAACTTAGATTTATTAACTAAAAGTGAGTCTCTAGCATTTGCAGCTAATTTTTTTATAACTTGTTGTTCCGCATTCATCTTGCAATTAAGACCCTGACAATTTTAACAAGTCATTTGACGTTTGTTCAAATAACAAAATACTGTCAACATACCCAGCTCTTACGATGCTTACGATCTGTCGATGTCGATAGTATAATATTTTTTTTAGTATGCATGCATCATAAACTGATCAAAACATCAGTGGCGGCTCGTGGTCAATTATACTGGGAGGTCTAAAATAAATTTAAAAAATAGGCATACTTAAAAAAATATAAATATTTTACCTTTAAATAGTCTTAAACTGGAGGTCCATTCTTCGTTCTTTAGCAGTGGAAAAGTGTTGAATAACACGTTCGTTAAAATCGCATATTCCTTTTACAAATGACTTCTCGATACTCAACACCGCTAAAGCGGATAATCTGTCTTGCCCCATGGTGTTGCGTAAGAAAAACAACGCTCACTTTCATTTCAACAGTTGTCATTGGCAGTGTGCACAGTAAAGTTAATAAATTGACAGTTTGAGAAAACGTAAAACTTTAAATGAAATGTTTCCTCTGCCGAATTTTGTACATTTTCAAATGAGAAATATTCCATTAAAATATATAAAAAATTCATTGGAAATATGTATACTGTAAATACGGTTACATATTTGAACAAATTTTTAATATATTCCAACGATATATTTCCTACCATTTGAAGTATATAAAATTCAGTAATGTAAACTCACAAGACAAATTTGCTTATAAAATCACATATTAGATAATTAAAGCTGTTTTTAATATAATGGCAAAAAGTTAAGCGAGGTTATAATACCATGATTTCATTTCTGTAAGATTTATTGTACTACATATATTATATACACAACTCGTGCATACAAGAATTATTAATTAATTAATTATTTTAGTGATTTAACAAATTTATTATATGCCATTATTAATATCATGTCTTTTGCGTTTTAGACAAGTAATACGCCTGTTAAAACTTGCCATTAAATGTGTTGCACCCCAGAACCTTATTAAATTTTAAAAATTCTTTGTTTGTTTCACTATGGACAAGACACCACGTTAAGATTAAGTCATTTCCTTACATTCTTATATACAATTTTTGATATTTTAGTCCATGAACAAATATCGAAGGCTATAATATTCATTTAAATATTTTAAAATGCTGCATACCGTTTTATTAGCCACTGTTATAAAACTGTTTGACAACAACTTTCACACACATAACCTAAATAGCAAACTATTCCAATTCCAATTTTATTCTTCAAGGGTTCCATCTACCGTGATAAATATCAACTATTCTGCCTCCCTAAAATATAGAGGGCTGCACTAGTTCCATTTTAAATGTTGGCGGTCAGTGCCAATGGTATGAGTGGGCTTATGACCCAAACTAGATTATATGCTTCGTATGTTCGCGTCGGTTCGGGCGCTGCGAGTTCTTCGGATATTTCCGTGTAGCTTTAATACAATGAGGACAGTTCGCACCGCCAGCCCAACGTTCAGGAGGTTGGAAGTTGGAATACGAGGGTCGGCCGATAAATTTTAAGTTTTTAAGTTAATTTATATTTGTGACTTTTGCGAGTAAATTACCTATTTTAATAAAACACGTAATAATTAATATTTCTTTATATATTGTCAAAATTTTTGGGAGGTCATTGACCAAATGACTCTATGGACGAGCCGCCACTAATCAAAACACACCCATAAGCGTGCATAATCGGGCCTTTATCGCACGGCGTGCGTATAAAGGTTGCTTGGGAACAGCCAATCCCAAGCGTTTAATAGTCCAGTGAAATGTCAGGAAATGTCAAATGACATATAGGTACATGTCATGTATTGAAATTATTGATTTGATTTCTTCTAATTAAAATTATTGTTGCATTTATACTAAAAAATATCGTATGACACTCGTGCATAATTAGCTTTTAAAGCACTCGTAACGTATTTTGTACTCGCTTATCAAAACCTGTCATTTCACGATTCGATTTGCGTGCGTAAAAAGTCACTTTAAGCACGAGTGCGTAAAAGTAAAGTTGGTACTTCCTGGAACTTGATTAATTTAATGACATTTTAAAATCATAAATCCCTAACCTTAATAATATGGTCATAAACGATAACATAGAATAACTTAATAGAATGGCAAGTACGGCAGTGGGGATGAACGACTATTGCAGCGCCTCTTGCAGTCATACCGGTACTACTTAAGGCACAATTTAGCGCGCGGGTTATTTAAAATTTTGTTTCTGTATTTTATCAAATGATTGCATCAGACAAAAATTGAAATTTAACTGACATTGCGATTTGAGACAAATAAGTAATACATATATGCACGTTAGAATGTTTGACATACGTAATGATTTGATGAAATGGCAGTTTAGTATGGATAATGTCAATATATAAGCATAGAAGTACTGAATGCTACCTATTATTACTTTAGTTAAAACAAACATAAGTCTTATTTCATGTTATGTCATTATAATAAATAGAATATTTAAACTGCTTAGAGCAATTCATATAACTGATTAAACTATAAGAATACCAAGCAAATTCGCAGATGGTATAGACCTTAAAACCAATTGGGAACCATTTAAACATTCCATTGTGGAGAAAAAGTATGGAATATTAGTTTTTGATTATCACAATTAAACATGTCTGGTTATTAATTCGTTACAATCATACCTTCAATATCTTTCTTCACTGGAAATCGCCGTCTATTATTCATATATAGGTACACTTTATTCATTAAAATATACCTAAAGTAATATTTTCAAATTACCTGCATAATACATACCTACATAGGCGAAGCGATATCTGTATAATCAGGATATCAGAACACTTCTTTTTATAAGATAGTTAAATTTCTCGGTTCGCTTTTATCAAAAACGCATTTTTTGTGTATAATGTTAAAATAATATGCAATACAAAAATGACAGAAGACAATAGTGACAGGATATTGACCATGGTGACAGCGAAAAAATCATCAAGAAAAGGTAAATTTACGCACTGAGTGAGAGAGATAACATTCGTTTAGTACCGGTATGACTGGGAGATGGCGTTGTTGTTCTCGTTCAAAGCCTATTTAGCTAGTCGCCACACCATGAACGATAACGTATTTAACAATATGTATTATTATTATAGTTCTCGTACAAAAACGATTGTACAAACTTCGTGCGTGAAACATTTTGCGAATTCGTGAAACTGGTCACTCATTCGCGAAATATGATTTCACGCACTTGGTTCGTAAATATCTATTTTAAGATTATTTTTCAAGGTAAGCTGACTTTAAATTTGACACAGGCAACAGATTATGCATAGAGGTTATGGTAAATTATACAAGTACTGTACTACTTTCGGAAATGAAACGTCAAATTAGAAATGCCATAAAAAGCTGAAATCAATATAGGTGAAACTAGAGGTTTGTTCCTACAACGTTGGAAACAGGTCGGTGATCGAATAGCACATGCGTAATATAAGAAGTGCGTTCCAACAACTTCGAACTAAAGATCACGTACGGCAGGTCAGACGTTCCAACAAATCTTCTGTGATTTGCCGACAGTTTGCCGGCTATCAGAACGATTTTTCTTAAATCGACGTAGTACAATTGCAACGCATGCGCCTTGTCCTCACAGACTAGGTAGTTGATAGGCTGTGTTGTCAACCATTCCAACAAGTACTTTTGAATCGCCTAATCCGAAACTTGTCTGCAACCAAGCATGCGCAGTAGAACGATACGCCGACTAGTTGCCAATATTTTGTTGGAACAAACCTTAGGTGTACCTACGAGATTTTATTGCAAGCGAGTGCTTTGGATCACAATGGCCTTGAAAACTTGTACACGATGTATAAATATAGTCAAAATTCAATTGAACGTCAAAATGATAGTAAAAGTTTTCTGGCCGCAATAAGGCCTCTCAGAAACTTTGCACTTTTATTTTATCTAAGATTTTTGAGATATAGGTGTCTGATTTGTTTTTTTAATGAATGTAAGTCGTGGAAATTTAAGATTATAATTGATTCAAATTGACATACCTATGTCACGATGGAACGGTTTCGTGTCCCTCAATGTAGCTTGGATGAAAGGGAATCTTTTGTTGTGCATGTGAAACTGACGACCAATACGGTTGAACAGAAAATGGCAAGTTTCAGCAGAGCAGTTTTCAGCGACGCCATACACAATATTGTGCTGTCTGGTAGAAATAAGCGATGTACTTTTACATCCAAAAGTACAGAAAAGAAATTCAACAAATGCAGAGAAATATACTTGTGCACACATTAATCCAAAATCCCTGATAGATGAAGAAGAAAATTGGAAAATCTCATAATATGATTAGGACAATCATGTAGAGAAAGGAACCTGACGAAAGCAAGAAGCAAACAACGGTAGAGACTGAAAGAGATAGATAGATAGAAGCCTCTACCATAGTGAACAAGAGAGGAGGAGAGAAGTAAGTCTGATGATCAAGACAATAAATGGTATCCAATGTTATATTTAAAATGGTTCCGGATACCGTTAAAGGCTTGCCGAAAGAGTTTGCTTAGTGGTTCATAAAGCATTTTCAGCCCTGCAAAATATTAATTTCCACTTGGTTTTACAATTAGTAACCAGGTAGTCCAGTAGAGTGATTATTATGACTGATATGAAAAAATACCATAGTATTTTTCAAATTTTCATCTGCGTTTCTGTCAGTATATACATACATCTTGCCAACCAGCACTGTGTAGCAGCAAATTTTTTGTTATTGTTGCATGTTTGAATACAGGTTCAGAAATTAATAACTTTATTCTATTCCTATACACTTGCTGTACTTGCTGTTTTTTTTCTTTGTAATGGGTGAATATGTCACCTACTTTATTACGGTCACGATCACTAGATTTATAACTAGAAGTCAGATACGATATACATAAATACGTTGACACTTATTGTCTACACAATAATATTATTAAAAGCAGTTGCATTATTACGAACTACTTATCACCCTGAAAGCATCACGTCTCATTCTGCACAATAACAATTCATAATGACCGTGGTACAGGAGAGATTAAGGCCGATACAACCACAATGACACGCTGCACAACACGATCGTTATTTTTTTTGCTTCTTTCTATTTCCTTTCTCGCCTCGAACAACGGATTAGTCATTAATATTAAATGACAGCCGACGTTCCAGTAGCTCTTTACCGCTGTAGCTACACTGTGGGTGTTACAAAGCTTCGGCGTAGTTGTCGCTTTTCACTTTTAGAAAAGAATGAAAAAGAGAGGTGAACAATGCACGTATCGCATGGTTGCGATAAATATTCTAGTATTTCGTGTGGCATGATAAAGAAAAAAAAAGTGAAATATTAAGAGAAGAAGTTGGATTTGCGGGTACTCACCTTGGTTGCCGTAATCTACTTTGAATGAAGGAGGTAAATTCCATTCGAGAGACCATGCTTGCCGCCAACAGATTGAGTAAAAAGAGTAAAGCAATTTCCAGATACCTGCAAATAAAGATATATATAATTAAATAAAAAATTTTTGAATATTCTTCTTGGAAATATGATTTTATTATTCTATTCATTTAAATAGCTTTTAAATTTATTTAAAGTTAAATTTCGAAACTATCCGCGCATATGCTTAAATATGTTTACACATTCAATGCAGGTTATGCGAGTCCAACTTGAGATATGTAGGTTATAGTAATAAGACTAACTAGTCCGGCCTGACATAGTTTAGTATTATCAGCCTTGGGTAATCAAAAATTCACGGGAATGGGGCACAGCCCTTCGGCCTGATAATTAAGACTACGGGAGGAGCCAACCTGAGCGCAAGAGTGGAGAGATGCAAACAGAAACAAAATCAAATAACGTAGTATTAGCAAAAAATGTACCGGGTGGCCAACTAAGAATGGCAGTCAAACATATCTCACGAACGGTTCAAAGTACAGCTTTAGGAAAAAAATATCACTGACTAAACTGGCCCCGCGAAGCAGCTGGAAATTATTTTGGGAAGTGTAGGGTGACCTCTAGATAGCGTAACTGTTATATTAAATTTACCAACTTAAGGTCTATCACAAACATTAAAATCACAATCTTCTAAAAATTACGCATATTTTACATTGAACCAATTTTTTGTATTTCGCCAAATAAGGGGCAACACTAATACAAATTCTAAAATTAGAAAAAAAATATTTGGCCCAGCTACCTCCGATCTATCGGGACTACGATTTAAACCGGGAGTGCAAGATTTGTTTATCTGTAAATGCTACTATACAATGTCAAATTGAATACATGCACATGTTGCACGTTATGCGTTAGATCGTTAAATATAAGATAGGATAGAATCTGTTGTAGTAACATAAATATAGGGTTTTTGAAGCCATATAAATATAGTCCAGGTAGCTAATTTTCAATTATAAGAAAAGTAAACGCAATAAAGTCAAATAAAAAATTTATTTATATTTTAAATAACAGTATTAAATAAAATTAATATTTAATTGTATCCTCTTCAGCTTTTATTACGGCTTTTACCCTTTTTGGCATACTAGATATAATTCTTTAACAGATACCTGGCAAAATTAATTGCCATTTCTGCAAAATTATTTTTTTAAGGTCAGTTTGTGATGACATTTTATGTCTTCGTATATTTTCTTTTAAAATATGCCACAAATTTTCAATTGGTGACAAGTCAGACGATTGGGGAAGCCATTTTAGTAATGGTACCTTGTTTTATTTAAACCATCTCATAGCTGCCTGAGATTTATGGCATGGCGGATTATCTTGCTGAAAGAAATATTGGCCTGACTCCCATTCATAAAGTTGTACAATGGATGGCTGCAGTACTTCTTCCAACATTTCTATGTACCGCATGCCATTCATTCGCCCCTCATATAAATACACTTCCCCAGCTCCCTCTGCTGTCATACACCCCCCATATCATAGTATTTCCTCCGCCAAATGTAACAGTATTAACTATATATTGTGGATGATACTCTTCCCTTCGTCTCCTCATCACATACTGACCACCAGGCGTGCTGAATAACTGCAAATAAACAAAACAAATTTTTAAGTTTAATGTTTTCTTATTTTGTAATGAAAATTATGAAATTATTGTTTTCATGGTAACTAAATGGAAGTTTAGGCATGCCAGTTTCGTACCTTTATATTAAATTCATCAGACCATATAACTTTTTGCCAATTGTCTTCTGTCCAATTTTTATATGTTTGTGTCCAAGCAAGGCGTAGTTTCCTTTGCCTCTCTGTGAGAAACCGCTTGCGTCGCGGTCTACATCCATGTAAATTTGCTGATACCAATCGTCTTCGAATCGTACGTACTGAAATTTCAACACCATGCTGGTCTCGAAGGACTGCAGAGAGTTGTTTCGAAGTTCTTCTTCTGTCTCGCAATGCAATTCACACATTCTGTCTTCTTTACCTACTCGATATCAGTCTCTTTCTACCATTATTAAGTGTGTATCGATCATACGATCCTGTTTGTAAGAATCGTTTTACGGTGTTTTGCACTGCACACTGGGAACACTTCATTTCTTTTGCAGTGTTCCTTTGCGATACCCCTGTCTGTGTAGTAAAACAATTTGGCCCCACGCTGCTTCACTCAATTGAGGTTTTTTAGGCATACCTGTTGTTGAACAAATGTTAATAAACAAATATGAATATATATTAACAAAATTTTAATTCAATTTAGAAGCAAAAAGGGAGCACAACGATCTCTACTGTTGACTTAAAATAAATTAAAATATTATATTTGCTGCACTCCCTACATTTTCTTATTTATCGCCGCTTCTTACAACTGCCATTTACAAATTCTGTACGTTCTCACGGTTTATGACCAGCCAAAACCAGCCGGTTTACTTGGAATTTTGATAATAGCATATCTAAGCATATGGATTTTAGGAATTTAAGACTATAACATACGGCAACGGCTGTATAGTAATTTACATAAATTTTAATCTGAAATAATATATGTTATTTGTATAGTATCATTAAATATTAGAAATCATAAAATAACAATGTGATACAGACATCTTTTAGAGAAGAGAGAGAATTGATATAGAGACACCTGAGATCTTTTCTGAATTTGTATACAAATTAACGCCTCTCAAGTTTGCAACCTGTCATACTCATAAATTCGGCCTCCCCTTCAACTGCGTGACCTTAACTTAGAAAAAGAAATTAAACACGGTAATTTGTGTGGGATCACCGAAAGCGACTACCAGCCCTCGGTGGAGAACGGGTCGGCGGCAGTTGTGAAGACGCACGACGGCCGAAGGGACGTTGTATTATATTGTACTATTTTGATTTGTAATTTTGTTGATTAAGTGAAATGTCAAATGACATAACATAGAGATATGTCATTCGATATTAACTGTCATATAAAAAGTTGTCATAATAAACGTATACTTCTCGAAGTGTCATAAAACGTATCCCACAAAATTGAGGGCTCAACCGGGATATGTGCATTTTCGGGAAGGAGAAGACCAAAGGTGTTTTAAGACGTGAAAGTAAAATGTTAATGTGAAAGACGCGGTAAAAGAAGTACGAAGACGACGAAGAAACAGACGAGTGTAATATCGAAGTGTAAAGACCAAAAGTATTAAAAGGTAAATAAAATAATAAAGACGTGATAGAATAAATCTAATTACATTTTAAACGAGCGAAAAGAAGGAACTTTTAAGTGAATGTAATAGGACAGTAAGACGAACATATCCATTGAGACGATCGGGCAACTATGACAACATTAGGACAAATATCTCGAGTGGCCGCGAATATTAAAGCTGCACCAACAGCTGTCATTAAAGCGATGCACAAACTAATTTTTGAATACGAGGGTGATCGGAGTAATCGAAAACGACTGCGCGCGTTCGAAGGATTTACGTTTGCGGTAGATTCAGGAGAATACACTAAGAAAACTAAATACGCTAAAGATTCATTAAGTGAACGTGATTTAACATCTATTGCGAATATTTTATGCGTAGATTATAATCAAGCGAATAAAGACACTTTAATAGCAAAAATTTGTAGTGTTTTGATGAACTTGGCACAACTGGAGAACTCTATAAAGAATTCGGAAGATGAAGAAACGGATGATGACGTGGTAGAAGAGGAAACTACTCAAAAAGTACAGCGTGCTCCAAGTCCAACAGCATCAATCAGCGCTACTACAGTACCAACGTTTGGTATCAGCTTTCGAGACGTTGAAGGATCGATAACTCCATTTGACGGCAGCAAACATCACTCAATTAAGAAATGGGTAGAGGATTTTGATGACCTATCTTGCTTACTTGGGTGGGGTGAGTTGCACAAATACATTTTCGCAAAGAAATCTCTACGTGGCCTAGCTAGATTATTTGTTGATGGAGAAAAAAACATCAAATCATGGCCATCCTTAAAAGCAGCTCTTATTAAGGAATTTTCTAAGAAGCTAAATAGTGCTGAGCTACACAAATTGTTATCGGATAGGAAAATGAAAGTGAACGAAACTATTCAGGAATATTTTCTCGTAATGAAAGAACTAGCTACTCACGGGCACATTGAAACAGAGGCATTAATTAGTTATGTAATTGATGGGATTAAAGGCGACCAGCATAATAAAATAGTATTATATGGAGCTACTAGTCTAGAAGAATTCAAAACTAAACTGGATGTCTATATTCGAATGACAACAAAATCTCAAAACAATAACGTAAGAACGCATAATGATCATTCAAAAGGCCCGCAATCTCATACTACTAAAGAAAGCAGGTGTTTTAATTGCGGTCAAATTGGCCATAAGTCAGCTACATGTCAGTCAAAGCATTTGGGTGTCAAATGTTTTAAATGTAATGGTTTTGGACACAAGGGCTTCGAATGTAGATCTAAACGAAGTTCAGCATCTGAGACATCTACTCATTCAAATGAACAAGCAGCATCACCCACGGTGAACAAAATTTATGCAGCAGATTGTAAGAAGATGACGAAAGTAGTAACAATAGAAGATGTAGAATTTACAGCCTTAATTGACACGGGGAGCCAAGTTAATGTTATTAATCAACATATATATAACCAGCTGCATAACCCCAAGTTGATACCTAACTCCATCGTATTAACAGGTTTTGGAAAGAGTACGGTTAAGACAGTCGCATGCATAGAATCCCAAATTATCATTGATGGGAGTACATTTCTTACCAATTTTTATATAGTACCAAATGATGTTTTATCTACACAGGGTATAATTGGATTAGAATTATTAAAACAAGCTGAACTAAGTGTTGACAATAATGGCGTCCAAATAAGTAGATTACCAGAAGATGTACCAGTGATGAGCATTGAACCTCAAATCGAGTACGAACCAGATGTAGGTGCACAAGTAGACTGCCAAATACGAAAGCAAGTTGAACAAGTAATGTGCAGTTATCGACCCGAGAAGGCCAACAGTGCAAATGTGGATTTGAAAATAACATTAGCGAGAGAGAGCGAACCTATTTTTCACAGTCCACGTCGTTTGCCATTCGCCGAGAGAGAAATTGTTGATGTACAAATTGATGAATGGTTACGACAGGGGATAATAGAACCCTGTAGTTCTGAGTTTGCAAGTCAGGTCGTCCTAGTAAAGAAAAAAGGAGGGTCACATAGATTATGTATAGACTACAGAAAGATTAATAAACTGATCATCAAAGATAGATACCCTCTCCCCTTAATAGAGGATCAGTTAGATAAGTTGCAGACTGCCAAAGTGTTCTCAACAATCGATCTGAAAAATGGATTTTTCCATGTTAAGGTAGCAGAAGAGAGTCGCAAGTATACATCCTTTGTTACGCATAATGGACAGTATCAGTTTTTACGAGCTCCTTTTGGACTATGTAATTCACCAGCAGTTTTTCAGCGATATATAAATTGCGTCTTCAGACAACTTATTACAGAAGGCATCGTGTTACCATATCTCGACGATTTAATCATACCATCTCGTGACGAGGAAGAAGGCCTTAGTCGATTGAAAATGGTGCTCCAGACAGCAAAAGAGTACGGATTAGAAATAAATAAAAAGAAATGCCATTTATTGATGAGGAAGATAGAGTTTTTAGGCCATGTTATCGAAGAGGGTAAGTTATACCCATCCCCAGACAAAACGCGAGCAGTAATGAAGTTTCCCCAACCTAAATGCGCTAAACAACTCCAAAGTTTTCTTGGTCTAACTGGATATTTTCGCAAATTTATAATGAGTTATTCAGTTATCGCTAAGCCATTAAGCGACATGCTGAAAAAGGACAGACCATTTGAGTTTGGAGAGAAACAGATAGAGGCATTTAATAAATTGAAACATCTATTGTCAGTAAAACCAGTTTTAAATATTTATCAGAGGGACGCAGAAACGGAACTTCATACTGATGCAGCTAAAGACGGATATGGCGCTATCTTGTTGCAGCGTTCTGCTGCTGATAATCATTTACATCCAGTCTACTATATGAGTAGGAAAACCACCGATGCAGAAAAGAAGTACACGAGTTATGAGCTGGAAGTGCTTGCGATTATTGAAGCACTCAAAAAATTCCGTGTGTACCTCTTAGGCACTAAATTCAAGATTATTACAGATTGCTCTGCATTCCAGAAGACAATGGAGAAGAAGGACTTAGCAACTCGAGTCGCACGATGGGCCCTATTACTAGAAGAATTTGAGTACAGTATTGAACACCGAAAAGGTAACAGAATGCAACACGTCGATGCCTTAAGCCGATACCCTATCATGACCATAATGGCCACAGATGGTCTCCGCAGTAAAATAATGAAAGCACAAGGAGCGGACGAAGAGATTCTAGCGATTAAAGAGATTTTAAAAGAGAAACCTTACGAGGACTATCTAATTAAGGACGACATCTTATACAAATTCAGAGACGGTGCCGAAGTTGTCGTAGTTCCCAAAGCGATGCAGAATAGTATCATCAAATCCGTTCATGAAGAAGGGCATTACGCAGTAAGGTGTACGGAGGAAAAGATAAAGCAGGACTTTTACATGCCTAAATTAAGGGAGAAGATTGAGAAAGTTATAGGAAACTGCGTGAAGTGTATCTTATACAATCGGAAACGTGGAAAGCAAGAAGGATACCTAAATCCCGTACGTAAAGAAGCCATACCACTCCATACCTATCACATTGATCATCTCGGTCCTTTAGAATCCACCCACAAGAACTACAAACACATCCTAGTAGTAGTTGACTCCTTTACCAAATTTGTTTGGCTATACCCCACAAAATCCACAACGACGAAAGAGGTTATATCAAGACTAGATATCCAAAAAACAACGTTTGGTAATCCATCTATTATCATATCCGATCGTGGAGCGGCTTTCACAAGTCAAGAATTCGAGGATTACTGTAAAGAGGAGAATATTAGCCACATTCAAATCACAACTGGTTTACCGAGATCCAATGGGCAAGTTGAACGAATGAACTCTTCGATCATATCTGTGATATCGAAATTATCTGCAGATGATCCATCCAAGTGGTATAAACATGTGTCACGAGTACAACAAACCATGAATGCCACATATCATCGAAGTATCAACACAACTCCGTTCGAATTATTAGTTGGTTCAAAGATGAGAAGCAAAGCGGATTTACGAATGTGCGAACTGCTAGAGGAAGAAGCAAGACGACAGTTTAATGACGATAGAGAAGATCTGCGAAAAGAAGCGAAGACACAAATCGCCAAAGTACAGGAAGAGAATAAAAGGACATACAACTTACGACGCAGAGAACCGAACAAGTACCATATCAACGATCTGGTGGCTATCAAACGAACACAATTCGGGCCAGGATTGAAGTTGAAGGCGAAGTACCTGGGTCCTTATCGCATTGTGCGTGCGAAATATAATAATTTGTACGACGTGAGAAAAGAAGGGTTTCACGAAGGTCCCAGCATCACTTCAACCTGCGCGGAATATATTAAGCCGTGGTGCACATATGAAGATGATGCATCATCCGGGGCAGATGATGAACAGGACGGCCGAACTGTGGGATCACCGAAAGCGACTACCAGCCCTCGGTGGAGAACGGGTCGGCGGCAGTTGTGAAGACGCACGACGGCCGAAGGGACGTTGTATTATATTGTACTATTTTGATTTGTAATTTTGTTGATTAAGTGAAATGTCAAATGACATAACATAGAGATATGTCATTCGATATTAACTGTCATATAAAAAGTTGTCATAATAAACGTATACTTCTCGAAGTGTCATAAAACGTATCCCACATTTGTGCGTTCGCACGTCGGAAATAACAAAATCGATTGATCAAAAATATAATTAATTTGTGAAATTACAAATATGTACAAGGTTTCAGTTCGGAGAATACGGAAGAAATTATAATTCTTTACTTATAATACTTTACTATCATTTACTTATGACTCCAATTAGTGGTAACATTAAACAAAACTAACTGCGAGAAATAAAATTAAAAATAACTATTTACAAAAATATACACATATACAGTTATGATTTCACATACATATCTAAATATAATGTAAAATTATAATTATAATACCAAGTTTCAATTTAATTAAATAATAGGTCATCAGCCATGTCTCTTATTTATCCGACCTGAAACAAAAAACATACTAACAATAGCCGATTCTTCCGACAATAATTATACCCATTTAAAAATTTACAAGCTGGTTTGTGACTGGAAACGCTTTAATAAACACGGTAACCGCTATTATATTGTCAGTGACAATTACTTATCAAATTTATATACTCCACTTATGTATTATTTACACTGCTTCATCAAGCGAATTACTATAATATTACAACAGAACAATTATGAGTTATCTTGCTTTGTATTGAGAACGAATACAACCATACATTTATATGAATTTATATAATTAATATGTTGTGTTGCGTAATTAAACAATAGTCTCAGTTAATTATATAATTATGCTTTTGTATTTAAGAAATTGACTCAGTTCTAATTATACAAGTGGGTTGAAATATACTAATTGTTTCAAGTAAATTATTAGAAAAGATTTTATATGGGCAAGTAAATAAATCAACATATACTAACTTCCAGAAAAATTGCAACACCTAGAAGTTGTCGAATGATTTTATTGAAATTTTCAGGAAACGTTTATTTTCATTAAACAAATTGATGATTAAAATTTGAATAAAATCTAGCCAGTAGTTTTTTTTTTGCATGTTGTTTCCATAGCACATAGTAACTATAAATTTGAAGTATTAGACCATTTAGTAACTGTCAAGTTTGCAAATTGTTGTTGTTACGTCACAATTTCATTCTGCACTTGATAACAATGCCGAGAGTACGTCAACATCAACATTTTGTCCAATTAAGTGATTTTGAACGAGGCCGTATTATTGGTATGAGAGAGGCCGGACTTTCGCTAAGAGAAATTGCTCGTCGTGTAAACCGAAATGTTTCAACGGTATTGAGGTGTTGGTCGAAATGGTCCGAGGAAGGGGTTCAACATCGTCGCCGTGGATCTGGACGTCCTCGAAGGACTACAGATCGCGAAGAACGTCGCTTAAGACGTTTGGCCACAAGAGATAGATTTTCAACAACTCGATCAATTGCAAATGATTGGATGAGAGGTACAGGACTCAGAATGTCAATGTCAACTGTTTATCGCCGGATAAGATCTTATGGATTGCGTTCATATCGTCCATTTTTATGTCTTCCTCTTACACCACTTCACCGTCTACGCAGACTAGAGTGGAGCAACTTAAGGGTTAATTGGGCGCAGGAATGGCATCAAATTGTGTTTAGTGATGAGTCCCGATTTTGCTTGTGGGCCCACGATGGTCGTAGGAGAGTCAGACGGATGCGTGGAGAACGTAAAAATCCAACATTTTATGTGGAACGCAACACAGCCCTCACTCAAGGAGTTATGATATGGGGTGCAATATGTTATGGTAGCAGATCACCCTTGGTCTTTATTGACGGCAACCTTAACGCACGTGGTTACATTGCTAATGTGCTACAACCAGTTGGCCTTCCATATCTTCAGGGGCTGCAAAATCCCATTTTCCAGCAGGATAATGCGCGCTCTCATACGGCAAGGGCTACAACACGGTTTTTGGAAGAATCTAACATTGTCGTCCCCCCATGGCCTGCTCGGTCGCCTGATTTGTCGCCCATTGAACATGTATGGGATATGATTGGTAGGCGAATAGGTAATTTACCGCACCCTCCAGATAATTTACACGATCTTCAACAACGGATTAAAGAAGCTTGGGACGATATACCACAAGCAGCTATAGATCACTTGATTAATAGCATGCCAAGGCGTCTAGATGAGTGCATTACAAATCGTGGCGGAGCAACTCATTATTGAAAAAACTTTTAAAGCTTTTATTCTTTTGTTTTTAAAACTTAATCATAACTTTGTTTCATAGAAATAGACGTTTTCTGAAAATTTCAATAAAATCGTTAAACAGCTTCTAGGTGTTGCAATTTTTCTGGAAGTCAGTACTTTGACATACGCATTTTAAGCAAGCTTTTTAATTCCATCATTTAAAGTACTTGGATGAAAAAAATCAAAAAGTAGTTAAGCCATTTCGTGAATTTACAAACAATGATGTATCTGCTTACAGTGAAACATTACTGTTATCTCGAATTGTTTCTTTTGTGTGTTAATAATACACGTAAACATATTTAAAATAATAGTATACTATATATGCATGGCATCATTTTAAATTTATACATTCTATGCATATATTTCCTATTAACGCAGCGACAAACAAGCTGTATTACTAATAATAATACTTCCGACACAAACACAAGCTTTAATAGATTTTCAGAAGATGCTGTCATAAAAATATGCACAGATACAGACATGATAAGTTGTATACTGCATTGCGTTGACGGCAAGAGGAGTTGTTTAACACTAGACATGACTAATTTTTAACCTTCGCAGCGCTAGACAAACTGTAATAACTTACACTAAGAGTGTCGAGATTTTATACATATTTACAAGTATGGTTTTCTATAGCTAGTAGATAAACAATTCGAACGAAGCGATTACATGCAGTGTACATTCAACACCGGTGTCATTGCGGGCAGCTGTGAGTAATTACGTATTGTTCGTAACAAATGATTCTGTCACTCTTCGCAAGTGTTAATTCGTGATGCTGGAAAGGCGAAAATGGAAACTTTCTGTTATATGATTGATTGTAGCTTTCTTAAAACAAAGCAGATATATTTATTTACCTCTTGAATATTACCCGTGAAGCCTGCTGAGTTCTAAAAGATATCGAACAGCGCAAAAGTAAGAAGAGAACATTGCTGTTCATTTCGTTGATGCTGTCTTTCAAATATTTTGGTATGGTGTAAAAAGACGGTTTTAACGGCACCGAACTAGGAGTCAGATGTTGCGGTTAAGCGATAAATAACAAAACTATCAAAAGTGTAATCGTTGGCTAAGGCCTTCCGTATAATAAATTTTGCTATTAGAATTATCGTCAATACTTACGAGAGCTATCATCATTAAAATATCTTACATAAAAGATTAAAGGTTGTATTTACCTTTTGAAGAGTCATTCAACTACATGCAACACAGGAAAAAATTCTTAACGGTGGATCTGTGGTGTAACTCCGTGGAATTTTCATTGATTGTAGATCTGACGTATTGATTACTAAAAACAAGTTGCAGTGTCTTAAAATCTCCAGTAAGACCGCATGCCAGTAAACTTGACAGTAACATAAGCACTGGGGTCGGTCCAAAGGTTATAAGTGTGATTTCTTAAACTAACTAGTCGCAAACTTTGTATATAGTATGTATATGAGGGCAGTCTACCAATCATTGTTCCTAACATAGGATCAAACAACTGAGACGAACGAAACAATTTTATTTTTCAACTTATTCCGTTAGCCACTGATTCACCACCTTCATCAGTTTTTATCGTTTGAAAGCTGGTTTTTTCGAAGATTTTTGTTTATCAGAAGTAGATTGTTAAAAAATTTTAAATCCAGTATTGTGATTGGCAGGCATATCGAAACACAGCTTTTGTTGGCTGGAGAGTTTGTCTATTTTAAGAAATTGACAAAGCTGGGAGTGCTTATACCGCCATTTCATTCCATTGTTTTTTTGGCCCTTTTCTATGATCTCTGTAAAATACCATAAAATTCGTTTCAATGGTAACTTGCCGCATACGCTCTTCACAGTTATTTTAAACGCAGTTCATCGTGCAATACTTTTTCAACACTTCTTACTAAACAGTCACATGCTTCCGCAATAAACGTAACGGTAATTTTATATTGTGCATCATATCATTAAACAAATCGATATTGCTTGTGGTAACCACAGTTCTTGAGGAATCAGCACCTGGTGCATATTTACAGGTCCTCTTCCCAGCTTAAAATCACAATCAATTTTTAATTCCATGATATTTATTTACTGTATATTGACTAGAACCTCGGTTATATTTGTATAAATTCTTTGTAATGACAACTCTTTTTGAAAGAGGTACTTTATCACAGTTATTGCTTCAATTTGATCCATTTTCATGAAATTGCGAACAAGAGAAATAAGCTAAGAATTCTTTCATTTACTAACACCAACATATGAAACAAGTTTTTCAGTCAGATAATGCAATCTATGCTAGGAATAATAAATACTGCACCTCCCTCGTAACTTGTTACAATGTGAAGAACTGACGACCTATAACCCCTCTGCTACCTATTTTATATTCTTCAAGAAACATTATTATTGATTCATTCGCTGTGTGAGCCTTTGCACTGTCTTGTTGCTGAAGCAAAATCCAACCTCATTTCGATTCCCTTCTTCCTGCGAATTTGGTGGAGGCGGCGCACGGAAAGGAGCTTGGATCCATTTAAATTTCTCGGCATTGCCTTCTTCAAAGTAGTTTGAAAATCAGTCAGTGAGCTTTAAGACGTGTTCCTTGCACCAATTTATTATAGATCACCAATCTCATTGATTTTTCTTATTCATGACCGCAGCTTCTTCCTTCATATAGGAAGGCAGAAGCTGGAACAGCTGGGAAGAGCTGGAAGGAAATTTGACGATTAACACTCTGCGTGTTGCTTGGTACTAAGGCTTGTCTAGTAAACACACTTCTTTATTTTTGATTTTCTAACCATGTTAAAGTAATTGATTTCGAGTGATCGCGACGAACGTATACAGTCGAACTTTAGAATCTTTAAACAGAGCACATAATGTGGCCTCTCGTCATTGTTTCTTTCAACTGAAATAAAGCTAAAATTTTAATAGTTATCATCGTATTTATGATTTTTCATTCTTTTGCTACCCCAGCACATGTCGATGCTTGATCGCTCTGACTTGAAATATCGATTAGCTTATTTAATAGAAATCTTTTCCTTAAAACCATTTACTTTTATTCTTAGATGTTTACTCTTCGATTGTTATTTGTCGTATCAAACTTTAATGTGGGGGAGTTCATAATTTTGGATTTAAATGCCACTAAATCACTAAAGAAGAATCACTCCAGAACAAGAGGACGACGGTGCTGGAGTCGTATACACTTAGTAATATATTCAGAGGAGCTACTCTGTCTAAAAGAGTGCGCCTTTCATTTTTTATCAAAATTTATGCGAAAAGAGAAAAAGAAGGAGCTGAAAAGCAATTGTTTCAAAAATTAAATAAGGTGTTTGCTCTGATTTTGAATTCGCTGTATCGCACTATTGATTGCCGATTAAAGTTTCGTTCAAATTTAGTCGCAGCCCAACTACGGAAAAAATGCTTCTTTTTTAGATTTAGCTTAGTTATTAAGTCATTTATCCTATTTCAAATATTCAGTTGACAGCGCAGATGTTGTAAGTATTCGACAATCTTTCAAAATAAGAAATCATAATACGCAATTGCGCTCCGCAACAAAACTTGTATGATAACAAAACAACTAATACAACAAATCAAAAATAATGTCAGAGACCTGTTGCGGCATATCATTACCATACAACTATCTCTGTTAAACTTTTAATACAAAAGACGTTGCTGCAGCTATGTAATTACATGAAATTAACATAGCCATTTAACTCAATGGGAGTGGTGCATAATGTCTGAAAGCCATAAAAAGTAATATAGTGATGTCCTCTTCCCATCTGTTCAACCATGATACCGCATAACAGCCGTAGCAGATTGAACCTTGTCTTCTTTCATCATTTTTATGTATTTACTTGCTTGTTGCTGTTCCTGTTGTGGTTTGTTGCCGTTTTTATCCCTCGCAGACACTAATAGCGCATTAAGTTTTATTTCGCGGCGCTTTCCGCCTTCCTTTTTTTGCTCGCCATTCGAAGATGAGAGTTACTGCTGAAAATAATTAGCGAAAGTCTTTTTTTGTGTGTGCCCGTATTTATGTTTGGTTGTGCTTATTAAGATGCGCTGCAGTTTTACAAGACGCGAATTATAGCTGAAGCACTTTTTGCGTTCAGAATTTCTTTTTGTCTTAAATTAAGTGAAATTTATGGTTTGGATAACAATGTTTATGGATCAATTACGTTGAGCAGTTATAGTTAATTATGATGGCAAATATTTCGGTAATTATAGGGTCAACTGTGAATTTAGCGATAATGACTGGTCTTATTTCTTGTGAAACTTCACAACAAATAAAAACTCTTAAAGGAAAGATATACGAAAGGCATTCCTTTATTATTGATGGTATTCACTTCATTCTTAGAAAATTTGCCTTTATTTATATTTTATTTTAGAAGATAAATATTAAATGATATCGAAGTCACAATCAAGTAAACATATACTATACAAAATAAAACTAAAATTAAAATACAAAAATACAACGTACGTAATTTAAGTGGAAGTACGTGGCGAGATAAGAATAAATTAGAGACCAATTAAAAGTCGTATTCCTAGGATACAAAATGATTCGTGTTTCAATTTTCTATTGCAGAATTTACAGACCTTTTCCTCCTTTTTATTTACTATCAATAGTTAAAAAAGAAATTTTCCTCTATAGACAAATATGATAATAGAATTTTCTTTGCAAAGCAAGTGATTTTCTCGCTATAGAAAATGTAAAAAATATATTAAAAAACAATGAAATGTATCTCATATTTCGGAGGCAATCATCCACTTTTTGTTAAACGTCTACAGTAGTTATCCACACAATATATATTAATCTCAAAATTATAAAAGTGGCACTAACTAATTCGCAATTTATTAAATAGAACAGAGTAGAGATATATACCAATTGACACATGAACGCCCAGCTCAAATCGCTAGCGCAAAAAATGTAAAACTTGGAGAGGGTGTTGATTTTATATTGTAAGCGTCATTTACGAAGCGATTTTTTGCGATTTCACCTAGAAGTCACCTTCTTAAACTTCGCAAATGTGGCAAAAGTTTGTATGTGAAAAATATTTTTATGGTCAAATTTACTTGAAAGTGAATACGTTTTTCAGCTTTTTCTCTTTAATTCAACCTCTGGGAGGGTGTTAAAGTTTGAATGAGAAATAATATTTTTATGATGTCCCCTATTTGTACAGTTTGTTGATTCAAACAGGAACAATAGACATGAAAACATTAATTTAATTAAAATGAGTAACCAAGAAAAATGAAAAAACGCTTGTAAAGAATAAAACTACGTCCGTTGCATATTTTCAATTACGGGTGATGTGGAATTTGCAGTTCTCGATTGGAGAATTTGTCTGAACACCACAAAAAAACTTTAAAACTCAAATGAATTTTACTAACTAATAAAAACTTGGTAGATTAAGCTACTTGCTCTCTTAATTTTGGTACTAAGGTGATGTCGCAAAAAGGTTTGTTCAGTTAGGTTTAATTGAGGAAGTACTTGGACCACTGAACGACGAGACTGCAGTCTCTGGAATACCTACACGCACTTTTAGGATCAGATTTATCAAGATAAAAATAAAAATAAAAAAATTAAAAATTGTGGGAAACTTTTAATTAATAACGGCGCTTTGCCAGTAATTCTAAAAATAGCAGAATTAATACCAGTATATACAAATGGTGATCAACATGCTGTGAGAAATTATCGACCTGTACAATCTCGTTTTGCCAAATTATTTGAAAAAATAATGTGTAGTAGAATAAATATTTTTTAACGAAGCACAAAATACTATCGTCCACACAATTTGTGTCCATTGCTTCAGACTCGAATAATCAGGCTATTTTTAGACTACTTAGTCAGGGTGAATTGAAAACTGGATACGTTTTCGATTTGAGTTAGGCGTTTGAACATGATCTGTTACTTCGCAAGCTGTCTTTGCATGGTATAAGGGGTACTACTTTGCGTTGGTTTGCATAATATTTAACCGATTCAAAACAGTTAGTCACAATTTGTAACAATGCTCAAGTATTATCTTCTACTACAATTATTTTACCCGCAGTGTTCTACAAGGTACCACCTTGGGGTCCATATTGTTTTTATTAGATGTAAACGATCTTAATATTCATTTTAATGACATTTATCAATACACCAACAATACTATATATATATGGTTCTAACGAGAGCCAGGTGATCAAAATGGGTAACCGCTATATAAATGCCATGCCTTCATAAAGACGGCAACCTGATGGATAGTGCTAATAAATTCCAAGTCAATACCTGAGCCTACTGTAGAATTTTTAAGATCTGCAGTTGATAATACTCTCTCTTCGGAAGCTCATATGTCTAGTTTGTACTTTAAATTATGTTCGATGAGTATTGCATTGTTTAAAATAAGAAATGATCTAAATTCTGCTCATTTTCTATTATGCAAACGTTAGGTCGAAGTATCTATGATATTAATATACTACTTATAATTATTGCTGTTCCAGTAGACCTAGACATGATGTCAAACATGTACAGTGGACAGCTTCTAAATCGACACCACCGCAAGCTGTACATATGTATGCACGGGCAAAATTAAACATATTCATGGCAACTACCGAAGTGAAGTGAGAAAATGGGTAGGTTATAAAAAAATGTGAAAGCTTTTATTGTGTAATGTGGCAATATTTTTTGTCTAGCCGTCATTTTATAATTTAGCACTCTGGAATCGTTTTAATTTATGTAAAATAAAATTGTTTTTATATATGTGACTGAAAATGTACATACACGCACATGTAATTTGTGCATGTACATTCACATTGCTTCCATCAGATAATGTGTAACTTCTGTTCTAATAAAAGTGAAAACAAAAACAGATAAATAGTTTTCCTTTTACGAAAGACGGTCAAGAAATGGAACTATTTCGCCATAAAATATAAACTAAATTATTCTGCAGGTGTATACATTATGTGACCGGCATAATGTAGCAATATCATCTCCTTTTCGATGAAAACGAAAACTGATAAATAGCGCTTATTATAATTACATAAATTCCGTATATACAAGTGCGTTATTGAAAAGCGGTTTCGATCGGGTTAAGATAAGGCTCGCCTTTACGGTAAAATACATGACGGCCCACGATACGCCCATGTAATTAGCATTGAATCCGATAACTCATAACTGGTTGTACATATTAATCCAAAGATGGTATTGCTTACTCGTTACGAACATGCAGGCTATGATATTGAATTATTGTTGTGGAGCGCGCAATCGATATCTGTTGATAGCGGATAATAGATGAATGTTATTTCGTTGTCTTCAACTTTTCTTCTCACATACTACCATAAGGAAGTAATTGAGGAAAGGTCCCACGAACCACAATGGTAGTGTAACAATTTCACAAGGAACTTCGAATTCTAGTAAAAACGAGAGTTACATGCGTATGGTTCCAAATGAGTCGGCATCAAAAGCACGAATACCATAAGCTTCGAGTTACTCAAGCAATTTATTACATTATACCGCTATATTAACAACTATTAAGATACGTCGAGTGTGGTTGAGTGTAGAAGTACGCTTTGTTTTTTACATAATCGTGCAAGTACGAGTGGAATGTTAATTTATACACTTCGACATAACTTTGTAGCGTTAATGATATATTGGCGTTCGACTGGGGTGTGTTTCGAACATTTTATATTCAAAGCATAGAAAAAGGCGTACATGATACAAGTGAATGAATAGATATGGATAGAGGTATGTTGAAAGATTACGGAATTAACCGCTATATTTTCTTAAACCGTAGACGAGGTATATGTATTCATTTGTCGAGGCGGAAGTATTACGTAAGCCTTCGCCGTTTTACTCAAAGTATAATAAATAATTGCAGAAATTACGTCAAAATCTAGTTTCTTCTTTATAACTCTTTTCCCATGAAAATGTCGGTTAAACTTATTCTATAGTGCAGTTTTCTAGTGCAAGTTTTCTACAACTCTCTCAACTACTTTCGCCTACCTGTACAGGTATAATATGTATAACGTTGCAACAGAAAAATTTCTGGAAATGAAGTCCCATTTCATTTATCTACATAAAACTGCACATAAGAACACAAAGCTGTTGCCGTCATTAATAAGGAACAGCACCAAACCTGTGAGAAACAGCACCAAGTTCTCGGTGCTGTTTCTCACAGGTTTACTAACTAGTGTAATGGACTCTAACAAATGTACTAAATAAACTGAAATATGAGATGAAGTTGACCAAATCTTCGGATGTAGCAGTTGTGACATTGGAACGCTAGCGAACTCCTTGTTTTCTGTTGTATAAGTAGGAGCGACACCAGGATAAAGCCGTACCTCTAATGCCGTAATATTCAAGCTTTAGAAGTAAACGCTGGTGGTCGATACTGTCGAATGCTTGAGAAAGGTCTAGAAGAATGCCACAAGGAGTGCTTTTGTTTTTTAAGAGTTCTAAGGTGGCTTGTGTGAGATCAAACAGCTCAGTTTCGATGCCTTTGGCCTTTCAGAAAGCCATGCTGGAAGGAGCTGATAATGTTATATTTTATGATGAAGATATAGAGGTGATTATATACCACCTTTTCGAACAATTTGGAGAAACCGGTCAAAAGACTTATCGGTCTGTAGCTAGTTAGATCATTAGGGCAACCTTTTTTTAGAGGCGGAAATTACGACAGCTTGCTTAAATAGGTCAGGAAGGCAACCAGATTGGAAAGAGCAGTTTATGATGTGGCAGAGGGGCTTAGCGTAGCTATGTAGTGTTCTTTAAGAAGCGTATAGGAACGTCGTCAATACCACATGATTTAGATTTTTTAACTGATGTAATTGCGGATTCGAGCTCCACTTCTCATAACGGAAAAAAGGAGAGGGAACACTCATTGCGTGCAATATTTAACCTTTCATTATTAACCTCGCGAGCAGTTGCAGCATTAACAAATTGCTGGGGTTAAATTCGTTTGCTTTCAATTGAAGGTTGTCGGTTCAAGGTGATACTCTAGATGCATTTTTTACCCATGTGAGTATTGACTATCCGCCACATAGCTCTGCTTTTATTACTTGATTGCATCAGCTCCATGTTGTAATGGCAACGTGTGTGTGCTTTTATCGCATCTTCGTATACTTTCTTGTAGAACAAATACGTAGGCTTGTAGCTGGCATCGGCAGTGGAAATATTTTGCAAAGATAAGAAGATAAGAAGATTAATGAGATGTTCAGCAACAGTAGGATTTTTGTTGGGTTTGACTGATAACTTTTTAAGAGGAAAGAATTCGTTATAGTATCTTAAAAACACATTTAAGAAAATACTAAACTTATCAACAGTTGGGAAAGTTACTATAAATGTCTGTCCAGTTTTCATTTGCTATCGCCGAAATAAAAAGCTCCAGGTTGGTATTAGAAAATATTCGACACTTTTTATATATGTTTGCGCAGGTACAGTATTGAGCTTGACACTCGTCACTTTGTGATCGCTGAAACCTGTATCTAATGTTATAATATTAACATAAGGAATTTTGATCGGGTAAAGAACCAATTGAAGATAATCCAAAGAAAGTAGATGTCATTGATTTGCTAGTGAAGTTGAGGTATTAAAAACCACTATATTAAAAATGTTAATGATGATTTAAGAGTGAGCAAAGAATTTACAGAGTGAGATAAACTTAAAGGCTTTAGATGACGATAAAAACGAAAAATTACAACCAGTGATGAGAAACAGGTGGATTAGCTGGAACACGCCAACAAAACGAGAATCTTCAAAACAGGCAAAGACAGAAAATACATCAGCAATCCGATTATGACAATGTTTTAAGATATAGAAGGAATTTTGTTAATTGAATAGGTACATAAATAGACGCTCTACAGTTACAGGAGAAATATATAGAGAAATAAAACTGTTATAGCGAAAAAAAAACAAACATTTTGCTGCATCGAATATGTTGTTCTATGATAATTATAGAGGTTACTAGGTTTGCAATGTTCAAGAAATAATCAATGCTGTGCTAAATGCTACAGAAGTCTTAGGTGATGATGATGATGAATTTGGCCAGTTGGTCGCTATAAGTGAGTGACGACTCATCTATTTTATATTTCCTTATATTCTAAAGTGCAAAACAAACTTTTTTAATTCTTGGCTCCTTCAAAATATCTTCGAACCTCACTTAAAAAGATACAAACCACAATTTAGATATAAGAAATTCTATGTTCTGCAATGTAAGATGTTAGATTAGATTAGCGGCGAGTTGATTAATCTTTTAATCCCAATTGATGTCCACACTTCTGAGAAAAAGTTTAGGATCTCCTTGGGGGCTATGGCTCTGATGTCAGCTGGTTCTGACTGTGCCTGCTCAACGTGGTGGTACCTTCGCCGGGTCACGTAATATTCCGTCGTTTTACTATGTTCAAAACAAAATCGGCACCTTGCCTGTCTTCTTAAGGTAATGCCTTTGAGGGCCGCAGCTAGCGAATAAAGCCGTGATGGTGCTAAGGTAAAGCAGAGATTTCGCTATAGTGGCTAAAATGTAATAAGCTTCTTTGATTGTCTTAGTTTAATGAGCTCTTATGTCGGTTTTGGTAAGGCTGCAAAATAGTTCTAGTGCATCAAGATCATCGACAGTAAATGATAGTAATTGCCTTGAAGCTGCACTAGAAATGACATACTCAAGAAAAACTGAAGCTAGAAGTGTACTTTAATAATCTAGTGATAGGTTACTAGATTACACAGATTAGATACACGCATCGCTATCAAGTTTATATTTGAATGTTTATTATATATAGAAGAAAAATGTAAATGAAATAGTTGTAAACAATTTCATGCTCATGAATACTGTATATGAGAAAAACTAGTTTTTACCTTGAAGGAAAAACAATAGATATAAAAACGATTCCTATAAACAATCAAAATCGCTTGGCATTTTGGTCGACTGGAATGGACAAAATATTCAGTAAATTTTGTTGAATTGAAACCTATTCGTTTGTGAAAGTATTATTAACTTCTGAACTGTTCGTTAAAGTATGGATTGACCACACTATTCTCGCTATAACAACTCCATCAAACATGTTGGAGAGCAATGTATTATAAAAAAAATTGCCGAATTGTGACGGGTAGGGGTTATCCAGATCTATTATACCTCATACTCTGGCTTACTTTTTACAAATTGTGGGTAACTTTTTGCAATAACAACTCAACACATAACCTTAGTGAGTATGTTCATTTTAAACACCTAAAAAAATAAACTCATGAAATGTAACTCAAGATCCAGTTCTTTATGTTCGACGTTTCTGAATACGTGCTTATTGTACCGCTAGATACTTAGTGAATACATTTAATGTTTCCGTTGTTAATTTCTATTTTAATGCAATTATTTGGTTCTGTTGCCTAAGATCGTTTGCTTCCTAGTTCATTTGTAAATCCGTTGTTATTAACAAAAGCCGTATGAATGAATCCAATCAACTTAGTTTTCGCCGCGGAAACGATGTCTGTCATAACATTTAACATTTCCATGTAACGGAATTAAATTCTCTCATTATGCTTACATAGGAAGCGAACATGGGCATTTTTAACAAATTAACGAGCAAACGTACTATGTTATGTTTGTACGGAAGTATATAATTTCCAGCATAGTTTCAGCTCTTTAAATATCTACATATAAGCCGACTTTGTCAGTAGTTGTGTAGTATCTCGCAGCTTACATCGGTCTCTATTATAATAATTAACCTCAGTCGACGTTCCTTTGACAACTGAAATATTGCGAGCGGGCGTGGAACATGCGTTCCTATAAATACTTTTCTCGCGTTGCAGACGAGGATATATATGCTTACGCTATTAGGTGTTAAGAGGGCATGTATGCACATACAGACGTTTAAATTTATCTTAGAATAATAAGAAGACAAATTGCTACAGATCGTAAGCGTAACAGAAGTTGTATCCATTACAGAACTTCGTACAGGTCGATTACAAGTTTAACTCGATCGAGTCAATGTTTATATTTGCAATGTAGGAATTTAGAGAGAGTGTCTTCCTTGTCAAACCCGGTGATTATTATTGATCTTTATTATCTTTTACAGACGCAAAAAATACAAACGTTGATTTAGAAAAACAAAAATGTTCAATACCTTGTAAATAATTTGAACGTCTGACATAAATCTAACTTAAGACATACACAAATATTATACCATAATTAAATTCTGAGATGACTAGTTTAATTAAGGAATCAAATTGAACTTTGAAACTTTGAATTTAATTAATTGGTTACTGTAGTCTAAGTCTAGACTTATGATTACGTGAGTGTATAGAGATTTTCTCTCTCCTTTATATAGCCTGATGCACAGCAGCAATTTTAATTGTCTATGTGGATTTTCCAATGATTGAATTTCATTTTAATTTTCAACGTCTGTACGCCTATGTTTGGACCTGATGGCGCATCAGCTAATTTACTAGATGATGTTGATTTCGACCTGTGTGCAGAAGTGTGACGTTAAAACGCTTTGTTTTTACGAACATAACCAACTAACTTTGATGTACTCGTAGTAGAGGTTTTATCAAAAATAGATATTGCTTCGCTGAAACTCTGGAATATTAAAATTTAATATATATCAAAATTCGTTGTTCACATTGACACACACGAATTGTTACGCTAATTTTTATACTTTATGCTTTAGTATCCTTAGTTAGGTACTTTCTGTGAATCTATTTCTTCTGTTTCTGTCTTTAATTCTTTTATCCAAGACCTTTGTGCTATAAAGCATGACTAAGACAAGGAAAAATACTTTTTTACAATGGTATTATAATGAACACTACTTAAATAATTTTTTAAGTATTATTTCACTGGGCTAGAATTAGTGCAATAAAAATAAGAAATTAAATTTGCATTATTGTATTTACATACGCCAAGAAAAGTAATACACTTCGGTGTCAAAAATGTTGCCTATCCTAGGTCATTACAACATCTCGTTCGCATATATTTGTGAAGTTTACTTGTGTAGTCGAAACCCCCCGGTGGTCGCAACGGTTTGCGGTAGAGCCGCGATAGCCCTACATGGTGGTTCGACTCCACTTCGGGACGGCATATTTTTATATAAAAATATGTTTAATTAATTGGCGTTTGGGAAAAATTGCATTATTGTATTTACATACGCCAAGAAAAGTAATACACTTCGGTGTCAAAAATGTTGCCTATCCTAGGTCATTATAACATCTCGTTCGCATATATTTGTGAAGTTTACTTGTGTAGTCGAAGCCCCCGGTGGTCGCAACGGTTTGCGGTAGAGCCGCGATAGCCCTACATGGTGGTTCGACTCCACTTCGGGACGGCATATTTTTATATAAAAAAATGTTTAATTAATTGGCGTTTGGAAAAAAAAATTGCATTATTGTAGATTTATTTATAATTACATTAAGCGTTCAATTATGTACAGTTACAAAAAATGATGCTGCACAACGTTAATTATATTAGACGCTTCTTTTAGATGAATAAGTTTGCCATTTTCGGAGATAGTTATATTCTTTTCCTGGTTCTGTATTCTCTTTGCAATGTTAATTTTATTCTAAATGGAATTTTCCATATATCTCTCCGCCACTGATGTAAAGTTTCACCCTCCGTGACTTTTGATGTTAGATAAATTGGTACCAGCGGCTGGTAAAAATTGTATGTATTCGTTATTAACAAAAATATTAGATAGTTTATTTAAATTCATTTGTAGAAATTGCTCATTACTGATATGAGTGACTGCTATTTTTCATAGCAATCACTGTATTAAATTTTTGACTCTTAGGATGATTAGAATAAGAATTAATAAATCTACCTGAGGCTGTAGGATAACAAAAATACGGTCGAAAAACATTAATTTTAAAACGATCATGTGTTTAGTAACAGAGAATAATTTATGATTGCAAGGAAAACTTGTATCCACTAAGTCCGAAAAGTGCTTTGACTGACCTCATAAGCTACAAGTGCTCGTCTACTTACTCGTCTTGCTTACTTATCCAGTAAAATTTTACTTCCCGGACTTGGTACGCAAATAACTATTTTTTTACAATCTCTATGCGAAATAGGCATTTGCGTTCGGCAGTTAACAACGGAAAGTTGACGTTTTGCGATATAACTGCAGTTTTTCCGACTTAAAGCATGTTAAAGCGACGATGTCGGAGAAACGCTCGCTCACCAAATTTAGTTTTTAAAATTAGATGCACTGGTAGTGACACCGAATAAACAGAAGCAATTTGAAGCGGTTGTATCTTTTATTCATTGTTTTGGCATTGTTTGGAATGGAAACTATTGAAGAACATACCTATAACACTTACGAATTTTCATGTACATCCCCCAATATTGTAAGCACAGCAAGAGAGACGAATCTTAATTTACTAATCCAGAAATTTATTTTAAAAAAATATGCAAAACAATACCAGCTCTTCGCAACATGGTGCAAGTCGAAGAAAGTTGAAAGGTATACGAAGAACGTCAGGGTGGCTTATTTGTCTAAAAAACTGAAACTATGAAATCAACTATTATCGTAATTTCTGATGCAAATAATTTGTCATTATTGGTTTGGGCCAAATAAATCGTAGGTGCTAGTTGCGATCGTAGAAAAACTTTTGTGTGTTGTGGGCGCAAGTATACCTGTTGATTTCGAGAAAATACCAATAAAAATACATATTATATAACCGTTATTAAGAGGTGCTAAATAAAATATTGTTTGGCACTCATGTGTTATATGCCATAACACACTTGAGAAAAGTAACTAATTTTATCGCGTGTATTCTTTGCAATATAACACACTAGTATCATAAATAGTTCAATGACTGTAAGCTATAAAAAGATAAAAAGACAGACAAAATCATACTAACGCCCTATGTAAAAAGTTAGGAATAGTAGGATAACGTAATAAGATTCACAAAACGCAGTGAGTATTTTAATATTAATTAGAAGCAAAACAAACCTATAATAAATTAAGGTAACAACCATCGAACGAATCGATAACTTTTTTACCACGTCTACTAGAAACGAGGAAATTTATAAGAAGCCTGGTTAAAGAGCTTAAGATACAATAGTGAGTGTAACTCATAAAATAATCTTTTCAGAAATAACCTATATTCGTCATGAGTTAACAATTTAAAAGTCAGTTGGTTGCTCTGTTCTGATAATGAATGTGTTGAATTCTCTGCCAGGTATTACCAGCATAACTATTTAGTTCGAAGAACAGATTTTACTAAAAGATCATCAAACAGGTAGACATACCTCGGTGATTTTTTAAATCGAAACCCTCCAAATATCTCTAAAAATATGTACCATCCATAATTAAAATTTAACCATAGCGTGAAGGAAATATATCTGTGCTAAAATGAATTGAAATAGTATGAAATTGGTGTATTAACTGCAGTGGCTGATAAACCTCATGTTAGTAGAAAACATATAGGTCTCAATTCTGCATTTTCTCAGATCAGTGTTTAGATAATTTTAAAATGTCATAAATACTATCTTCGTTTCTTATAAATGGCATGGTTAGTTGACACAACATACATTATTGGACTGTTAAAAATCCGTACCGCACCAGCGTCCTTGGATTGCTAATGTGTGGTGTAGAATAATTAGCAACAAACTCGATTGGTCTCCATATTACTGAAAGTAACTTCTGTGGTCAATTGTAGAGACATTTTGACAATTCTATTGCTAACACTAGTTAAAGACTTTAGCTTGAAAAATACAATACAAATTGCAGTTTCAACATGATGGTTGTCCAGCACGCTATTCGACGGCACCACTTAAACTTAGCTAAAGTGGTTCGTGGTTTTAATATATCCATTGAATTAATAAAGCTGCTTGAGTAAATTGATCTGGTAGATCACCAGATCTTATTTCGCCAGATTTCTTTTCGTGCGAATATCTTAAATACTAAGTTTACGAACAAGAACCAGAAATACATGAGACTATAAATGTGAATTCGATACCGTGATACATGCTTGGGTAACACTAAAATTAATTTATTCACCAACCATTTATAATTTTACAAGTGATAATTTCCTAGTTTCCTAGTGTGCCCTCCTGGACCTTGTTTTAGAAGAATTGGATGTTTTATGAGAAACCTCTTACATTTTTTCTTTGATATAGTGTATCTTTAGAGCGAGATTCGTGAAAAAATGTTAAACGACTTGCATTTTTCTATAGGTTATTAATTTCGAAAAACTGGATATATAATGAGTATTACGAAAAAAAACCTTGAATAAAAATAAAACAAAAAATAAATTTGTATTCTAGTACTTTATTGTACTAGAGCTGTTGGTTATGGAATAAGGAATGGACCGCCAAAACAATATAAAAAGTATTGTTATATGGAACAAAGAAAAACAAACGCATGCATTGTTAGCTGCGTACAAAGATTTCATCTGGCTCAAATGTCTACATATTTAAATCCTTTTATAATTCATTAGGACGGATTTATTGTGCTAGACACCAGGCGCCGCACCAATACGCACGGATACTTTTAAATTCATTATTTTCCTTTTTTTTTCTATTCCGATATACACAATCTAATTCTCGTACGAATTTTACAGGGACTCGCGAATACGAACGTATTAACGGAAAGGCTGTACGTGATATGTTGACTATAAATCGTAATTCATGCAACATGAGCATGCTAAGAGTGTTTCAGAATAAATCACGGAAAAAGCGCGGAATTATAATGGAATCGCATGATATATTCGGCACGTTGGCTGTCGATGAATCCAACACACGAAGTACGGTCGCAGCTAGCGATTGAACCCGCAACTAACGTACGGATTCGTGTAATATCCTCGTCGCTCGTCGCGTACAATACATGTATAAGCATGTGTATAGTGTTGTCTGCGAATAGCTACACGCGTCAACATTTTTTCAGAAGTAAATCAAAAGATGGATGAATATGCACGGAATGTACAGGTACAATTGATTTACTAAGCCTTAGAGCAAAATTCCGTCTATTGCTATATTCACAAAAAAAACATTTACTATAAACTACACTAAATGTAATTGTGGTGCAAAAACGAAAATTTCATTATTACATGTCGTTTTCTACAATTAATTAGCAGAATTTTGCAAAAATTGTTTTTAAAATCCACAGCATCACAATGAGATACCTAATCAATGAAGCAAAAACGATTAAAACCATTCCTTACCAAAAAGTGTGCTGTTAGAAACTGAAACTGTTTCAACTGATTACATAAGGAAGTTGTTAGAACCCCTTCATGAAATATTTGTTTCCTATACATCAAAAGAGAGAAAACATCTTTATCATTACTTTGTAATGTTGGTGGTTTCGCCCATAAGTGGCAGTATTATGATGCTACATAACTTTTCCATTCAACTTGCAACTTTTGGCATACCCACTTAAATAACTATCGAAGGTACTGTTCTATTGACGGACTGTTATAACTGACAAAACTGACAGATATTAGAAATAGTTTGAAAGGTAATTAGTAATTGAAGACAGACAAGACTTCCTTCACCTGTCCTTGAACTTGTCTAGAAATTGAATAGATCTGTTTGCTTAGTTTAATAAGGTAATCAAAAGCTAAAAATTACATTAAAATTGCTCTTCGAAGTTATGAATGAGTAGATAGGAATCAAACAATGAACGATTTTCTCTTTTTTATATGGACGAAAATCCTATCCTTCAAATGCTGTAATAGTATGTCATGTGATATTTTATTTTATTTTATTTTTCCTATTATGTCTGAATGTTTTTAAATTTATTATTAGTACTTTTTATACTAAAACTCATGGCCATGATACATCAAAAATCAAAATTTTATAACAAAATTGGAGGTAAGAGAAAAAAACAAGAAAAATCTGTCAATCAATCGAATCTTTCAAAAAATCAGAAAATAAAGGAAGGTTTACAACAAAACGAGGTTATATTTTTGGCGCACAGATTCTACATATAGGGCAGCATTAAAAATTTTGGAAAGGATCCGCGTTCGATGAGCTGGAAAAATAATTCTAGAGAAAACACAATCTACACATTTGCACACGTCAATCTAAGCTAAGAGGGTGGATTAGTTTTAGACGGTTGATACAACGTCTAGCTCAAACCGCTAAGTTGAAAATAGCGCTTTTAAAATCAAATATACTTGAAATTTACTACTAATACTTTTTGACACAATTAATAAAATACGTGTTTCGGCGTTTATTGAAATTTAATCACTAAGTGGAAGCAGAAGGCGGCAGTTTCTACACAAAATTTTTTTTTATTTCTACCTACAGGAAAAGAAAATATTGTCGAATATTCTTGAAACTTGCTACTATTGCTCTTTGACATAACTAATTAAACACATGTGCCCCTGTTTTTGTAATTCGACCCCTAAACGGGTGAAACGGTGTGGCAAAGTTTCTACAGAAAAAAATATTTTATAAAAAATATTACATTTATTAAAATTTTCTTGACGTAGTACTAATGTTCTCCGATACAATTAATGAAACAGGTGTTATGACGTGTTTTTTTAATTCAACTCCTAAAGGGGTGCAAGGGGGTGGAAAAGTTTACATATGAAGAAATTAAAAAAACACATTTTTATGGTCAAATATATTTGAAACTCGGTTTTAATGCTCTAATGTTAACATAACTAATGAAATAGACTGTTCGGAATTTTTTAAATTCCACCCCTAAAGGGTCTGATCTTCATTATACAGCTTGCATAGGTATGTAGTGGCTCACACCTTATTTGATGCAGTTCCATTCAAACTTAAAAATAATATAATCTACTAATTTTGCACTACTTTTAATAATTGGTATGATATCCCTTTACATTTATAATAGCGTTCATCCTTTTTGACACTGATGAAACCAGCTTTATCGTAATATCGGGGGTGATTCTTTGCCATTCTTCCAGTAGCGTCTTCTTCAACTCATCGCGGCTGGAAATTTTGTGTTTTCGGATAGTTTTGTCCAATATAGCCCAGAGATTTTCTATTACGTTCACGTCAGAAGACTGGGCCGGTGGTATTAAGAAGTCGGGGCAGTTCCATATGACCTAGGACTGCACAATTGCCGACTTGTGCTTTGGATCGTTGTCTTGATAAATCTTAAAATGTTCACTTATACCCATTTTTTCCACACTTTGCAACAATTTTTTTTTGAGTATATGGAGGTACATATTTTTGTCCATTATTTCCTCAATAAATTCTAAATTTCCAACACCAGATGCGTTCATACAGGTCCAAACCATCACACTTCCGCTATGCTTCACTGTAGCTTTGAGGTTCCCCTTCTTTAATTCGGTGTTGGGTTTCTGCCACACGTAGAACATGCCATCGGACCCAAAAACGTTGCACTTGGACTCGTCTAGGAAAATTACTGTGTTCCAAAAGTCAGCGTCCTTGCTAGCATGCTCCTTAGCAAAGGTAAGACGGCTTTGCTGATGTTTTTTACTCAAGAACGGCTTGTTACGAGCTACTCGGTCATTAAAGTCATATTCGCGAAGCCCACGACGGACGGCTTTAGCACTGTATGACTTTCCTAATTCATGTTGAACTTCAGTAGCTAGTTTTCGAGGCGATAACTTGCTTTTGATTTTCCAGACAATATATCGCTCGTCAGATGCATTGAATATTTTATACGGTGCACTTCTTCCCTTATCTTTCACCCGATTCTCACCTACAAAACGTTTACTAATCAGCTGCACTGTAGACGCAGTCAGATTGACCATCTGAGCAATTTTTCGGTGCGATTGCCCCAATTTATAATGATATAAGACCACGCTGTTTTACAGTTGTACGGTGACTCATCTTTTTTAATTTAAGTCAACGCATGTTTAGCGAACTTAGAACATGCGTTTACAAACCTGTATCAAAATTTTGTCCATATTCTTTTTATTTTTTAAATTATTGAGACTTATATTTTAAAATAGGCACTACATCAAATAAGCTGTGTGCCACTGTATTTGTGGTGAGATGGATTCAGGTTAAACATAAGTAGCCTAGGTAGACTTCGCCTGGATCCATCCACATTTTGTTTTTTTTTTTTCTTTAATAAAGACAGTTTATTAGTAAATGGCGGAAGAGGATGGTGGTAAGGATTGGATGGACGTGCCAACATAAATTTTATTAAAATGCTGTACAGACGTTATATTCTATGCGAGCGAAGCCGCTGACAGAAAAGCTATTTAATTACAAAGTACTTCATATAATTGTAATTTGTGACTAAAATTTGACTGTTTCATTGTGACAGTAACACCAATTTGTCGACAAGATTTGTAGATCGCAGAGGTAAATGCACTTTTTTATATTATGATAAGTGATTTCTGGATTATAAAAGAGCTTCTGACTTTAATTTTGTATAACTATTACTACACTAGGCACAGTTTTTGTATGCAGTAAATACGGCTTTACAAACACCTATGTTTACATATAAGCTACATATTCATAAAATTCGAATCCTGCAAAGCAGTATTGGATGATATCGCAAACAATTTTTAAACACTATTAAACTGAATAACATATTAAATGTCTTATTTACATTCTATAGGTAAATTTTAAACTAAGTTAAGTGTAACAAATGGAATACGAACAACTAGTACAATGCGTTTATAAATAGACGTACACAAATATCGTTTTCATGTCGTCGTCAACGGGGTTGGCCGCGTTACCGTGTAATAAAAAATAAACGACCCGCAGTGAATTTCAAAACAACCGGAACACGAACAAACGCCGACGGATAGATGAACGAGATGATCCGGTAGGCCGTTCGGACGACCGGAAAAAGCGGTACCTATCCGAGAGGTTAAATAGAAACGAATAAAAAGTTACCGTCACGGGTCCGAGAGCAGTCAGTAACATGTGCGGCGAGTCCGAACCAATTATCCGAAATTTATACGGCGGCGAGACGTATTTAAACGCACCATATATTTAGAAAATAATCCGCCCCGTTTCGGAAATAATCGCCACGTAATATCGTCGCAAATGGGAAGATTAGTTTCTATTAAATGGACCTCTCGTGAAGTTGGTTTATAGAATTTTGTCAACTGATTCATGTGTTGTTTGGTGTTAAAGGCATTATTACGAAAGTGTATTTTGCTATTCGAGATACACTTCCGTTGCTAGAGATTAATTACATTAATCATAGAAAATATGATTTTCGTCATTCGATGCTATGATTTCTCACATATTTAATCTTGCTGTTATTTCGTAAAATAACAATGTAAGTATTAACAAGCTGCCATATCCGTATCTTTAATTAATTCTAAATTATAGTATTTTAATAGAGACTAGTACAGTTTTTATCTAATTTTAGATTTAATGTTCCTACGTGTGCATTTCTGTAATTGCCTTAAAAACGATCCAGTTGACTGACGTATTGAGCAACCATATAAATCCAATTATCTCAAACCATAAGTAGCCGTGTATTTTCAACGATAAACTCCAAATTTTCACGACGTATATGTATCATTATAACCAATTAACTCTCGGCACCTTAGCTATTGACAATCGCGCTCCGTTACTCGCTTCTACCATATATACATATATATAATTCGACAGAAAATTGAGATAATATACTATTCGACGAAACAAATGAGGAAGTGATATAATTCGTGTATTTATAATAGTGATTGCGGAGTCTTGCATTCGGTGAATTTTCCGAAGTCGAACCACGAAACGAGTGAGTGTGGTAACTACTGCGGTTTAGACAGATGTACCGCTTCGTAAAGGAAACTGAAACAGATGTAGAGATACGAAAGTATAAGAATCTGCGGCGAATAATAATGGGATTGTTTTAAAAATATGTTTTCCATCCTCAAAATTATTTGATATCCTTTCCTGTTCGTTTGCTAACCACTCTTTGCCACATCAATACCTTTAAATATAGTACTGGTAAACCATAGGCAGTAATTTATTGCAGTTTTATAGCTTTTGTAGTTCTGCCGATGGACGAATTGAATCAGTTTTATTTATTAGACTATATTCATTATATAGTATTGCTTTTATTTTGGATGCAGCGGTGTTGAAGAAAAGTGGCGTAGATTAAAATTACAAACTAAAAACTTCTACCGTATTTGCATGGACCCTTATATTAAATGTCTATGTCATAAATTGAACGACCAAAGCTGGAGTCATTGCAATTTACTGCGATGATACCAATATTTGTTTTTTGTTTGTGACGTGGAGCTGTGAAAATGGAATTATCGAACTCAATTGCTTGAAATAACAATAACTGTTTGTAATAACAGCCGCATGTAAATATAAATAAAACAAAGAATAAATAAACACAAAGAAACCCTTTAAAATCAGATGACAATTTATTTAAAATATATGAAATTTTGGAGATTATAAAGTAGTTGTTTACTTTAACAAAAGAAGTATCTTGCTAATGTTATGAAACTGTAATAAGCCATAAATCTAAATTTCTCACCTAGCCACTGCCAACAATTCGGTGTAAATTTTAGTTAAAATCTCGTCTAAATTTAGAAATTTGTACTAATAAATTGAATGTGTAAATTGCTTATAAAACGGAAAATATTATGCATAAAATGTTATTTTAAAGTTTTTGTACAATTCCTTGGTCGTTTCCAACTTTAGTTTCCGATGGCATTTTAGGAAAATAAGAAATATTACGAAATATGCAAGGAACAAACAAAGATAAATAGCGAGTAAAACTGTAGAGATTAGATATAACAAAACGTATAGGAGTTTCTTTACTTTCTCCTCTGTTGACTTCGAAAATAGAGCTTCATTCTTGGGCTCCTGTAATAAAAGCTGATAGGATGTTTTGCAATTTATTCCTTTTATATTTTCTATCATTGTTAGCACATTTACATAGACACAATTAAAAATGTAAGAATCTTTAATTATATAATTTGTTAGTTGCATTATATAAATAGTACAACAAAGATATGTATGTAGATTAATTCGCGAGAGGCCCGTATTTAATCTATACATTTTCATTATTCTTAAGTTCAAACATTTTTTTGACTAGAGAAACCAACAAAGTGTACGCCTTCAACATACAAGGGGACTTTATATTGGTTTACTTTCCATATGAGAGTGTACCAGAGTCACAAAAATACTACAAACAGGCGGCAGTGTCTTAGAAGTTTCCTGTTCTGTGTTTTTCCGCGAGTAGCCACACTGTTTTTTCCTTAAGAATGGTTCCATCTCTTGGTTCATAACCTCCCCCGTAATCGCACAGGCATGTTCTGATACTAGAAAAGATATATTTAAGGCATTTTCACGGCGTTTTCAACGGTCTAGTCTTGTGGTAGCCTGAGATACTCAATAGTGTGTTCTGGAAGTTTTCTTGTAGGCTCTCAAGGCCATGAACGAGGGGCTTCTATCTACCACAATGAAGATTCTTCTGTCTTTTGTCTTATTTTACGTTAAGAAGGAGCCAGTAATTAAAACATTCGTATCATCAGCATAAGAAACAATAGTACAACCCGAAATCGAGGCAAAACTAAACATATTGTTAATAAAGATTGTAAAAAGTGTTGGGTCAAGTATAGATCCCTGAGGGACTCCTACATCTGTACACCTCAATTACGACTTATGACAGCGCAGTATAACCCGTTGACATCTGTCCCTGAGATAAGAGCGAAACCAATCCAAAACAGTCTCCCTGACACCATACTTACCTCTCCAATTTTTGCAAGAGTAATGCATGATCGACGCTATCAAAAGCTTTACTAAAATCCATGAATAGTCCTAAAATAAAATCCCTTTGGTCGCACGCTTCAACTAAAATTGATGAATTCACGCAGCGCCGTACTAACTCCTTTACCTTTAATAAAACCGTGCTGATTATTTTGTAATAGATATGTTGTGAGAAAAAAGACATTAGTCTCTTATTGACTATATACCGGGTGTTCCACAAAAATTTCCAAAGGCTGTAATGTCTTTATCATCTGATTTTAATGATCTATATATGAAACTGTAGGGTTTCGTAAAGACTACAAACAGCAATGCAAATTAGCTGTTTGTCAGACATGATTCGCGAGAAACGTAATTCAACTTTTTTTTTCAAATTGCACTATATATTTTTTTTTGATTTTTATAAAAGAAAATTTCCTAACGATTCGAACAATGTCATAAAAACATACACTTAAATAAGGAATAATGCAAGAAAAAGACAAGTTTTTGCAAATTTTTATATGGCAACAGTAAGTCATGAATTGGGGTACGCAATTAAACAATCACAACGTCTTTTTTATTCATAATTATTAAAAATACAGATGCTATTAGAATTTATCAGGAACGTTTCCCTGATAGGAAATCACCACATCACAAGAAATTTGCACAACTGGAAGCCAATTTGAGGATGTACGGATCTTTTAAAAAGCCAAAAAAAGACGTACAAACTGCAGATGAAAATTTAGATCTAAACGTTTTATTGATGGTTGCGGAAAATCCTAAGACGTCCGTTAGAGAGATTGCTAACAACATTGGATCATCCAGTACAACAGTACATTCTATTTTGAAAAAAACATAAATTAAAACCGTACAAACCTCAACGGATCCATCATTTGCTGGAAGACGATTATCCACGAAGAATGCTATTTTGAAATTTTTATTTAAATAAATTACGAGAAGATCCACTATTTTATTCTAAAATTCTCTGGTCGGATGAGTGTACCTTCACGAATAATGCCATATTTAATAGAAACAATCATAGGTATTGGAGCAATGACAATCCTGGATTTCTTATTGAAAATAATATCCAGAGAAGGTTCTCTTTAAATGTTTGGTGTGGAATTTTAAATTCTAGATTAATTGAACCATATTTTATTGACGGTATCCTAAATCAAGAAAGATACCATACATTACTCGAAGAAATAGTGGACAATCTAGAAGAATTGCCCATTGCTCAATACGCACAAATTTACTTCCAACAAGACGGAGCTGCTAGAGCAGTATTTATAGGAAAGTGTTTTGGATTTTTTCATTTGATTATTTTGTCTGATCTAAACAACAAAAGTGTTTATTTTATTGTCTGTATTTTTCATAATTATGAATAAAAAAGACGTTGTGATTGTTTAATTGCGTACTCCAATTCATGACCTACTGTTAGTTTTGCCATATAAAAATTTGCAAAAACTTTTCTTTTTCTTGCATTATTCCTTATTTAAGTGTAGTGTTAGTGTGACATTGTTCGAATCGTTAGAAAATGTTCTTTTATAAAAATCAAAAAAATATAGTGCAATTTGAAAAAAAAAGTTGAATTACGTTTCTCGCGAATTATATCTGATAAACAGATAATTTGCATTGCTGTTTGTAGTCTTTGCGAAACCCTACAGTTTCATATATAGATCATTAAAATCGGATGATAAAGACATTACAGCCTTTGGAAATTTTTGTGGAACACCCGGTATTCAAAAATTTTCGAAAGTGACGACAACAAACTAATAGACCTATAGCTGTCAACCATATTTTGATTTCCCTTCTTGTATAGTGGTTTAATCTCAGCAAGCTTAAGGTTTTTCGGAAAAATACCTTCAGAAAACGATAAATTGATAATATGTGCTAACGGTTTTGAGATATTAGATGCAATCTCTTTCAACAATGAACTAGAAATACCATCATAACTCACGGAATGTGAGGACTTGAATCCATCCAGGGTGTTTACTCCAAATTGACGAGAACCTACAACATGTTTCTGCCACAGATTCTTTGAATAGTATTCGTTCTTGCTAGCACTGAACGAATCACTTTTTTGCTAAGTGTAACATAGGATATCTCTTGACGTCTTTGTCAAGATAATTTTTCAGTAAACTTAGATTGACTAAGACGTCTCCTATTACCAAAATAAAATGCTTTACCAGATTTTTTCTTGGCAACAAGGAGGTACATCCGATGTCCTGTCATTTACTGTGTAGGGTACATCAAATCAATCACAAAATATAATTTGACACCAATGAATTTATATTTAGTAGATAATCAAGGAAATTATTTTGTTCTTCTAAAAAAATATATGCCGGACTACACTAGGAAAAAGAAGTGGTTTTTGCCTTAAAATAAATGAAATTCATAAATATTCCTATCATGATATAGCGAAACAAGTTAGCCGTTAATTTCTAAAGCAACCGAAAAAAACATCGTCAAAATGTCGTAAGTTCTGCGCAATCAAGTTTATGAGCGGAAGTGTATATGCACAAATTTTAACTCTAAACTAAACTTACAACACATATTATGCAACTCAATACAAGTATTATGTCATCGGTCATTATTACCCATTTTACAACATCAATGGATTTTATACGACCTTTTAAATAAATTGCCGTATAGAATAGTTGTTTTCTAAGCAATTCTGTGTTCAATTAGGTCCGGAAATGTCAACGAAATAGGAAATTTAAGAATAAATTTAACATTTACATTCTTTTAATACGATCGTTAAAAATAATTGGAAAGTAAATATGGTCTAGTCTAGAAGATATGCTTAGTATCTATTTATAATTTATTAAAGGAGATCGCTTAAAATGATTTCATTTTGTTTTGTAAGCCGAAATCATTCAGAATTTACTTTAAATGTAATTAAATTATTCAGGCTTTCAGTTATGCATAATACGAGAGCTATTTATTGTGTGTGTTTAGTGTCGTTGATGAATTAGAATGTTAAAATATAAGCCTATTAAAAACAGTAATGCTCACATTTATTTTTAAGGTTCTTGCCACATTACGAATAGTACGTATGCACAGTACAGTAGAAACAAACTACGCAACTATTGTGTGTTGGTATGCATGTATTAAACACAACTTATTTAATATTGAAAAAATATTTTTATAACAGTGCAGAATTTCCTGTCGTTCTTCAGAGTGTAAGATGATGCAAACAACTGTAATTTTTTATTACTACTATAAATATGTAAGCACCGGATATTGGTCATAGCTAAATTTATTTATTGGCGTTTGTTAGATTGTGAGCGTCCAGAATTGAAACCACTGTTAATAATAAATGCACTTGATCTTAGCCGACATAATGAATCGTTTCCGGCAATATAGGATATGTGTTAACATTTTATTTACACGAAGAAATTCTCTTTGAGAGGGAAAACATAAATCACTTCTTTCAAAGCAATAATGTATTTTAGCGTTTAATTAAATTGGATACAAAGTTGTTTTGTTATTGACGATTTTTCAGTTTACTGTTAATTACCGTTGAAATATCTAAATATCCGGAGCTTCTTTAATAACATTTGAGCACCCCGATTATTAAGTGTATGTATAAGTACTTACACATTCAATTCTAGTTTGCAATCAAGTAAAAAAGATAAATTACAGAAATATATTGTTTGGTATTGAGAGTTACAGCTACTAATATTACAAATATTTACTTATATATAAGATGAAATTTAAAGAAAGCTTCTTTCAATCCCATATTAATAGTTTATCAAATAGTTTCGTGGCGGTTCCTTTGTTAACCATTGTCGTAATAGTACTGATCATTCAGATATCAATAAGTTTTGCAGTTATCCGTGTGTCTGTGCATCAGAGGTCCATAAGATAAGGGCAGCCTTAGGCTTGGTTGTAAGTAAATCTTGCAGCATGCTCAAAACCAATGGTCAGTTCCCATTGATTCTGGGTAGGCTTCTCTGAAGAGATTGACATGAAAAAATTATCAACTGGCTGAAACAAATACGACGTCCATCGGAGAAGTAACATTTTTAAAAATTATGGGAGTGCACTTTAGTGAGAGAATACATAGTAGTCGACGTAGCAAACAAATTAAAGAATTGCATTATATATACATTTACTTACGCCAAGAAATAAATGCTTCGGTGTTAAAATTAAAGAGATAATGGAAGCAGCTAAACGATTGGTTAAGTTTAATTATTTTTGGACCATTTAACTTGGTTTGGTATTTATACAGCTTGCTTATTTCATCAAAATGATAATTGTAATTGTTATACATGGTAGGTATAACATCTTTGTTTTTCAATAGAAGGAACTCTTTCTGTGAGTTTTTTTATTACACCTTTAAGAGAGTAATGGTTCGTCATGCCTTTTTCATTCATTAAGACATGTGTTCATTAAGACATGTGAGGATATGAATTATCATTGCCTTATTAATCGGTTTAGTAAACTTGAAATTGTATACATCAGGTATCGAAACATCTTTTTGGAACATAAGTTTAATTTATTTTCAAATAATGCTTTAAGTACCAACGTTTATATTATTTAGAAATCAATTTATTTGCTTTGACATCAATGCAATCATTTTTCTTCAAATTATTTATGGTCATGTTTCGTTTAAGTGCCTCTAAACTTTTTGCAGTACTCGGACACTATTGTAATTTTTACGATGTGAACGAGGGAAAGAGGATAGACTACACATCTAGCATAAATGTTCGAGATATTAACTGAAGAAATTAACCTGCATATATTATGCTATCTTACAATCTTGACGTGAAACCTAAAAGGCGACCTGGCTTGCTGAAGAAGTGTAGAATTAGAAGCTTTACTAGGAAATATATACTCCGTACAGTAAAATGGATAAAATTGATAAAAATCCACCAAACGCATTTTTGTTTTTTTTTTAAATAAAATTGCCGAATGCAGAGTGTGGTGGAGGAGGAATGATATCCATAATGTTTTTATACAGCAACGCTTTTCTTATTAGGGAATGCGGATTTACATACTTGGAGGTGATTATCAGTATAGGTCAAATGATATCAAAATAAAAATAACTAGGAACTGCTGCCAGCAGCCTTATTCCCTCAGTCTGTATTTGTGTCAGTGTTTATTGCGTAGTTTAAAGTTAGTTTAACTCAATCAATAAAATTAAATTCCTTGAGTGAAAGGATTTGGATACTGGTGGTGTACTCAAGTAGAAGTAGTGAAATTGTTAAATGCAACTCATTGTGATCGACAAGGCATCAGCCAAGTTATGGTAATCACAGTTGAGTTTAAATACTGTAAATTTGGGCGTGTTCATAATCTTCCTAAATGTGGTAGATTCTGACTACTAGGAGATTCAAACAATCAGTCACCACCTAAATAGTTGGTCTTGTTTCAATATGGTAGCGTTTACAACCGATTAAGTTATGAAAGAGGCAAAGTACCATCCTCATATGATATTCCTTGACCACTAGCTCAATAAAGATGGAAGGAACGGTCAAATTTACAATATTTCAACTCAATTAATCAAACTATGATGACAAATAAATGAAGTGTTAATGCTCTTCTTCAGCTTCCAGTAAATCCTATTTTATACCCTTTTATACCTACTATATTTCCCTTCATCTTTGTAATTCTTCGCTTTTTCTCAGCAAATAATTGAATTCGCAAGCAAATTTTTCATATACATGTATGAAACTGTAAATCTAAATGCTTTTACGTAATTAAGTTCTCAAAATATCTGTTCTACAACCACCATCTTCTACAAGTTAAACAGGAAACCCCAGGAAATTCATCTAGTCGAGCAATAATATCAGCTTACCGACGAGCATTGTTGTGAATGATGTACTTAAGACATCGTTCGCATACAGATACACTACCGTCCATAAGTATTTGGCCACCTATGTTTTTTTTAGAATTTCGAAATGAAAACGCATTTCAGGGAGTATATTATTATATAATGGTACTTAATTAATATTTACATATGTACAAACACACATACAAACATATAATACAAAATTAACTCAAACTTTGGTCTCGTCAATATAGCCTCCTCTATTTCTTATAACAGCTGCACATAGGCGAGGCATTCTGGCAATTAATTTTGTCAAAGTTTCTTCCGATATCTTGGCCCATTCTTGTTGGAGAAGGGTCCATAGTACGGCTGCTGATGTTGGAGCGACTGTTTTCACCTTCCGATCTAATTCATCCCACAACAACTCAATCGGATTGAGGTCGGGAGATTGGGGGGGCCATTCCATCACTGTAAGACTGCCCTCCTCTTCTTTTTCATGCAGGTAATCTCGGCATATTTTGGCTGTGTGTTTGGGGTCATTGTCGTGCTGAAAAGTGAATTTTTCACCCACCAGTCGCAACCCCGATGGCACCACATTATGTTGCAAAATATTTTTGTACCTTTCTTTTCGCAGAATCCCATCAATTTTTACCAGATCCCCGACAGAAGTGCCTGCGAAACACCCCCAAATCATCACCGAACCTCCTCCGTGTTTGACAGTCGGTACAATACATTGGTCCGACACTCGTTCTCCTACCTGCCTTCGCACAAATACGCGTCTTCGTGAGCCATAAATTTCAAATTTCGACTCGTCACTCCACAAGACCTGTTTCCAGTCTTCGACGGTCCAATTCTTGTGTGCTTGTGCCCATGCATACCGTTTCCGCTTGTTTAATTTTCTTAGAAGGGGTTTTCTCACCGCTACTCGACCGTGTAGTCCAGCTTTACTTAAGCGCCGCTTCACTGTAGTTACGCTAATTTGTTTTCTGCGCCCCACGCTTACTTCAGCCGCGATTTCCGGCGCGGTTTTTCGCCGATTTCGTTTACTAATCATTACTATTTGTCGATCTTCTGCTGGCGTAGTTGTGATCGGTCGTCCACTTCTCTTTTTATTGGATAAACTACCACCACTTGCAAATTTATTTACGTTGTAGTCCACTGTTTGTCTACTAATATTCAACTCGCGTGCAATTTGTCGATTGCTTTTACCACTTCTATGGTTACTAACAATTACTCATAATGTGTTTTTGTATGAAGGTTCTTTGTTACTAATTACATTATTTATAATAGATACTTTATAACCAAGAATTTCGAAAAAACATTGGTGGCTAAATACTTATGGACGGTAGTGTATATGTATTCTGAAGTGTGTTTGCTTGAAGTTCCGTGAATATCACAGTATACAGAGGCAGTTCTAGCTATAAACTCACTGGATGAGGAAACTGACGCAGTAAGCTATTATTCCTAATAACAGTCGATTCATGAATAATGTTATGTTTGTATATTTATCGTGTATTCATATAGCGTGTACGCTCTACATAAGTTTTGCTGTTCTGAAAGTCGTTTGTACGATATGAAACAGCGTTACATGCAATAGATGTATTCTCTATTAATGCTATTGAGTTCCTCGAATACGCAGTCGTCGCAATAGGTATTTGAACTTTGTTGCTTTATTAATTTTCTGAATGGTATGCATGCAGAGTAGAAGCGTACGTAAAAGTAACGTTACCTTATAGTAAAGTAATAAGTTTTCCATATGTACATACGTCGTAGTTTACACAAGACAGGATCAATGGAAATGTATACAATAAAGTAGATGGAGATGTATAGAAATTACACTAACGCTTTATTGCAAGACGATGCAATTACTGAAGTTTGTAATAAACAAGCAAGTCGGATTCAAAGATATAATAATAACTTGGAAAACAAGTAGTAAAGTAATTCCATTTGAATAATTATTCCTGTATAGTTATTTCTTTTCTAAATATATCTTTAAACTGACATTAGTTCAACTCATTGTTGGATTTTCATTAAATCATTTTATTAGAAATTATTAAATGAGTATTTATTAACATTTTCTTGTTCTAGTGTAAATGAACTCTTATGTAATTACCATAAGGCTAGGGCGATATCTACTATTGTAGTTTCTTTCTTTTGCTTTCGTGTTAGCACTATATCCGGAACATTATTTTTGTGGGTTTGTCTCTCTGTATACTCCAATTCCAAAATATTTTGTTGTTAGCGTCCTCAATAACATTGTCAGGAAAGTACTGTTATGTGACTTTGTGTCCATTTACATATCACAAGTGAAAAAAAAATTCTAAGTTAAAAAAAATTTACAAGTCAAAAAGGATGTTTTACAAAAAGAAATTAATTTTATTTTCTTCAATAAACCTATAAAAATTTGTTTATACTGTGCAGAATGACGTGGCAATCACCACAACTAAATTATTATTTATAAAGACCTTATTTGGTAGTTTTTGAAATTTTTTCTCTTTTCTTTCTGTATAAAAAAAATTAACTTTGAAATTTTTATATTTTTAATTACAATAAATAAATTTTACCCTTTTAACTCAATTTAGTAAAAAAAAAAATTATTTCTAAAAAAAACTACTAAAAAAAAATTTTAATTTTTAAATTTTTCAAATATTATTTTTGTACTTGGAAAAATTGAGTTTTAATTTTCAAAAAAAATATTTTTCTTAGATTTTTTTTTACAACTTAAAATTACTCCAAAGTTAAAATTACTTAAAAATTAAATTACCTTATTTTACGTGTGCGAGCGTGTATGTGTGTGATTTTGGAAGCTTCTGTCTTCCCGCGCCTAGATGTTGGATGGACGACGTCCTCTTCGTAGGGGTAATTAAATTTAAATTAGGTGGAAAATTTTTATGTTTAAAGTACTTTTTCGAAGATAATCGTTAATTTGGGCCCACGGTGCACCGGGGTAATTTTAATAAATTTTACGTAGAAAATTAAACGCTCTGTTCGACGATCTATGCAAAAAGCGGAAGTTTTTCTTGCTCTCGCACGGCTTTTTATAGGTGATTCGCAATTGTCTCTAAATTTCATTGGAAATACCTTTTGATAGTCATCTGTCAATCACGGCAATCAACGATCGTTGATGGATTAATTTATGCACGTCCGGTCGAAAATTTGTTGTATACAGGGTCACCGAAAAGTTGTAGATTTTAATTACCACCTACTTTTTCTTCTTAAAATGCCCCTAACTGGCTGGTTTTTCTTGCTGTGTGTGTGGAATTTAATTGTGTGATTTTGTTATAATATTGATGTGTGTTTGTGTACAAATTAAATGATATAAAACTTATTAATTACCTTATAAAATATGTGGTGTATTTAACATCTTTCTGTCTTTGTCGCTGGCTGGACTTAACATAAGATCTCTGCTGAGCAACAGCCCCCTTCTGCGTCAGATGGCTACTGACCAAACCAAAGAGTAACAAGAGAGTGCACTTAGCTATTGGCGCCAAAATAATCTTATAACCTTGGGAAATACTATATGTTTTGGCAAGAGTTCAATGAACCCACGCTGTCAATACAATCGATTGAACACACGAATTTATCCAAGCTTTATGCGGTTTTTTGGTTCATTTTAGCTGTGTGAGATTTTATAAAGTGACATTTATCTATATATGATTTTAAACGAGGCACATATCAAATATATTTAAAATTGAAGTACATTTAAAATCATCGTGTTGGTTGCATTTTTTTAAGGTTGGTAGTGCATAATTTCCTACACGATACGTTTTACATAGAAATTGAACGAAGTATTTCTTTTTTTTACTTTTAACATTCACTGTGTTTATACTTCCACATATTTAAAGTTTTAATTGCATTAAATTCTAATATTTTCAAACTTTCTCGGTTTAGTGACTTTGCAAATTGCGTGTTGGCTAAACTAATTCTGCAAAATTTTCATTAATAAATACTAGCCAATCAAAATTTGGTGTTCCACTTTTGGTGTTCCCAATCAGATCGCTCTATCGAGGTCATAAGAATTATTTTACGCATTCATTCATAATAGCGCTAGTGCACCCTCTTTGTAACTCTACTCTTTGACCAAACCATGACATCGACTCGCACATATGCGAAGAAAATACCGATGGTGTCAACTTGAAGAGTTGCGCATCCTCTATCATTTGATAGTGTTGAATTGGATTTAAATGAATTAATTTTAAACAAATACCTCGCATGTGTGCAATCATGTTAATGTTACATATTTTATAAAATAGAATTAAATTAAATTGAAGAAATACACAGATCAGATAGTTGGTTATAGTTTAATGAATATTAAATTAATTTAGTGTTTTTTTTAATCTTTTTAGATACCCTACAGCTGGATGATCATCTGTCAAGTGACAAATGGAATTGTAAACATTGAATAAAATGTAATATAACATTACAATATATATATATATATCTCCAGTCAAATCAAGTTGTAGTAAGAACTCAATTCACTATATAAACAAGAGTAAAAAATTAGTTTTCGTTTTCTTTTATTTGTCAAAATTATACATAACATCTCATACACAACTTGGATATTATCAATGCATATTATAAACAAAACCGCAGTCTAGATGGGCAGTAAACTTCAAGTACGTGGAATCCATGGAGATTTTAGCAGAAACCATTTAAGTTGGCGGAAACTGCATTTGACAGAGTGTCCAACACGTGACGAAAACCAACAAAAGGGAATTAATTGAAAAAAGAATTTGAAAACGTCTAAATTGATATCCTGGCAAAGTAACTTCAAAATTATAAAATTTAAACATATTAAAAGCTGCTAAAGTGCAATTTGGTTATTATACGTCAACGCATCGAAGGTGTAAGATAACCCGGAAAAGAAGATCCATCTAGCTGCGGTTGGATAATCGTCGTATACGCGAAGAACAGAAGATTCATCAGGCATTTTGGTTATACATACACATACACGAAACACACTTCAAAATTCTTAAGGTAAGGGTGGGTAGTATTAAGTTAATTTGATTGTAAATTTTTAATTCTAAAATGTAGTGAATTGAGGTACTTCTGCATTTCATTTTGATAATATTATCACAATTATTTCATTTCCAAAAGCGAAACATCTCAGTACATATGCACCAGTTCTTAGAGGATTAATTTGGTTATATTGTTATGCCTATAGGTGTATTCTTATGAAGCTAGCAGGGTGCAGTTTCCAACTACATACGTATATGATCGATGGTTTCTGGTTTTACTTTACATAGTCTACACTTCGTCGTTTATAGACTTGGATGGCGATTGAAAATTCCTCAGTTTCTCCATATAGCTATCCCTGCATTAGCCATTTACAACTCGCTGCATTGTTGATGTATAGACCTTCTAGATGATTCCGTGGAGCAGCTTACTCTTCCATTCAAGAATTATTTGTGCATCTTGTGTTGGCTCGTCAAAAGAGTGCTGTGTAGTTAAAAGAGTTTGTTGCTTAGATTCGAAGATATGATTTTATGGTTTAATTACTTTGTGTAACTGGCTTTTTCACTTTTTTTATTGAAGTATCATCTCCGCAATTTCTCTTCCTCCCTTTGATCTGGGTAGATGGACTCTTTAAAGTGCTCTTTTTGGATGGTGCGGACGATGTTTAGTGCACTCTGTTTTTGTTAATATGTCAATATTCTGGTCCATGCAGTCACATTAAAACTGAGCGAGAGTATAGACTGGGCGTATGTTGTTATTTTTATATTGTTATGATGGTATTATTATTGTTTTTTTAAATACCCTTTGATAGGCCCCCCGCAGTTGCTTCTTGTTTTATTCCTAGATTTTGTGGTATATTGCTTTAATTGCTTAATGTTTTATTATTATTATTGTCACTGCAAGTAAGCACCCACCACATCGTAAAACAATTACTATTATTTAGTGCTATTTCATACAAGAAATGATGCTGCAAAGTTATGCAGAGGAATCCAAGACATCAGGCAACTTATATGTAATTAAACTGCACTGTTTTGGAAGTACTGTTAATGGTAAATGAAAGACAAAGCATTATCGAGGATTGATTAGAGGTGGTACCTTTAAATTTTGGTTCGTCTGTTGATAGATTTAAATTACTTCATTTTAGGGAGAATGTCATTGTCTAATGCTTTATTTTTCGGAAACTGTGTAGTTTTTAAATATAGGGTATTCTCAAGTATCAAATTTTCGGTAGCGGTAGATCAAGAATCTATTAGGCTTGAAAGAAAGTAAACTAGTGTATGAATACGTTGCGGAAAGCTACCAGTTGAAAAAAAAAACATTAAATTGGAGTTTCCATTAGAGTCCGGACATTGTGAATTATTGTCAAAGAGACCAATTTCATTTTGCCAAATAGATTCTATGATAAATCCTACTAAAAGTTTTTACATCACAAAATAAAGGAAGTTGCAAGCAGATGGGCAGCAGAAGTCTTAAGTAATCGATAGTACACCAGAAAGTGCATGTATCGGTGACCACCTGCTACTCATGTTAAACACCGTTTAACAACCCCTAGTTATAATACTCTCAACAAACCTTTGTGTAACCTGGATGATCGCAGAAGTTTACTTATAATTTAAATACTTTGCTGAACACATAAGATACATAACTAAACCAAATAATTCTTAAAAGTTTTTTCCCTTAAATATTTCTCAATTTTTCTCCAGTTTTGTGTAAATGTAAACACATCATGAACTTCATGAATCACGTTGTACAACAAGACGTACAACTGTTCATATTACTGTGGGTGGTAGTATATAATTCTGCCAATGCTTTATTAAATAGCCAACTCCAACGTAATTGTGTATTGTGTCTAAACTCCTGTTAGATTCATCTTTAATTAACATTTTTCAATTCATTATTTTTAGGAGCGGTATATTACACGATTTCTAAATACCTAATTTGTTATTACATGCAAAGGTGTAAGATATCAAATAAAATTATTGCAGTAATTTTAAACGTCAATTTGAATACAAACAAATACAATTATTTCATTGTCTTATACATCAGCTTTCTCCATTAATTTGCTTGGGTTAATAGTGCCATATCATTTTCAATAAGATTCCGAAGAAAACATGATTACGCTTTGACACTAAACCTACTTTCCTATTTGTATTGTACAAAACATCTATGACAGTTACATACTCCCAAGAATTTAAGCGATAAACAATGAATACACCAGCGTTCTGACAATTTATCGCGTGTAGCACAATACTAGTAGTTCAGTACTAGTTAAGATATTTCATTCTTGTCTTTTTGTTAAAGCGCTCAAGTGAAAACCCATTTATGAATATTTTAGATATTAGTGCCTCTTTATACAATGCAGTTTGCAGTACAAAGTCTAATAAAATATAAGAGCTACAGGCGCTTCACAATACGTTTATTTTCACGAACGACAATATTATCATAGAAACGATCCCTTTTATATACGTAATGCATGGTATGTCTTTCAACTAGAAGCAAGTATGCATTAGACGGGTACGCTAAGGTAAGAAGTCACCCACCTTGTATTCACAGGATGAGAATTTATTAATTTAGAATAGGAAATGTATACCAAATATACATCATATACGTAAGCAAATTTTCTATGTATTGTTTGAATCATAGATCTACTTGTTTCAGATATATATCTTATTTTTTAATGTAATTGACAGATTTTCACTGTAAAATCGCTTAGTGATATTCAAGTGAATAATTAATTGTTTGAAAATAGATGATTTTGATTTGATAAGAATACATAACAGGGTAGGTATATAAATTAGATAGGTATATATATTTTAATATTTAGTTATTTGACCATCTGATCTCGAAACTGCAGCCAGTCGCCTCGGCATTGAGTTTATTAAATTTTGTATAAATCCTTCCTCAATGTCGTCCCATGCGTCTTAAATAAGAGTTACTAATTCGTCTTTCTCTTTCATTAATTTACCCCAAACATTTTCTATGGGATTAATATCGGGACTTTTTGATGGCCAAGGTAACACATTAACATTATTTTGATTTAGCCATTCTTGAACAACCCGTCATTTTCTTGGAATAAGTATAAATGCGTTTAATACAATCTAGACTATATTTGTTGTAAAATACGTATTTGATCTGAATAACTTCCCTATTTGTGAAATAGCTGAATGGCAAATTTCGAGCAGCTGCGTTCGAGATTATGTGTAAGTATATAAAGCGTTTATACGTGCATTTTTATCTGCGTGCACCATTTTGTAAGAATTAGATATATACATATAAGTTTTTTATAGTTAAGGCGTGGACATTTGGACTAATAAAAGTACATATTTAATAATGCATTATGTGAAGTGTATTTTAGCTTCATGGGAATTGGAGGAATAATTTCAACCAAACGTTGTAGGTACTTGAAGTAAATCCATTGGCTAAACTTGCGAATGTCGACCACTGAATTGGCAATTTATAAGCCATTTAACGTAAAGTACAGGTTTTACTGAGTCCAAAATGGACCCCCGTTTCTTGCGGAGATCAGTCTAAGATACCTAAAAATCGTTCTAAAAAGTGTTATTTTTAGGTTATGTTTCGCTAATGTTTTGACATTTCTGCGAGGATTTTCAGTTGATATCCAGTCAGAATTACGAAATATCAAGCAGCAATTTTGAAACGTCGGTCGTTCGGGAATGAAAAAATTGTCATTAGTATCTTTTAATACAATTAATTGATAAGTTTCAGTAACTAAAAAACATCTCTTCTTGTATTTTATTAAATTCAGTGCAAATACATTATATAAAATAGGAACGTATCTAAAGAATTAGCTTAGTTTTAATTGCAAATAATAACATTTAATAGATTAAAAATCTCTTCAAATTTAGCCAAAATAGTATCTAAATATTCATAATTTTCTTCTTAATATTAACTTACACATTTAATTATTGTGTATGACACGTAAATAATTATTTTAAAAATAAATTTCATGTATTAACATCAAATTTCACTGCGTAAATTTAATAAAAGACAAAAGAAGATATGTTTTTTAGTCACTGAAATATATATTACTTATTAATTGTATTAAAAGATACCTACTGCAAAATAAAAAAATGATTATTATTTTTATATTCCTGGACGAAGTTTTTTTAAATTGTCGCTCGATATTTCGTAATTCTGACTGGATATCACCTGGAAATCCTCGCAGAAATGTCAAAACACTAGCGAAACATAACCTAGAAATAACACTTTTTAGGACGATTTTTAGGTATCTTAGACTAATCTCCGCAATAAAAGAGGGACCGTTTTGGACTCAGTAAAACCTGTACTTTCCGTTAAATTGCCTATAAATTGTCAATTCAGTGGCTTCACGACAATTTCCTTAGAAAAAATAATATTCTTGTGATAACACTATATAGTTTTGCGGATATATAAATACGGGATTGTTTTGAACTGAAACAGTCTGTTTTAATTCAAGATAATATTTCTCTGCGTGTAGGGTACACATTTTCTACTGATGGGTGCATTATATTTTCCAAAATATTAACATAGACTTGGCCAGTTAATCTTTCATCAATATTCCAACAGATACCTGCTCCTCGGTAACTAATCCATCCCCACATATTTGCAGAAATTTGTATATTGTGGGTATATCGTTCATCATAGCGACTACTTCTTGGTCGATACACACGCATACGTCCATTGTTAAAGGACTGAAACACCTTTTCATAAGAAAATATGACCTTTTTCCAAAAGTCATTGTTTTTATTTAAAAATTCTTGTGCATATGCAATCCTCTGTTGAATATTTTCCTGTGATAAATATGGTTTCCGTGCGGCAGAGTAATTCGATATTTCACTGCATTTTATCCGTTTTCGAGCCGTCCATACTGATCCAGGAAAATTTACATATTCGCATGCCGACACTGCAGTTTCAAATGGATTATCTCCAAGAAAATTTAAAAGTGCAGCATCATCATTTTCAGTTGTGCATCTTTTTCGTCCAGTACCGTCTCTTCGCTTTACAACATGTTCTTCATTCCATCGTTTTTTTATCCTTCCTATAGTGCTTTTGCCAACACCAAATGTTGTCCCAATCTGACGATATGACCATCCATTTTCTACCCCTTCTATAATCCTTGCTCGGGTATTTTCATTAACGTGATTATACATGACTTAACTGCTATTAATTATTTGTCAATGAATTGACATGACAATTAATGTCAAAAACTACGTCCAACCCAGTAAACACCATTACATGGGCCCATAAATGGCCAACCACCCGCTTGCCGATCAATGTTTCATCGGCCGTAATCAGGTTTGTGCTACTGGCCCAGTGCATTTATGTGTCATCTCGGCCGATAGCCGGCCCAGTATAAGCTGCCATCAATATGCCGATATAAAATACAACGGCCCAATGACGGCTAAATGTTGGTTCTTTACATCTGTCAATTAATTTTTCTGTACTGGGCCAATGTATTATAAAGTGTATTTTGCCGTCAAAAGCCCGTTAATTAACCATCACTTAATAAAAATCAAACAAAAATGAAAATAAACTCATTTATTGATGCTATTTTATTAGTTTATAGATAATAAATAGCAATACCTATTTATAAATTATATTGTTTTTATTTCTGCGAACATTTCGGCCTCCGTCTCTGTCTCCTGCATTCCACAACCACACTTTAATACAGTTCTCCATTTCGGCTTGTGTTGCATTTCTACTGTAAGGATTCTTCCTGACTGTGACTGAAAGAATGAAATAATATAAGAACTTTATTTACTAAAATAAAACATTTTATCAAAAGTAATATATAGAGTACAAATACACTGAGTGTGTATGAAGCGATGCGATTCAACTAAAATACGATATAGAAAAAAATTGCCTAGTATTTTCCAACATTAAAGTTAAACAGTTAAATGTGGTACTGTTGTATAATAGTTATTTACGAACCAAGTGCGTGAAATCATATTTCGCGAATGAGTGACCAGTTTAAAGCGCGAGCCGGAGGCGAGCGCTTTATGGACACGAATTCGCGAAATGTTTCACGCACGAAGTTTGTACAATATTTTTTGTACGAGAACTATAATAATAATACATATTGTTAAATACGTTATCGTTTATGACCATTTATTAAGGTTAGGGATTTATGATTTTAAAATGTCACTAAATTAATCAAGGTCCAGTAAGTACCAACTTTACTTTACGCACTCGTGCTTAAAGTTACTTTTTACGCACGCAAATCGAATCGTGAAATGACAGGTTTTGATAAGTGAGTACAAAAATAATTATTCCTCTATATATATTGTGAGGTTATGTTAATACATAACGTGTTGATTTCAAATGGGAGCTGTACTCAGCATGTTTACTGCGTTTTCATTTTTCTTAACTCTAAAGAAAATACTTTTAAGCTTTATAATTACCTATCATTGCAATCGTTGTCTGTATCGACACCGGCACCTTCCATTTTGCACAACAGACGAATGCGATTGCGGATGCGAACGATGCACAAAATTATAACAAGTCGCAATTAAACAATCACTACACCCCACGCGCCAACGCTGTCTATTTACCTTTTACGAATTAAGTTTACGCGCTAAATTCAAATAAGCATTTTTCATAAATTGAAAAACATTAAATGCCGGTATGTTGACAATACGCCTCCACTGGCCCAGCATATCGTTTATGCAATGGCAATCAAGTAATGGCCCTTTAATTAACCGATATGGAGTGGCCATTGCCATCATTTAGCCAATAGTGCCAGCATCGGCCCGCATTATGGCGTTGTATGTGTGTTTACTGGGAACTTACAGTACCAAAAACAACAGAGCATTTGAATATAAGACATGTCCCGCTTTATGATCCCGCCACTGTACCTTATATTTTTTAAAGATCGTTTGTTATGATAATTATACACAGCTATAAACAGAATAATTAATGAGTAAACATATCAAATTCGGATAAAGCATTAGAATAATTGGGTTAACAAGCTCTATTATCAACTATCTAACAAAGTTTGAATATCCTGTACCTCGCAAAAAAGCGACCTATTTTTTATTATTTTACGGTATGCTACATTGTTACGGATAGACCGAAATATTTTTATTTATTTTTCCGCGACCTAGATAACATTCCGTGAGCAACAGCTTGTCTGATGCAGTTAAAAGTTTATAACACTGCTAATCATCAATTTCAATTCAGTTCATTGTTTAGATTCTTATCTTTTTTAATTAAGCCAGTATTTTCCTGCCGAACATTTGTTGTTTATTCACTTGTGAGAAAACCTTTTTCATTATAAATTATATAATGTAGCACTTGCGGTAAAAATAGCATCCACTTGCTCTCCGGGACTCAGATTTAAACTAATTACCTATCTTTAAGGCTTACCTTATTATTTACCTGGCTAAATTTAATCTCGTTGCATAGTTTGTTGTTATGTCTTTGTGTTGCAATGCTACTCTATTTTTCGGTGTACGGACAACTAATTAAACCAGAGATATATTGCGTAACTGGCTCTAACAATGAGAGATACGTACTCAGCTCTAACAAGTTTCGCATGAAACTAGATAGATGACGCACTATGTTAAAAAAAAATGCGATTTTAATTATGTGACATTAATGCAAAATGTTTTTTTAGACAATATATGTAGGCCGACACAAATTCGATAAAAGGCCAACATCAGAGGCTATGTCTTGGTCAAAGGTAGTCTGCGGAGGCTAAGTATATATCGGTTCCTTCACCACAAAATACGTAGAGGCCAACTTATATCGGCTCCTTTCGACAGTAACTATGGTTAACTCTGACGATGTTAATTAAGTCGGCTTCCTCCATAGAGCGTTGCCAAGTCGAAAGAATTTCATGGGACCAACTGTATCGGTCTCCTCAGTGGAGAGGATGTGCACGCCAGCTATATCGTCTTCTCGACTCGAAAAGACGTAGCGGCCAACTATATTGGTCCCTCCGTTAGAGAATACCTGTCGCCCATAACTTTCCCTTTTTTTTTTGAGAAATTGCTCCTGTTTTATCCTTTCAACGTTAGTCAGCTTTATAATTTTAAATTTTTTTCTAGAACTTCTAGTGGACTTTCTGGATTTCTTGCTCCATTTTCTTCTTCCATTATTCTTATTGATTTTAACAAATCTTTAAATTCTTATGTGATTTTGTTTATACTGCCTTTAACTGGAATCATTTACAGCAACTAGATACCCCTGTACAGTAACGCCTTCCAAGCATATTTAATTGTGTTTCTCCAAACAAGCTGGCAATTTTACTTTTATGAAATTAAATACTGATTTAATTAAAGTTAGTGACTTTGCTCATGATAGGATATATGTACCTGTAAGGTCCGTTGAGAATTCGTTAAAGAGATACCGCTCCCTGTATTCTCGTTAATTA
>CM043015.1:62243866-62299186 GCA_023690525.1 Holotrichia oblita
TTATATACTATATCTACTAGTTTCAAACTGATAAACTAGAGGTCACTTTCTGCAGCGGTAACATATTTTTACGATTTTCTTAAAAAAAATTAAATGGAACGATACTAGTGCGTTAATAGGGTCGTACCTGACTTTAAGTTGTTTAGACTTTTATTTGTGGGAGCGAGTGAAAGATTTTGTTTTGCAGTTTTTAAGTTATTATTGCCTGACGCGTTCCAAAGCCAACTTAGTTTTTAAATTATTATTGCCTGACTCGTTTGTGTCTTTTATACTAGGTAGTCTTTTTTGCAATAACTTGGGAACAAATAGAGATATCAAGATACAGTTTTCAGTAAAATATGTGTAATTTAAATCCGCTTACGCAATAGTATCGTTCCATTTAATTTTTTACGAAAATCGTAAAAATATGTTACCGCTGCAGAAAGTGACTCTAGTTTATCACTTTGAAACTAATAGATATAGCATATAAACCCTGTTTAAAGTCCACACAATTCCCCTTTCAAACCAGTCCAAGATTGTTCCGATAGGAATAGTAACCGTAATATTAAACTTTAAACATTGACAAATAGATGGTCTTCCCCTCTCTTATTATGACAGATACGAAAAAATATCACTAAAGAAAATTATCTGGTATTGAATGGGTTTTCAATTGATGATATCAAAGTTATGGCTTATTCTGCGATTTTCTCAGATAATATGAATTTTTACGCCACCTAGCGGTAAAATCTAAAGCTTGAAAATAATTTCCAGAAATTTCACTTGGCTACTTTAACTATCAAAATTTTTCCCGCAGAACCTAGAACAAATACTTTCCGAGATACAGCTGCTAACTCTCTTAGTGGCCCACCCTGTATATCTAATGATAGTCAATTGTCCACTAATCCTCTAAAATATGTTGGTGATTGTCAATTGTTTATAACCATCTTTATCAACTTATAATACACGTTTTTCGTATGTAGTTATATACAGTGATGTTCGAAAGTTTTCCACTATACAAATACCTATGGTGTTAATCTGAGTTGTTTATTCTTAGAGGGTTGCTGTGTAATTCTGTAAATTTGTTATAAAGTAAATATGAATTTGAAGCGTTTAAATTACATAAAATCAATTAAATAGCTTTAATTATGTAAAATTACAAAGAACCTAGTAAGTTCGATATCCCTTTGAGTTTGTCTCTGCCTGAAGTTTATTTTATATTGTAGACAATCAACATCCACCATCTATGTACATCTCACAAGCTAGTCACACAAATATACACCCATCCTAAGATTACATATATGACTGCCACCAATTTGCTCAAATAACTTTACTTACAATTCAAGTAGGATTTTCGACAGTATGAAATTTAATGTTGTAACTGTGTTGTACTATGAGTTATGTCAGATACAAATTGGCAAAACAGTGATTTTCCTGCAATTGTTACAGAAATCGTTAGAAAATTTTCCTTTATAAAAACCAAAAAAAAAAAGATATAAGCACAATTTAAATAAAAAAAGTTGAATAGCGTTTCGGATAAATTATACGCAACAAAAGGATAATTTGCATTCCTGTGTGTAGTCTTTCTTAAACCGTCCAATTTGATGTGCAGATGACTAAAATCAGATAATAAATAAAAGCGTTATAATCTTTGAAAATTTTTGTGAAACACCTCGTGTCTGATAACATACTGATGTTCTCAAAGAAAATATTCCAGACATTTTTTTCGACAGCAAATATTATCTAAGCATTTGAATGTATGTAGCTGTGGAAAGTACAAGCCTTTACAAGTTGCTTATATTCTATTTACAACGGGACAGATTATAAAATGGACGAAACCAACGCTCTTAAAGTATCTAATGAAGTATTACGTGAAAACCAACACCCAATTTGTATGCTGCGCGCGCGTTTTAAAGCAGACTCCCACATACTCGAAAGAAAAGTACAGTTGTTTGTTGTTTCGAGTAGGTATCACGGCTTACGGTGGAAGTTTCGGTAGGATATGTGAAACTAATCTGCGGAAAATTGTGTTTACGCTTATAAATAATTCATAATAGGGAAAGACACAGGCTTTTCTTACGGTAGTATTTGCGGTGAACTTAAGGACAGCAGAGAAGTTTGACTTCATTTTTTTTAAAGGAATATCATCATCCGCAAAACGAATGATTAGTAGGGTAGTTAGGGAAATCTGGGTTTTTCCCGTAAAAAGGTAGCATCACTTGGCTAGAACGACAAACTTGAAATGTATATATATGAAAAGTAAGTATATTGAGTTCGCGCAGTCGATGCGAGAATAGTGATAAAAGTCCTGCAATTTAACGCACGATCTCCCACTTACCTATGATGAGATTCTCGCTTGCGAAATGAGATTCGTGAACTTCACGAATCTTTGAGAGTCGGCCGTGAAAAAAATTCACCGACTATACGAAAACAGAGTAACATTTCATAAGAAACGTTCCTTTTTAGGCGACGAAAGGTAATGTAATATTTTCAGGGATATAAAAGAATTATTCGCTTTATAGAACCGAATTGGATGACTTAATGCTATAAGCTTTCTCTTGATTTTTACTGTAATAATACTATTCAATGTATATTCAGAGTTATGGTGATATTTTTCGCGTTTATACATAATAACAAAAATTTACTATATTATGAAAAGTTACAAGATATTAATCAATAAAACAGAAGATTCGAAAAACTAAAAGCTCTGCTTTAGATTGAAGGAATATAAAATTATTTAGCAGATGCGCGAAACCTCAAGTAGCTAGTTGCACTTCTACAAATTTCATTTCAGTGTAATTCATACAATTTCACACGAGCCTGGCTAATACAGTGGAGACGTTTTAACAATTTTGTCTACATATATTCGTGGAAAATTCTGTTAACGAGTTGTTTTCTACACTTTGTTTTTCAGGTGCTTTTTCCAAGAGTGTTAATTGTTTTCCCGCGATGCATTCTTTAAATAATTAAACATTTAGGGGTGGTGTTATCTAACTATTGGATGTATTTTTTGCTTTTTTATAAGCAATTTCCCCTTGAGATGTACTAGTTGATGGCGATGCGGCATTGAGACTTTTTATGTTGAACTATAGCGCTACGTGCAACAAAGGCCACTTTCTTATCACCTTTGATGTCTAGCCACTTTTGCTGCATTTCACGATGCCCTTTGAAACTCTTTCCAGAGATGCTTCCATTTAGTCTAGAAAATTTCAAGTAAATAGCTCCTCTTTTAATGTACTTGTAAATATGTCATGCACTGAGTACTTTCATTATTTACTTTAGTTTTTCTCATGTTAATAAGTAACTAAAGCTTATAGACATGGATACTTTATCGGGTAATGTGCGTTCACTGTTATTCTTATACAAGATGGTCAAGTCTCTTTTAGAGTAACTACACGTTCAATAGTGCTTTGTGATCGCGTATAAAATCAATTAAATAGCTTTAATTATGTAAAATTACAAAGAACCTAGTAAGTTCGATATCCCTTTGAGTTTGTCTCTGCCTGAAGTTTATTTTATATTGTAGACAATCAACATCCACCATCTATGTACATCTCACAAGCTAGTCACACAAATATACACCCATCCTAAGATTACATATATGACTGCCACCAATTTGCTCAAATAACTTTACTTACAATTCAAGTAGGATTTTCGACAGTATGAAATTTAATGTTGTAACTGTGTTGTACTATGAGTTATGTCAGATACAAATTGGCAAAACAGTGATTTTCCTGCAATTGTTACAGAAATCGTTAGAAAATTTTCCTTTATAAAAACCAAAAAAAAAGATATAAGCACAATTTAAATAAAAAAAGTTGAATAGCGTTTCGGATAAATTATACGCAACAAAAGGATAATTTGCATTCCTGTGTGTAGTCTTTCTTAAACCGTCCAATTTGATGTGCAGATGACTAAAATCAGATAATAAATAAAAGCGTTATAATCTTTGAAAATTTTTGTGAAACACCTCGTGTCTGATAACATACTGATGTTCTCAAAGAAAATATTCCAGACATTTTTTTCGACAGCAAATATTATCTAAGCATTTGAATGTATGTAGCTGTGGAAAGTACAAGCCTTTACAAGTTGCTTATATTCTATTTACAACGGGACAGATTATAAAATGGACGAAACCAACGCTCTTAAAGTATCTAATGAAGTATTACGTGAAAACCAACACCCAATTTGTATGCTGCGCGCGCGTTTTAAAGCAGACTCCCACATACTCGAAAGAAAAGTACAGTTGTTTGTTGTTTCGAGTAGGTATCACGGCTTACGGTGGAAGTTTCGGTAGGATATGTGAAACTAATCTGCGGAAAATTGTGTTTACGCTTATAAATAATTCATAATAGGGAAAGACACAGGCTTTTCTTACGGTAGTATTTGCGGTGAACTTAAGGACAGCAGAGAAGTTTGACTTCATTTTTTTTAAAGGAATATCATCATCCGCAAAACGAATGATTAGTAGGGTAGTTAGGGAAATCTGGGTTTTTCCCGTAAAAAAGGTAGCATCACTTGGCTAGAACGACAAACTTGAAATGTATATATATGAAAAGTAAGTATATTGAGTTCGCGCAGTCGATGCGAGAATAGTGATAAAAGTCCTGCAATTTAACGCACGATCTCCCACTTACCTATGATGAGATTCTCGCTTGCGAAATGAGATTCGTGAACTTCACGAATCTTTGAGAGTCGGCCGTGAAAAATTCACCGACTATACGAAAACAGAGTAACATTTCATAAGAAACGTTCCTTTTTAGGCGACGAAAGGTAATGTAATATTTTCAGGGATATAAAAGAATTATTCGCTTTATAGAACCGAATTGGATGACTTAATGCTATAAGCTTTCTCTTGATTTTTACTGTAATAATACTATTCAATGTATATTCAGAGTTATGGTGATATTTTTCGCGTTTATACATAATAACAAAAATTTACTATATTATGAAAAGTTACAAGATATTAATCAATAAAACAGAAGATTCGAAAAACTAAAAGCTCTGCTTTAGATTGAAGGAATATAAAATTATTTAGCAGATGCGCGAAACCTCAAGTAGCTAGTTGCACTTCTACAAATTTCATTTCAGTGTAATTCATACAATTTCACACGAGCCTGGCTAATACAGTGGAGACGTTTTAACAATTTTGTCTACATATATTCGTGGAAAATTCTGTTAACGAGTTGTTTTCTACACTTTGTTTTTCAGGTGCTTTTTCCAAGAGTGTTAATTGTTTTCCCGCGATGCATTCTTTAAATAATTAAACATTTAGGGGTGGTGTTATCTAACTATTGGATGTATTTTTTGCTTTTTTATAAGCAATTTCCCCTTGAGATGTACTAGTTGATGGCGATGCGGCATTGAGACTTTTTATGTTGAACTATAGCGCTACGTGCAACAAAGGCCACTTTCTTATCACCTTTGATGTCTAGCCACTTTTGCTGCATTTCACGATGCCCTTTGAAACTCTTTCCAGAGATGCTTCCATTTAGTCTAGAAAATTTCAAGTAAATAGCTCCTCTTTTAATGTACTTGTAAATATGTCATGCACTGAGTACTTTCATTATTTACTTTAGTTTTTCTCATGTTAATAAGTAACTAAAGCTTATAGACATGGATACTTTATCGGGTAATGTGCGTTCACTGTTATTCTTATACAAGATGGTCAAGTCTCTTTTAGAGTAACTACACGTTCAATAGTGCTTTGTGATCGCGTATATTCCCTATCAAAATTTTGTCGCGCAAGTTATGATGCTTTGCAGCTTGCTGGAACGTCAAATTTTGATTTTGAGAATGAGTGGGCTAGGCGTTTTATGTCATCTTATGAATGCTCCGAACCATGCCGTCTTCATCGATTCAACAGTTCGAATTATTGTCATATTCCAATAAAGAATAGTTACACATTTAGCATTCTGTAATCAATGGAGAAACAGCAAACGTTTTTCCAAAAAATAAAATAAAATCATTGCCTATTACTGCTGTACCAATAATAAGAATAGTGACCGATTTTGAAAAAGTCTCGTTGCCTTTGACGCTCTTCCCAATATAATACAATGTAGCTGCTTTCACCCTCTTAACACTAATCACAATATTGTAATAAAGGCGTTACAAAAATAATTAACACGTTTAAACAAGTTAATAAGCCTAAATCACAGTAGGAAACATCGTAAAATGCAACACCAACATTTGTAAAGTTTTAAAATAACAATTATGAACAAAAAATGTCAAAATTAATGTTTAAAGTAATTCAAAAATAATTAATGAATTTATATAAAAATCTAAGTAGACAAATGATTGTAAAACCCATTTAACATTAGAGTAGACGTATGATCCGATGAAAAAATGATATACGGATAAATTAATTTGAGATTCATTCAAATTAAATTTTCATAGCCATAACATTTCAAGTCATGATTCTCTAGAGTTTATCGTTTTCATTTTGTAATTCATCAATTGTTTGATCCAAAATGCTATTTAGGACTGTTAAAGAAATGAACGCTTTTCGAAAAACTGAGCCGGAAAGAAATAATTTCTCATGACCATGACCAAGAAGATAAAGCACGATAAAGCATGTGCCTATGAAGTTGCGATCAAAACTGAAAACAACATATTTTGTATTATGTTTTCACATAATACACTTTTGAAGTTTAAGGATCAATTATCCTTCCTCTCCAGTGTACCGTTTCATAATGAAACAGTTTTTCTGACACCAGTCACAGAGGAAGATATTTTGTCTTGTATTTCTGAATTAAGAGCTTCAATTGCGTGCAGTTTCGATGGCATATGCAATGATCTGATAAAAAAATGTAGCAGATCATTAAGCCGACCTGTAATGATCATTATGAATCAAATTATACAAAGCAGGACATTTCCAGATGGATGTAAATTAGCCCTTGTTCAACCTGTACATAAAGGAGGTAAAACAAATGAATATAAAAATTATAGAGTTATTAGTATATTACCTAGCGTGTCTAAAATATTTGAAAATGTATAGGGAAATAACTGTTGTATTTTTTTGAAAAGAATAATCTTTTAACGATGCCACAACATAGTTTTACCAAGCGGAGAGGTACACAAACTGCACTCTGTGAATACAATGCAAAAATTGTCAATGCAATAGACTCCAAGAAGCTTGTTTTGGGACTGGGCGTAGATTTAAGTCGTGCTTTTAACCTAGTTAATCAGGAGTTGATGTTGGTTAAGCTGGAAAGATACGGTGTCCGTGGTGTCCCATTAACTCTAATATCATCTTATCTAAAGGATAGGTTTCAGTGCGTCCGAATAAATCATGCTGTCAATGATAGAGTTCCCGTCCAGCAAGGAGTTCCCCAAAATATTGATATTATCTGTTATGTCATACCTACAAACTACTACTATATTGGGTAGAAAATAATCGTTTAATGCTAAATAAAGACAAAACTGTGGCTACTTTTTTACTGCAAATAGATCACTAGATGTTACATGTGATCTTTTGTATAAGGCCAACATTGAATCTTCCAGCACATACAAGATCCTGGGGCTTACTTTTGATGCTTCAGTGGCATACACATATCGATAACCTCTGTGCGAAAGTACGGAAAAATTGTTATGGCTTGAAATTCATGTCGCTGCAATGTAGTCCTTACATTTTGACTACTCTCTGTTATTCTATTATAGAGTCGCATATTAGGTGCGCAATCATGCAATGGGGTAACGGTTCGCAAGTTCATAAAGTGTTTTCTTTGCAAAAACGTGCAGTAGGTACGCGTGATAGCAGGGTTGGGACCGCAAGATTCTTGTAAAAATGCTTTTAGAAACTTAAAAATTCTTACCTTTACTAGTTTATATATTTTCTCGGTGTGCTGTTTTGTCTATACCAGACCGGATAAGTTTTTTTGAGCACGTTCGAAGTACGGGTATGAAACACGAAAAAAAGATATGCTACTACCACCAGCTCACAAGACAACACTTTTTCAAAAAAATATCCAATATATGGGATGTAAGCTATATAATTGTCTTGGTTTAGATATTAGATCTTCACCAAACATTAACATATTGAAGTGCAGGTTGAAAGACTATTTGTTCATCAAAAATTGCTATACATTGGAAGAATTTTTAGGGTGATATATATGATATATGTACATACATGTTTAGTCTTACAATTTGTACTAATGTATTATACTTGTGTACTTTATGTATGTACATATGTATTGACAATGTCAAATTTCTTAGGGAACACTGACAATAAAATATTCTATTCTATTCTAACCTTAATCAACTGAAATTAAAATTTATAAAATTTGACCTGAAATTGTAATTTGTCCCTAGTAAAGCAATCCTTAATTTTGTTAATGATAAGGGTGAAAACATTGTAACCTAAGTTGCATTCATTTATGGATTAACCATACACTTTTTCACTTAAATTACAACGTATTCTCTATTACATATTTTCAAGAGAGACCGGTTGGTCCTTTGCAATATAATAGGGGTCAGTAATGTGCACTTCATTGTTAGAATAAACTACAAAAACACATTCCAAAAATAAACAGCTTCCGAGATGGTTGGCAACGATGATATTAAGTGCAATATATTCCTTCGAGCAATTCGTTTTGAAGGATTTAATTTAGTTATTTTACTTAGAATTACTACTAACACCAAATTTATTACTTGCACAATTAAGGCCATTAGTAATCCATAAACGTTGTTAATTTAATTTGATATAATTATTTACCTCAAACAAGAGCATATTCTCTTACTCCAGCGATTTTTCTTTGCACAACAATACAAAATACTCATATTCGCAATAATGCTATACTGTACAGCTATAGGTATATAATAAATTCATATCTAAACACGTTTGTTTGCCTTAACGGATTATCCATAAGCAAGAAGGTCGAAACATACATAATTCAGTCTGAAGCGAGAGACTAGCTCATGTATTCCTCCAACCAAACCGAATTAAAAGTTCGCATAACGCATACCAAGCACACCCCTCCAAGCATAACGCCCTGACAGAAAATCCTCCTCTATGTAAAAGCGTGAAACTCCAGCTTCCTAAGCGAGAGAGAAGTATAGGAAGGAGAGAAATAGAGGAGGTTAATCACAGAAGCGGAATTAATTAACTAATTACGACTTCATATTTATGCGCTGGCTATTATAAATGCGACATTATTATGCAATGTGCACTTGTATGCATGTATGTGCAGTAGCTGCGTCATTTACATTATTACATCACATATGTAGTGCGAGGAAAAGTTCGAAAACGTTGACTGCCTTATAAATAGCGTATACGTTAGAGAGGATCTTAATTAGGTCTCTTTACTTCAGGGCTTGAATTAAATTCAAAAGCAGGTTAACAAGATGAATTTATACAGGTTTGTTGTTTATGAAATACATATAAATACACATATCTTGCGCTGATACATAACCATCAGCGTCAGTATAATTTTTGTTTGAAACAAAACTTACTGATGTTAACATTTAGATATTTTTCGCTAGAGGTTGTTAAATTTAAAACAAGATTTAGAGAAAAAATTTTGTCTCTGCGATATTTATGAAGAAGTTGTCGCAACGAGTTTCGATTTCTTCTATACTAGTATTTTTTACTTAGTTGCTTTTACATCTGCAATATTACGTCGGCAAGGAAACGTAAGCGGGTGAGAGAAACAGGCCATTCCTACTGTCGTTGCATGACAGGGTGCTATGTAGTCCTACTTTGACATAATGGAGGGTCGTTCCTATTACATGAGCAAGGAATGTAGGTTGTGGGTATGCACATGACAGGTGTATCCTTCCGTGAAATCGCACGCCATGCCGAGCGATCGTTGTGGGGAGTGTAATGGGCATGAGAATGGAAGCAGCAAGACGTACGCGCCTTCAGCCGCGAGCAGAATGGTATGCGTGACCACAACACGAGAGGACCGCGCCCTTGTATTCAGCGCTCTAACGTCGCGTATGTCCTCCGCAAGCTAACTTGGAGCTGTTTGTCAGCAGGAAGGGAAGGCGTAGTAACTACACGAACTGTACGGGGGTGTTTGCTAGCGAGTTGAGTGTGAACGTGCCGTGCGTTGCAGCGGATTCCACTGACTGGCGAGCATCGCCATACACGGCACCAGTGGGTCGAGGCAAGAGATTGGTGGGTTGTCGAGTGGAGACACACTTTGTTTTCTAATAAATTTTAGTTCATCAGAGATGTGGGGAGCATCAAGTCAACATTGCATTTTACAAATATTAATAATTATTAATATTAATAAATATTATTATTTCTATTCACTCATTTACAAGGTGTGGTACAGAACTTTTCAATCGTGAGTAAAATTGTAGTTACGTATTATAAGGCTTTCTTATACCAATGCTTATACGAATCCTCACCTGATTTTGAGCTTTTATAATTTCTTGAAACTAAATGACAGTTATCCATACCTGCAATGAAAATTCTCTGTAAAACCTCAGTTTAGTGTAATTGATTGGATTTTGTTATATGCAGATTGCGTAGTAGTTTAGCTATTTCGATTTGGAATCTAAATATATACGAGTATATACGTTATAAACTCATTCTCTTCAAATAGAATAGCCTGATACTTATCTCTTGTATTGTTTGCTTCATTTATGTTGACAACTACAAGCTAATAATTTCCAAAATATTTATAAATTGGAGCAAAGAACATGAAAGCGTAAAGCGTGTTTGATAGGTATTTTATTACTTCCATGTAGCGAACTAAACTTATGAAAGTGGTACATGTGTAATACAGAAACAAGTACATGCTAATAATACGGTATGGCTAGAACGCGAAAAAATAACGAAAATTAGTAATGTCGTATCGTGTAGTAGTCGGAAAATACAAATTCCGTACATACAACTGAGCCGAGGAAACGTATCGCGTAATTAACTTTGAAACTAGCAACGGTTAATTACGACCATTTTTAATCCTTCGTGCAGATATAACTTGCTTAAAAACTGACACGAACCGGAACTAATCTAATATAGGAAATAAAAGAGAGATGTATTTTTACTCGAAGAAAAATCTGCACGCTGTTTGCCTTGCATTTAAACAAAACGCTCAAAAACGATATTAATACGAATATAAAAATTATCATTGGATACGCTTTTATAGCTACAAATTAGATCGCTTTGATGATACATTGCACCACTCACGTTTATTGCAATACTTTACATACATATTCTCTGTTGTATAGCTAAAAATATATGGGTACCTGTTCAAATTTTAAATTAGAGAAGCAGCGGTAAACAATATTAATGTCAAAAAATTAACTGAAACTATAATCTTTTGATTATCAGTTACCATAACTTATTAAATTATTCAATATAAAGAGCAATTCACTTTTCATTAATTTTTTGCTAACTTCCTTAATGGGATAGATTTACTGCAAATATTATCACAAAGAAAACTATAAACTAACATTTTACTACGCATTGCACCATTTGCGAACATTACTAATTTCAAAATGGAGTAATAATAGATCACTAACGCAGAATCTGTTTCTCTACTAGCAAATGTTACTCTGTGCAGCGAAATGGACAAAAACGCGCCGCAATTAGAATATTAGAAACCTGTACAAGATCTGAATTAGAGGAAAAAGGCATGAGGTTTTCCTTTTGTTCTAGCGCCAATATTCACAAACACTTCCGCTATGACAGACTGCAGCATCTTATCGTATATCAAGTAACTCAGACAACATACAGACATTGTCATAAATAGTTTCTTTGTAGACGTCGAAAGTGTGATGTATCGTGTTGCATCCCACATTAGTTTTGAAAAATATTAAACAGTATCATAATTATTTTTATAATCTTTTATCATGTATTTAATTTTTGCCACTTTACAATAAATATAGCGTAAAAATAAAATTTAATTTAAATTGCAGTAGCAAATACTACCCTTCTCAAAGTATAGCCATTATCTCAAAATTTAATTATTGAATTAAAAAGGAATCTTTATAAAGTTGTCCCCAAAGAAAATGTTCATTATAGGATAAAAATACTTTCGGCAGAATTTGACCTAATGCTCATTGTTTTCCCTTAGATATAAGTTTGTTCATTATATTATAAGGATTTGATCCCAATCTATTGTATTTCCCTCTTTTAAGCTCCTATTATGTGTCATAGGCCACTAATTTTGCATGTTTTTGCTATTCTTATGCTCTGTCTCTTAGGTTTCTTTTCTTCAGCAGTATTCTGCGCTCATGTAAAATTTTCTTATAAGCACTTTCAATCTATGTATATATCTATATATCAATAAATCTTGAAAACTTTAGGGAACCTTGTATCCAAGGGCTTGTATGTAAGTGGCACCATTCAGTATTCAGTTTGGAAATTGACACAGTTAGTTAGGCAACCGTTTGGCGAAACCGAAAAAAGAAAATAGAGTCCATAAGATAAAAATAAAAAAACGTACATATGTTTTCGTAAAAAATGTTACTCAAATATATAGAATAAATTAACCATGTAAAGTGCAGGTGTAATAATAAGAGGATTCCAAAGGCACCAACACCATTCCCTCTATCGAGGTCAGAAGTAGTACAGTCGGTTGTCAAACGAAACAGGTCGGTAGCAGTAGACACACCCATTACAGGTATCGTTTGGTTTTTATATGTTTTGCCACTTCTCGAGATTTCCATTTCTTAGTGTGGTAGTAAATTTATATCCACTGATAATACTGTACATTCTGAACGTCTAAATAAAGCATCAACTTCAGAAAAGGTGAGCATGAGTGAGAGCAACTCTAGATAGTTGTCGAACGGTTAGAACCGGGCGAAAATCATCTAAATTTACCAAAGATATGCAAAATTCAACTAAAAACTTTTTTTTTAAGATGCACGTGGTATAATATTCAATAATTTCATCTGGATAGATGGAAAATCAGTCACAGGAATTTATTAGGTTACTGGATCGTTTGAAGGACAAAATTGCAAAAAAAACACATACGTACATCCGCCTGCGTTTTCACCAAGACAACACACTAACACAAGAATCTACGAAATTGATAGCAAAATTGATTGAGGTAAAATAAAAATTGCTGGATTACGTCCTATATTGTTTACTTTTTATTTTCTGACATGAAGCATTGGCAATAGGAGAACATATTTATGTTAAGCCAAATTCTTACCAATATTTCATCGAGAAATGACTCCACTTAACTATATTCGCGAGCTTAGTTGGCATTTTTGTTGGACTTCGAACAAACTGAAATATAAAGCCGAAGCATTTTTGAGGGAGCTTTAAACAATGCATTTTCACGCAATCACAAGAACGGGTAATGAATCAAGGAAACACTTTAAGAATGAATTGTTCTGCGAATCATTTAGAAGACACGATTACGGCAAAGACAACCAAGACCTGTCCTCAGAATCCTTGGAATTGATTATCCGTAGGTGAAGATATAAACTAACAATAAAACAAATCACTTAATATGGGTTCTAAAATTAGACTAGGACTAGGAATTCCTTATTTCTATTGGTTATATGTCAAGCAGGTAAAACATGTTTTCATTACGATTTTAAGAGCAGTTTTCCGTGTTGAACTGGTTTAATCATCTTAAATGGCTTGGATTGTATAAGCAGCATCAACAACAACAACTTAGTAATAACAATTATTACAATAAGCTAAGTCTAATATGTAAGACAAAATGGTCTTATAACAATTTTCCTCAAATTTCAAAACAAAACAGCCGTTTTTAAGAGAGTAGTAGCTCTTTACGTTCATATATCTCTCTCTCCTAAAACTAAAGTCTGCGGGAGATCGTAACACACGCAATTCCCATCGTCGCAGCATACTCCCTCGCAGCGTGCAACATATTCCAGAAGTAATTCAAGAAACGTTCCGCTTTTAAGATAAGTAGGTATGAATACCTTCCCAAGATTATGGCATCGTTATCAAGGGAGCCGTTGCAGTCACACCATATTGTACGTTATGGTTTACGAGAAAGGGGCGAATAAGAAAGATAAACACAAATTGTACGGTTAAGAGATCGGTAGCTATTCTGCTAACGGCTTTTCCTACTACCTGCTGCTGCTCCTGTTTCCATCCGTTCTGATATATTTACTTATAAGACGTGGATATAGTGTGTTGCGGATTAATTTAAATTCTAGATAGCGTTAATGATATAATAACATTTACTCTAGTTGATGTATCTTCGTTTTCGTTTTTCTCCTTTCCGCCCTTTATGAAAATAATTCGCGCCAATTGTTATATAATATAAATCCATAAATAATATATCCAAACTATATTCTAAAGCAATCATATGTCAGAAATGATGAAAACTAATTGAAATGCAATAATTATAAAAACATGATGGGAACAAGGGAAATCGAATCCGCGAAAAATTTAAATTGATACTATTGCTAGAGTGGCAAACTAATCATAATTTAGAAACCAACGAAATGTCAGTAAGGGAGGAAATAGATTTAATGAACAAATCTCAAGTATAGAATAATTATAATTACGGCATTAGGATATAAGAACATTACACATAACTCCGTAAGGAAAATACAGCTATCGAAACCGATCAGCAAATGACCCAAACTCGGATTTCAACATGGTATCAAATATAAATTAAATGACGCTAAAACGCAAAGAGATTCCAAGCTACGACTTGAATCTAGAAGCACATACGGGGCAGTTCACTAATTATTTATTGTCCCTAACATGGAATCAAGCCATTAACACACGCAAAACAATTTTATTTTTCAATGTAATTCCAATTCCAAAATTTGTTTATTATTTTGCCTAATAAACATGTTCTCTTGCTATGATTTTTTTCAGTAGAAGAACCAGCACGAAAATGATGAACCCTCCATGTTTCACGTACCATAAGAAATTTTTGTAAAAACCATCTGTATCACTGTTAATTATCGCCGAATTTGGCAATGCGGTAATTTGATGGATATGCTTTGGTTCAGCTGTTAATATGTAGGTTTGATACCCACCGTGCGGACATTTCTTTGCAGCCCGTTTCCCGCATTGGGCAACATTTTTTCAGCACTTCCAACTGAAGTAATTTTTTGTGGGGACAACACTTTTTACTTCAATTTTATTCATTTTGGTTAAACTATGAACCTGTGATTATAGCCAATAAATGATACTTCGAATTTCAGTAGTTCAATAGTTTTTCGTATGTCAATCAATGCCAACTATCCCTGGGACAGTTAATAACTATTCTTCCTTTGTAAATTAATTAAGCTAGACTGAATGATTCTAATAGCCTAAAAAGTAGGGACTGTTAAGTTAACGTATTGGCGTATGTAATGAAATAAATATAAACGACAGTAAACTATAACGATTAAAGCAGCAATGCTTTTTGACTTGACACCTATATTTGACTGATTTATCTACTGTTAGGATTAAAATAAAATACACTCAATACTATCACTTTATAATTTCTTTCACAGTTCGTATTTCATATATGTATATTACTATTCTATCGTTCAACAACAAGTGGTCTTTTTCTTTTCTACCTTCGTACCCCCCTCTCTATCCCACCTCCGTGTATCGCTTATCTCCTCGGTGGTTCGTAACAGAACCAAACCTTTATTCGCCCAGAGACGTTTTATAATATACAGAGGCGCCCGCTAACACTCGGCCTTCCTGAATTAGTGACACTCCGTGGAACTGTTTCTTGTGATGAGGTTTTCTCTGAACAAGTATGGACTATAGCTACTTGATTCTTTTTAGATGAATATAACTGAAAATAAATTGTTGTTTCTTTCAACACAACTGACGAATAACCTTTTGTTCCTTCCAACAATAAGTCAGTAATTAAAAAAGAATATAACTTTGTTTCTTTCAACAAGAATACAACTAAATAAAAAGTCTTGTTTCTTTCAACAAGTATGCAATGTAACTAAGAAAATAACTCTTGTTTCTTTCAACAAGAATACAACAATTAAATAAATACGGTCTTGTTTCTTTCACCAAGTATGCAATGTAACTAAGAAAATAACTGCTTGTTTCTTTCAACAAGAATACAACAATTAAATAAATACGGTCTTGTTTCTTTCAACAAGTATGCAATGTAACTAAGAAAATAACTTTCAACAAGAATACAACAATTAAATTGTTTGTTTCTTTCAACAAGTAGAATAACTAAGAAAATAACTGCTTGTTTCTTTCAACAAGAATACAACAATTAAATAAATACAGTCTTGTTTCTTTCAACAAGTATGCAATGTAACTAAGAAAATAACTGCTTGTTTCTTTCAACAAGAATACAACAATTAAATAAATACAGTCTTGTTTCATTCAACAAGAATACAATATATTGTCGGGGCGTAACTGAAAAGTAATTCTTTATTTGGCTCAGCAACTACATAATAAAACTACAACATAACTTTGTTTCTTTCAACATTCATGATTCTACTTCACTCATTTTGGTCCTCATCACTATCTGAATACACAAACTGATTCAACCAAGGTTTCACTTTCTCACCAGCTACTACATTCCGATATTTGTGTCCTGATTTGTCAGTATTTATAGACTGTACCTCGTATCTGTCTTGACCTATTCTTTTAATTACTTTATATGGTCCGGCATATTTGGGAAGTAATTTTCCACTTTTGACATCTTTTCTCATAACCCTTCTTTCTCCAATACCAGGTCTCCTACTTGGTGCAATCGTCCTTCTTGTTTCTTTTTATCATACCGTTGTTTCATTTTGGTAGCGTTTTCGTCGCACATTGCCTTGGCTCTACTCCTTTTCTCGTCTATGTTTTTACTTGCTTGTATTACCACCGTCGTATCATTTGCGATTCTCGGCCTAAATCCGAAGAGTAATTCCATGGGTGTGGTTTTTGTCGTTCTACTCATTGTAGTATTGATGCCATTTTGAACAGAATCGATGTGAGTCTCCCATTCAGCATCATCGTTTCCGGTATAGGCGGCCAATGATTGTAAAATGGTTCTATTGAATCGCTCTACTTGACCATTCGCTCGTGGACATGCTACTGCGTTCAATATGTGTTTGATTCCCTTGTCTTTACAGAAGGTTTGGAAGTGCTTACTGGTAAATGCTTTCCCCTGTCACTAATAAGACGCGTTGGCATTCCAAACATTTTGAAGAGTCGCTGTAATGTTACTAAAACCGGCTCAGTGGCTGTATTTTGTACTGGTTCTATCCATACATATTTCGTAAATGCATCGACGATTGTTAAGACATACTGATTACCTTTATTACTAGTACTAAATGGTCCAAGGTGGTCAATGTGAATCGTGTGAAACGGAATTCCTACTTTCTCGATTGGATTTAAAAATCCTTCCGCCTTTCCTGTTTTCTTCTTTGCATACAAACAAGATATGCATCCGGATACATATTTTTTTACAAATCTAGTCATTTTAGTAAACCAGTATCGATGGCGAATTCCCTCTAATGTCTTTTCAAACCCCATGTGTCCATTGTCATCATGATAAAACTTTACAACTCTCCATCGTGCATCCTTTGGAATTACGACTCTAGGTTCATTGTTTATTAGTTTACAAAGTTTTCCTTCAATCAAAACATACTCTTTCACTTCCTCATCATTTTGTTTCACTCTTCTTATTATTTGTTGTATATCTTGGTCTCCTGTTTGTAGGGCATCTACCCAGTCTGCTTCCACAATGTGCATTACTTTTACATTTTGTATCGGTAGTCTGCTTAATGCATCGACATGCTTCATTCTACTACCTGCCTTATGTTTCACTTCAAAAGTGTAATCCTGTACCATCAGCCACCATCTTCCAATTCGGGGCGTTAAATCTTTTTTGAGCCAAGTAAGACGCAAGGCGCTACAGTCTGACACAATTACAAAAGCTCTACCCAACAAATAGACCCTAAATTTCCTCAGACTTTCCACTACAGCTAGGGTCTCTAATTCATATGAATGATATCGCTTTTCAGATTCAGTGGTCTGTCGGCTCATATACATTACAGGATGCCAAGATTTATCTGGGTCTTCTTGTAGTAAGATGCCCCCAGTGCCTGCTTAGATGCGTCTGTATGCACTTCGGTGGGATAATGAGGATTGTATATAGCCAGTACTGGTTCTTGCATCAATTTCTCCTTCAGGGTACGAAAAGCTTCTTGCTGTGGTTCAGCCCATTCAAAGGTGGTATTTTTCTTGACTAAACGTGTAATTGGTTCTGCTATACACGCAAATCCTTTTATAAATCTTCTGAAATAGCTGCACAGTCCCATGAATTGTCGCACTTCGTGTACATTTGTTGGTGCTCTAAATTTCTTCACAGCTTCTACCTTAACTGGTGATGGTCTTATAACCGAGTTTGAAATTTTATAGCCCAGATACTCTACCGATGTTTGCAGAAATTGGCACTTATCCAGTCGTAGTGTTATATTGGCATTTTCGAGGATAGTAAGTACTTTATCTAGTCTTTCCAAGCCCTCTGGTTCAGTTTTGGAAAATACGAGAATATCATCCATATAGACAGTTACGTACTGGAATCTAAGTGGTCCGAGTATATTATTTATGGCTCTTTGAAATACTGCTGGAGCGTTGCACAATCCAAATGGCATTCTTTTATATTGGTATTGACCATCGGGCGTCACAAATGATGTAAATGCTCTGCTTTCTCTTGCAACGACTATTTGATGATACCCTGATGAGAGGTCTAACGTGGTGTAGAATTTTTGACTGCTTAGCCTATCAATCTGGTCGTCTATCAATGGGAGCGGGTGGTGATCCTTTTTAGTGACTGCATTGATTCGTCTATAATCTACTACCATTCTGTATTCACCGTTTTTCTTCCTTACAAGTATTATTGGACTTGCCCAAGGTGAATTTGACTCTTCGATGATATCATTAGCTAGGAGATCGTCCACTATTTGTTTAACAGCCTGTCTTTCAACATATGCTAGGCGATATGGTCGCGATACTATAGGGGTGGTACTTGTTAACTCAATACTCATTTCAATATTTGTGTTTCCCAGTTCGTTGTTATTGACTTCTGTGAATACCCGGCCATGTTGCTGCAGAATTCGTTGTACATCCTGCCTAAAATCTTCTCTAATGCCAGTCATAGTGGTTGCTTCTACTGCTCTTGCAATGCATTCATTAGTTAACAAAGTCACAGTTGCGTTCGACCTGTTTTTCAATGTCAGATATCCCATACCATTCTGTATTTCTATAATTGAGTTTTCGATATCTATTTCGGCGTTTGGCTTCCTGTGTTCAGACTTTCTGACTTCTACGGCGTCAACACTGCTGTTATCAATAGTTATGAGCAACTTGGCCACAGTTTGTGCTGGTATATCTGTGTTAGATGCGGTTTTGACCTTAAACCTTCTGATGCGTTCTTCTTCGAAATCATTAAGTTGAAACGGGAGATCGTCATTTCTCATAAAGTACAGCGTCGTTGGAGTTTTGACGACTGTCACCTGTGGAGCTTCAGTAAATGGTTGCCCGATTATCACAGAAGTAGTCTGTGTCTCATCAGGAACCACTAATACCGGCACATAATTTGATACGTCATCAATTTCAAAATTTAAATTAACCTTGCCGACTGGTTTAACAACACCACCTCCATATCCTCGTATTAAAATATCCGTATGTTGGATTTCTGCGATATTCAATTTCTTAATGGCCGTCTGCGTAATGGTATTGCAGCTGCTTCCAAAATCGATGAATGCCTCTAGAGATTCCCCATTTACGTGAATCATACGCATATACTTGTCTTTGGTGTTACCAAAATTCATTAACATCATTTTCTTTTGGAGCAGAAAGCATTCGGATTTGATATGTCCCATTTTTTTGCAATTGTCGCATCGTTTCTGGGCGTTTATGTTCCTTAAGCATTCACTAGCTTTATGTCCTGTTTTACCGCATACGTAACATTTCATTTTTGTTTTATACGCTCCGACTTTTCTATCTTCGATATGTTTGGGTCTTTGGTGGTGAACAGCCTGTTGGCGATATTGACCAACCTCTAACAAATATGCCAGTACTTTATCCGTTGTTACACAGTTGGCCGATTTGGCCCCAATCCTTAGCATCTCGTCGCCGATGGTCATAATAATTACATCCGCAATGATGTGATCCGATAACCCACATGCCGCCCCTTGTGAAAGCTTCTGATAAAAGAATTCTTGGAAGTCTTGAGTTGGCTTTCTTTCGTTGTTTACAAATTCGCGCAATTTATAAGCAACGCCTCTCCCCACAGGGAAATACGCTTCTAACTTATCACATCATTCCGACCAAGATAAATCTATATTATTCAGACTATTGTACCACGTACGTGCGTTTCCGGACAATTTTGAAGTCATATGATAAATTTTAGTTTTCTCATCCCAATTGTACGTGTTTCCAAGCATGTCTATACGGTGAAGCCACTGGTTTACATTAAGATCGCTTTGAACAGGATCAAATAGGGGTAAATTATCACCTAGTCCAATGTATCGGGGGCGAGCGTCACTGGTAGAAGCTTCGCTCGTTCCAGCATCGCTTGTATTATTTTCGGTGATTAATTTTCTTAGATTTTTAATTTCAAGTTCCATTCGTCGTTTTCGGTATTTTCTCGAAAGCCTGCCAGAGCTGTTTGAAGAGCTACTGTTAGACGAACTAGACGATGTATCGCTGTCACTGGAAACGTATTTTCTACCCTTTTTCTTTGTTCTGCCCATATTAAACGATTAGTTCCTTTACACTCGCAGTTATTTAACGACACCTTACTTTTCACCTTTTTTTTTTTTTTTTTTTATAAATTAAGTCTAATAATCTACGTCGCAACAAAACAATGAGTCACTATAAGCGAAAGTTATGAAACAAACTCACCCGTTCAGTTCAGTTCAGTTATAACCAATAACGCAGCTGACGCAATTTAATTTCTTTTAGTACTTTATCTTGCTTTTCACTTACAATTAATCACGGGGTAAATCCCACTTCTGAATTGTTAGGATTAAAATAAAATACACTCAATACTATCACTTTATAATTTCTTTCACAGTTCGTATTTCATATATGTATATTACTATTCTATCGTTCAACAACAAGTGGTCTTTTTCTTTTCTACCTTCGTACCCCCCTCTCTATCCCACCTCCGTGTATCGCTTATCTCCTCGGTGGTTCGTAACAGAACCAAACCTTCATTCGCCCAGAGACGTTTTATAATATACAGAGGCGCCCGCTAACACTACCTATCACAAATACAAATACAAATACTATAAACAATATTTTCGATAACTGCCATAAACCACTCTAGATGTCCTTCCTAGATACCAAAGTGAGATCTCAGTTAATAGCAGGCGATGGTATTTTATTTTAGTAGCAATTATTCACATGAAAACACATCAAAAGTTCTAATTTTAGTAAACAAATGATTTTTGAATGGAGTGATCAAATTTCTATCTTCATTTATAAAAATTGCTTTGATGCATACAATCAGCAAAATCTCCAAATAATTTCGTATATTCCCTGTAAACATTCGGCAACATTAAAAGTCAAAAATTATCTACTTAGAATTGAATTTTTGCAAAACATATGAAGTTATATGATAATATTTCTATATAGCAGGAAGTCATTCATTTCTGTTCCAGTTAAAGTTAAACTTGTAGAAGTCTCTTGAACATTTTCAGCATTCAAATCCATCTATTACAATAATTGGAAAATACTTTTCGTTATGTTGTACATAATTCTAAAAGGAATTTGATTGCGGGACATCACATTAACCGTACACTCCACCATTAGCTGTAAGTCCCGCTAACTTCTAAACATGGCTTTATTTAATATCAAAATAATTTTATTTACTTATTGGCTGCGTACATAGTAAAATTCACGATTAATTTATCTCAGAGGCAAAATGTTTATACAAGTTACGTTTGATTAAGAATTCAGTGGGCGAACTTCACGTCGTACAGCAAATAATCGCTTCTCCTAATAAATTCCGATAAACCTTTCTGATAACTTAGACCCTAAAGTTTGTTATTTCACGCTTAAAGCATACATGCGAATACCAGATTCACCATACAACCTTTAGAGATATAGAATGTTACATTATAATTTCACATAGATTTATCAAAACAGTGCATAGTAAATCAAATGAATAAATTATTTCTTTGAATTGACTTATTACACACTTGTCGTGGGTGTCCCTCGGGTTTCGGGATCTGATACATGAATAATTATGTTACAAGAAATACACGCATAATGTAATATCGTAATTATTTAGTATAACAATAACAGTTTGCAATTTTGATATCCTTTACAATACTCAAGGGCAGGGCAGGAACCTGAACCAGCATAATATATTGTGAATAACAAGAGAAAGAATATGACTTATTAATTAGAAGATAAAGATTCTAATATGTCCTGTGCTATCATGTGGTTTCGGGTTTGGATACTCATAATCATACCTAAAAACGAATAATGGCTGCAAATATACAGCCCAAATTATTCAAAATTATTTATTGAAAGTAGCATAAAATAAAGTATCGGATAATCAGGTTCCGATTTCCGTGTTACATCGGATGTTTTCTATCTTGAAATAATACGAGAGTAGTTCAGACATTATTGTCCCTGATATAGAATGAAACGACTTGGCAAGATGGAATTTTTTATTTTTCAATGTAGCCCCTTAAAATGTTAACATACTTGGTATAATGATGATGAAGAGCTTTAACATTCTCAGAAAAAAATGTTTTGTCTGGGACTACAAATCACTCATTCACCTCTATCATCAGTGTCTCATCGTTCCGAAGGTGAACCGCACGAAGGTGTTCTTTCAGTTTAGGAAATACTAGGAGTGAACTCTAGAGAATAGGGCCGTTGTATTTTTAAAGCCTGCATTATGAAGTGGGGTCATTGAAGAACAGCTATTGTGCGCCGGAGCGTTGTCCTGATGAAACAACCTACCACGTCTGAGTTTTCCGCTCCTTTTTTCTTTGATGGAATAATGCAGTTTCGAAATTAAAGCGGGATAATATTGCCTAGTTATAGATTGACCACGTGGTAAAAAGTCCATAAGGATAATTCCTTCGGCATCAGAAGAGACTGTGGCCCGGATCTTCCCCGCAGATGTTGTTGCACGAAACTTTCGAGAGGGTGGTGAACGCTAATGCCTCTATTCCATGCGCTGACGTTTTGATTAAGTTTTCAGGATCTCGCTTAATGATGACTGATGATCATTCGTCTCTGAAGTGACCAGTCGAATGCACTTTTGCCCGGACGTCAACATTTGCGGTACTCATCGTGCGGCCACATTTTTTATATCTAATTTTTTATATAAAATGGTTTCTACGTTACCTTGAAAAGTCGAAGTCGAGTAAATCGAAGAAGAGAGAAAAAAAAACAGAAGAAGAATGAACTTCGTATAAAAAACGGTTCACGTAGCGCTACTATTGCAAGGCTAAAATAATTCCTTGTCTTTGCTTTGATGCCAGTGTATTTATACTTATCCGGGTATCAATAACTTAGTATATTAAGTTTCGTCTTACCAAATTAAAAATCCTGGATCTTTTATAAATCTCATACCTGAAACAGAAAGAGATAATGTCAGTAAGATATTGCTTCAAGAGTTTTTTAAAGTATAAAAGCCGCTTACTAGATGTAACATAATTGTAGGTACGTATTAGGTATTTATTACCTAACATGTTATTTCAAGGTGGATATGTATACACGTGGAGCCCTGGTAATCTTTCTCAAATTTATAAGCATATGGTGACCCTAAAGTTTAGCTTGTTAACTCTGCTTTAAGCATAGATAAATTGTGTATCCTAATTATAACTACGATTACCCTGATATCAAACATGAATTAGTTCATGTTGACCCAGTTACAATTACTTTACATTGATACTAAAACAACCAAACTTTTCTGAATTTGATATTTCTGTACATTAAGCTGTTTAAATATTTATGTCTCATTCTATTTGAAACCGTTCGGAGTTATCTATGTATATGTACACGAACGCTGGTAATGTGCGTCTATTATAATATAACGAGCGTGAAATGGTATTGCTCTGCTTTGAACATATACGAATGTAAATGCACCGTAACAATGGCAATAAAGATATTGCGAACAGGTTGACACTTTGTAGTACTTTGCTGCATACGAACCATACGAACTTATGAAACCCACAATACGAATAAAGTAGTAAGAGTTGCCTGCTTCAAGGAAATACGTTATGCTTAACGTAAACAGAATATACAGGATATAGAAAACCTTTTTAAGTATGTAGATAAATTTGTTTGGTTTTCCTTCCTTAATAATATAATATAATGTAAAATACTGTAAAACTGGAAGAATGTGTTGAAGAATGGAAAACTACGTTTGCATTGTTTATCAACAGCATTAAACGATTTGATTTTATTTCTAGCTGTCGTACATATTAGCCGTGCCATTCTTATAAAGAGAAAACATGTATTGATTTAACTTAATTCTGCTTATATAGGACATTTTGTACCAAATTGGTTAATACTATGAGATCGACTAGACAAAAAAATCTAATTCCTCTAAGTTCAAAACTAAGTTCTCTTTTTCGTAAATGCTATTTTGTCATGATAGATAAACGACAGTATCGTACCTATTTGTCTATTTGTAATCTCATAGTGATTTTATTTTCAAATCGTCAGGAAATGCAGGTGATGTTTGCTTTTTTAATTTTTTTAGATTTAATCTGTCAAGTTTATCAAGACTTACTCCGTAAGCCAATAAAACAAGCTTTTTAAATCTTAAAAATAAAAAATAAGACAATGGTTTCATATAAAATTATATACATATTATTTGTGTAGCTATTTTGTACCATACGCATCTATACTGTAATATCCATTAATGTGGATCCAGTGGCGTCTAAATCCAGTAGTGAGGAGGAAGTACGTAAGAAGTAAGAGAAGGAAGCTCTCCAAACTTCAGTGTTCGACCATTTTCGGCTCTAAGATACTTGTATCTACTTAGGTCAAATACCTAGGGGTGACTTTGGACGCCAAATTGACGTACAAACTACACCTGGAAAATGTGACGAATAAAGCCACGGTGGCCTTTTGGGCCTGTAGAGGAATGCTTGGTAAAATACTGTCTATACCCGAGAGTTATAGTACCTTCTATAATTGCTTCGCTGGTTTGGTGGCACAAAGCTAGTTTGTGCCATGCGACCAACGCAGTTAGCAAGGTCTAGAGGATTGCCTGTGTAGGCATCACGGTTACCCTGTCCTTGACACCAATAGAGACAATCCTTGGCCTTCCTCCGCTGCAGCTCGTGTTGTAGTCAGAGGCAGCGCTAGAGCAAAATGTTGTGGGTGCAGGGGTTTTACCGGTAAAATAGGAGACCATACCGGCATCTTCACCTACATCAAACAAACAACACCACTGTCCTGTTTTCAGTTTCAATAGAGGCTACCGCAGGGAGACTGCAGTGAGACTGGATGCTTCTAAAACGTCGAACGGCACAGAATTTGGAGTGCTGGGGAAGCTCCCCGTCCCTCTTCCAGACCGAAATAATTGCCATCCGGGTCTGCGCAGAGTCCATTTTAAACTGGCCGCAGGTAAACGAATCGGTATAAATTTTATCTGACAGCCAGACTGCTGCTACAGCACTGCAGGCTCAGATTTGATTCTGAGGTGATACTCGGCTGCTATAGAAAGTTCGAAAAACTGACAGAAAATCACAGCACTGTGATGACATGGGTGCCAAGCCATTTAAGATGTGCCAGTGAGTGACCATTCGTAGATTCAGAACCGCCGTGTGGCAGTTCTTATGGCAGCATCAAAGCCTGTGTCAGATCTGAATTCGCTGCTAGGCGTTACTCCTACTGCAATGCACTTGCCGGTGTGAGACTGTAAAACTCTCGGGATCCGCCCAAATGAGAAAAGACTTCGTGAGATTTTCACGGGTCACTGTGCACTGAATAAACTCACGCATAGCACGGGCACAGTGAACTCTTCCCTAAGTAGAAACTGTGGGGGTGCGGAGGAAACTCCAGTTCATCTCCTTGCTGACTGCGCAACAGCGGGCAGGGAGAGGCAGATATATTTTGCAATCGATCGATTAGATGTTCCCGGAGTAAGTCAATTAACTTTTGACCAGGATACGGACTTCTTTGTCCGGGTGCAACCTGGTCGAGAGGACTAAAACAGTATTGGGGCACAATAGGTCTCTCTTTTGGTCGAGTTTCCTTTCCGCGTAGTCCCACCCGTGCAGTCGAAAAACCAACCTAGTTTTATAGTAGACTGCAGATACTTGTAAGGCTGAGCGAAGAAGTATTGACTCTAAACCTTTTGGATAACCAAAATATTTATTTAGCTTACGGTGTTTTTTTTTTGGTTTCTGGCTTTTTATCATTGTTGTTATCATCAATATTCTCAGGTGTACTACTTGTTTTTTAATGTAAAAATTGAAAGATTCATTTTAATGAAAATGTTAAATGCTTTTAATTTAGAAGATTATTATTTCAATGATATTTCACTTTAGTTCTCCAAATGAGATCTAAATACTGTTGTTATATACTAGCTTTCCTGATTTTATCCAGTTTGAGTGGAGACCACCTATTAAGTAGGGCTTAATAGGTAACTGTAAAGATACATTTTTTGCGTAGTAGGTACATGAATTTTTAAGCCAATAACTCTAAATGGACAAATAACGTTAATTAGGTTCTAGACACTTCATTCTTTTTTTATTGTCCGTAGGTGTGTCGCCACCTAAAAAATTCAGCTGAAAACCAGGGGACCATATATTGCCGCTTATAATTTGCGTCTTTTCCGAGACCCTCTGTCGCATTCTTTGAATTTTATTATATACATACATCTCATAATTACAGCGCTTTTCTTGCCTTTTCATTTTATGTCCCTCCTCACCTATTTGACCTTCATTATAATAATAATAATAATAATAATAATAATAATACAGACCGAAGTCCCGTTTTTTACGAAATTTGATTCTTCCTAACGTAGTACGGTCGAAGTACTTCCTCTCGATTATTAATAATAATAATAATAATAATAATAATGCACTTTATTACCCAACGGAAACCAATTACAGGGTAAACTAACAACACAATTATACATACATATTAATAATAGTAACTTAATTACAATTCATAATCACAATACAATATTACGTTTAAGATAATTTCACAAAATTATAAAGACAGCAAAAATATAAAAGTATAAAAGTATGAGCAATCCTAGCTACAAAAAAATATCATCAAAATAAGAATGTGCAATTCTACACATTCTATTAACAGGTGCATTTATAAATACATTAGTTCTAGGTGCCGGTAAAACAAATGTGACAGAATAACGGGCAGACAATCGAGGAACGTGAAAGTGTAAAAGTTCCAATAAATTAGGAGAGTTAATCCGATCCTGAAGTAATTTTTGAGTAAATTGAGCACAGTGAATTTCTCGTCGAACTGTCAAAGATTCTATGCCGTGTCTATCTAGAAGGCATTTATAATGAACACCTCTGGAAGGATACTCACCATCCAGTTTGAATGACAGAAATTTAAGAAATTTACGTTGGATACGTTCAATAGCTAGTTGATAGCAAACATAATATGGTGACCAAATTAGTGAAGCGTATTCCAAAGAACTTACTATAAATGCGAAATATAAGGACTTTAATGTAGCTGAATTAGTAAAATATTTAGAAGACCGCATAATAAATCCCAAATTCCTCGAAACCCGTGAACAAAGTGTATCGATGTGAAGCGAAAATGACAGGCATGAATCAAATATTACACCCAGATCTTTGAAATTTGTATTTTTCTCTATTCTTAGACCGTTAATATTGTATGACAAGTCAAAAATATTACGCAAATGTTAACGTTAAGAGAATTAGCAGAGCACCAATTTACTAAATTATTCAAATTTTTTTGTAGTAACGCAATATCATGGGGTGTGTCAATAGTAGCATAAATCTTTATGTCATCCGCATATGCAAGTATAGGATAATCTACAATATTAATCAACTCATTAATATAAATTAATAAAGAGTAAAGGTCCTAAATTTGAGCCTTGGGGAACCCCTGAAACCGTTATAAATTCTTGAGAATTAAAGCCATTTTAGTGGACATAATTTACTCTCTTATCTAAGTAGGAAGCTAGTAAGTTGTTAAATGATGGACTCATTCCCAAATCGCTAAGTCTGTAAAGTAGAACACCATGATCAATTGTATCAAAGGCACTAGATAGATCGGTATAAATTACGTCAACCTGTTTTTGCAGGTCAATCTGTTCAGCTATAAATTGAGTAATTGTTGTCAGATTAGTGACGGTTGACCTTCCAGGAATAAAGCCATGTTGATATGGAGATAAGCACTGTTGAATTAAAATGGTTGAATATATAAAATGATCAAAGACTTTCGCAAAATTAGAGAGTATCGATACTGGTCTGTAATTTTTCAGTTGAGATTCATCACCTTTCTTGTAAACCGGAATAATTCTTGGTCTTTTCCATAAATTAGGAAACGTTGAAGTTAATCAATAACATTAAAGGATAAGCTAACGTATATCTAGCGTCATGTATTAAAAAACTTGGTATTGAATTATCACCAGCAGTAAATTTAGCAGGAAAGGCAGCCATCACATTTAATACAGCATCTTCCGTTACAGTAGGAATGGTAAAAGGTAACGTATTCGGGCATTCAGTAGTAATAATTGGTACATTATTTGTTGCTTGATTACGGCAAAATAAATTCGCAATTCGCATTAACTATATCCACAGGAGACTCAATTAGTTGATCATCACAATGTAGTTGTCCGGGAATTCTAGTGGTCCCTTTCTTGGAATTTATAAAAGCAAAAAGTTCTTTAGGATTATGCTTTAAAGATTCTTCAAAGTTATGCACGTAACGGCTGTATGCAGTTGAAATTTGGTCTTTACAAATAATAATCTTTAAGTTTTAAATTAGAAATAATATTTGGGTTAAACCAAGGTGGATATTTCCTCGTGTTATTTGTTTGATATCTATGTCTTTTAGATCTAATTAATCAACATAATTGTATAACGTACATATATTGCTAACTGACGTTAAAAATATACATTAGAACAGAAAATAAGATCCGCTTGTACTTTCTGATAATTGCCAGAATAATGCGGAAGTAAGCAACACTTAGTAGTTGGCTTGAAAATGCCATTTACATTTAAACCGAATTTTTCATTGTTTTTCTTTTTTACTTGTTAATTTAACCAACTTTATAGTTCCAATAATAAAGAAATTCAGTGTATTGGTAGTGTTGATACCAGTAAATATAAAGAAAATAATAACAAAGAAGATATCCAATTAAATTACAACGTGAAAGCAGTGGTATTTCCGCAACAGGATGTAATCTTTATTATATCAAATCATCGAGTCAATACGTTCTCATAATCGCCATAAAGTTAAATTTACTACATACTTTATACCTCTTTCAGAACTATTATTATATTGCTGTTCTTGTCGTTTTAAATAAAACTGTATCTCATTCCCAAACTCTAAAATTAATTTTTATACTTGTAAAGCTTTTGTAATACTACGGAACGAGAAAAATAATTCTTCTTTAGAATGTGCACCATCATCCATGCATATTGTGGGAAATTATGTCAGAATATTCCGCTTCATGTTTATTTTCCCGGAAGAATAAAACTCACAGATGTATACGTCGCAGAAAAGACTTCATCGCAGCGCACTTGCAACTGCTAGTGGTACTCAAATGTATAGTAGAATTAATTTTCAGTGGAAAATTCGTTAGAATTTCACGCCTATATATAACGCTGGCAGTACATATACATCATTGTTTTGATTATTGCGAAGAGATTTCAACAGCGGTGGTTACGGAACTCGCTCTAATAATAAACAGTACAGTACAACGAAGCAATATGGATGATAAACAACACAGTGAAACCGTAAATATACAGTAAAACTTACTTTACTGGATACATTTTTTATTCGATGTTAAGGTTAATTAACAATACCCATCAATTGTTTTTTTTTCTAGGTCTATATTTATCTACTAACGCTAAATTCAGAAAAAACTATTACTTCTATCGCGTCATATTTTCAAGACATAATTTAGTTTATATATGTATATATTAGTTTATAATATAGCCTACCTTAACCTCTTCGGAATTTTAGTTTATTTAGATCAAACAGAATCTATTTAAATTATCATCCTTCGTTTCTTACAAAATAGATCATATGAAGCTTATTTTATAAATTTCAATATTTCCACTTTGCTTGTTATCCTCAAGCCTGTACACAGGCGCCTACTTTTTAGTTAAAGCAATTGCTAATTGATCTCATTTACACTGTAAAACATAGTTTAAAATAATTTTACACGTTAGCATAATAGATTATCAGTCTGTCAATTCGGACCAATTTTTACATATAAAGCTTTGTAATCGTAGTATACCGGGTGTTCCACAAAAATTTCCAAAGGCTGTAATATCTTTATTTATCATCTGATTTTAATGATCTATATATGAAACTGTAGGGTTTCGTAAAGACTACAAACAACAACGCAAATTATCTGTTTATCAGATATAATTCGCGAGATACGTAGTTCAACTTTTTTTTTCAAATTGCACTATATATATTTTTTGATTTTTATAAAAGAACATTTTCTAACGATTCGAATAATGTCATGAAAACATACACTTAAATAAGGAATAATGCAAAAAAAGACAAGTTTTTGCAACTTTTTATATGGCAAAACTAACAGTAGGTCATGAATTGGAGTACGCAATTAAACATTCACAACGTCATTTTTATTCATAATTATGAAAAATACAGACAATAAAATAAACACTTTTGTTGTTTAGATCAGACAAAATAATCAAATGAAAAAATCCAAAACACTTTCCTATAAATACTGCTCCAGCAGCTCCATCTTGTTGGAAGTAAATTTGTGCGTATTGAGCAATGGGCAATTCTTCTAGATTGTCCACTATTTCTTCGAGTAATGTATGATATCTTTCTTGATTTAGGTTACCGTCAATAAAATATGGTCCAATTAATCTAGAATCTAAAATTCCACACCAAACATTTAAAGAGAACCTTCTCTGGATATTATTTTCAATAAGAAATCCAGGATTGTCATTGTTCCAATACCTATGATTGTTTCTATTAAATATGGCATTATTCGTGAAGGTACACTCATCCAACCAGAGAATTTTACAATAAAATAGTGGATCTTCTCGTAATTTATTTAAATAAAAATTACAATAATAATAATCGTCTTCCAGCAAATGATGGATCCGTTGAGGTTTGTACGGTTATAATTTATGTTTTTTTCAAAATAGAATGTACTGTTGTACTGGATGATCCAATGTTGTTAGCAATCTCTCTAACCGGTGTCTTAGGATCCGCAACCATCAATAAAACGTTTAGATCTAAATTTTCATCTGTAGTTCGTACGTCTTTTTTTGGCTTTTTAAAAGATCCGTACATCCTCAAATTGGCTTCCAGTCGTGCAAATTTCTTGTGATGTGGTGATTCCCTATCAGGGAAAGGCTCCTGATAAATTCTAATAGCGTCACATGGTCTTTTCCCACATTCAAAATAAACTTCAAGCATATCCGTTAAATATTCAAAATTCATATTTTCTATTAATATTAAAATAAATCAAAATTAAACTTATACAAACTTGTTTATTATAATGCACGGTGTTTTTGAAAAATGCGTTGATCACTCATACTGAAAGTGACCAATAGTTGATTAAAAAAGACGCTGTGATTGTTTAATTGCGTACCCCAATTCATGACCTACTGTTAGTTTTGCCATATAAAAATTTGCAAAAACTTTTTTTCTTGCATTATTCCTTATTTAAGTGTATGTTTTCATGACATTATTCGAATCGTTAGGAAATGTTCTTTTATAAAAATCAAAAAATATATATATAGGTAGTGCAATTTGAAAAAAAAAGTTGAATTACGTTTCTCGCGAATCATGTCTGACAAACAGATAATTTGCATTGCTGTTTGTAGTCTTTACGAAACCCTACAGTTTCATATATAGATCATCAAAATCAGGTGATAAATAAAGACATTACAGCCTTTGGAAATTTTTGTGGAACACCCGGTATATGTATGTATATGCAATTTATTGGTATTTCTATATTTGTATGAAGATGGATGTTTATTTATCTGCGTGTGAATCCACATTGCAGTAGATTTACGGAAAACTCAGCAGTTTCATGTGTAACAATCAAACATTAACCGAATAATACAAAATCATGTATTATTTGCGTGCGATTGAAATATCGGAAAACTATTGCTTATGCAAACTGTAACGTGTGTGAGGTGTACAAATACTCTTAGGCTATAGTACCTATTAGCGAGTACATACACTGTATTTTATCAAACAGTTTGTAAAGGTATAGCTGGATAACTACCTCAATCGGCTCGTATTGACAAGTGAAATGGCAAGAAAGCATGTGTTGTGGGAGCTAAAGAATTGGATAATTATAGAAATAAAAATTGCTACCTATATTTTTTACAGTTCTCATAGAGATAACACCAAAAATATATATGCACGTCTACTATCACCCTTAAAAATCTTAACAATTAATGAATGCAATAAATCTAAGCAAAAATTAATTTCCAATATTTCAAGATTGATTTCTGTAGGTAAGCACAAATCATATATAAAATACTATAGTGCGATTTAGATTAGCGATACGTTTATTATATTCTGTATACATGTTTATATGCTATTTAAACAGATCATTTCTGTCAGATTTAAAAATATAATCGCGACTATACATCATTCACTTTAAAAATGCAGCGTTAGAAAAGATACGACCTTATTTCGCGGCTTGTGATTGGTCAATTATCGAGGCACCTATACACTATGTAAAATACTGCGCTAGACGTATGAAATTTGATTGTTGTCATCAAATAGGTTAAAAGTGATATATATACAGGGTTTCTACGGCCAAGTGGGACATAGGGAAAATACATGTAAAATCGGTTTTCGGTAAATATTATCTCCCTAATACTACTTCATCCAAATTTTAGAGCCCCGTATTATAACTGGGTTAACAATGAACATTTCCACAATCATAGTACAAAGAAAGTCATTTTAATAAAGCCAAAAAAAATATTATTTTTAAACCTATTGTACGTGAATTCCTAACAAGGCTTTTAACACGTAAGTTAGTGCAAGTGGCCGTGGCGCAGACGTTCACGCGACGCCTTAATAACTTAAGGCACAGATTGTTTGGGGTTCGAATCCGAGAAATTAATTTTATTATTATTTTTTTTTTAATCTTGATTAAGTTTTGTTGTTTATTTTGACAAATGATTCGTCGTTAGTAACAATTAAAAATCAAATAATAGCACGTGATCATTTTTGTTATTGTAAAAATTATTCATTATTTACCTACCTTAATCCTCAAAAAATCGATTTTATAGTCTTCAAAATCTCTGATTTTTGTAGTGTTATTGAATTTGTAGCATTATTGTTGGAGATAAAAAATAAAAAATAAAAGTAATCTGCCGGGATTCGAACCCTAAACAATCCGTGCATTTGCGTTATCAAGCCGTCGTGCGAACCATTGCGCTATGGACGCTTGCACTAACTCACATATTAAAAGCCTTATTAGGAATTCACGTACAATAGATTTAAAAATAATAATTTTTTGGCTTTATTAAAATGACTTTCTTTGTACTATGATTGTGGAGATGTTCATTGTTAACCCAGTTATAATCTGCGGCCCTCAATTTTGAATGAAGTAGTATTAGGGAGATAATATTCACCGAAAACCGATTTTATATGTATTCTCCCTATGTCCCACTTGGCCGTGGAAACCCTGTATATTTGCTGTATACATGATCCACTTGAAGGATTTTCAAAAAATCCTTCAGGAAAACATGTAAGTAGTAAGTAGAGGCACATGGCATATAATTTATATTTGCAACAGAACCAAACCAATTCATAGTCAGCTTCTATTACATTTACTGTGAGACAACTTGAACTTGGAAAGAGAACAGTGTGGAATATTGTGAAGGATATGGATACCGCAGGTGTGTCTCATTCATCTCCAAAGAAACGTATACGTCATACAATCATGATAATTTGCATGAAGGCCTTCTACTTCTTGAAAAATGAGTTACCTACGTGTACAAAAATATTGAGCGAAAATATATTTGAATTACCATTAGCATGATCTAATTAATGTTTGTAGGTTGTTAATGCAGATGAGAATTTATCAGACTTAAAGCGAACAACATCATGGAAAATTTTCAAAAAATTAGGATGTAAGTGGGTAAAACGCAACTGAGAAAGTGAGTTAATGCAGCGACAAGATATTGTTTTACGGAGATGTCTTGGAAAAAGGAAGCATTAGTTGAACGGCTTAATTTAAAAGAAATTGTTCATAATTCTTTATTAAAACTTGAATTACTGGAACTTACTAAAAATATGTTCAATGACAATTGATAATTAACAATTCTAGTACATAGGTTATTGACAAAATAGTAGCAGGAAGTGTTCGCACAGTATTACGATTGTCCCCATATCATTGTAATTTGAATCCCATCGAATTAATATAGGCGCAAGTGAAGCATCATGTTGCAGCTAATAATAGAACTTTTAAGTTAGCGGAAGTAAAAACTTTGGAAGGAATTAATAGTGTCACTGCTGAAGTCTGGACTAATTGCATCAAACATTGTATCGCAGAAGAAAATACGATGTATTATTTGGATTTTTGCTTATTTTATCATATTTAAAAAATATTTCTTCTTATGTACAATGAGCTTGAAAAATACATTGCCTTACATTGCCATCTATACTTAAATATTAGTAAATATAACATAGTCATACAACATCTTATACAATTTCTCTATATAATTCACATTGACAGTATTATACCTATATAAAATATAAAAAAAATCAATGGGAATAATTTTCTTACTTCTATGTTTTAAAATTCCCGCGCATAGTTCTCTGTTTAACCAAATACTATTACTAGTATTATATTTGGTTTAACATAAAGTAACAAATGATGCTACGTCTGTCTATGAAAGTACGGTGACAGTAGCATATGACAGGTACGCGATAAAGTTACAATGCTAAAAGTATTTCAAAGTTAAAGTATTCGATTTTACGTTTTAACTAACTGCAAATGATACCTATTGCAAATATAGTCTAGGTACACGGAAGACAGTCCAGTTACGTTAAATTTTCTCATTTTAGTTTTCAACGATGGTATATTTGACAAATGGATTTCTACGAATGTTCCAAACGATACCTTATGGACATCCATAACATGCTCTGGCATAACAAAGGATAACGAATGGATGTCTATAAGATATCCTCTGGGATATCCATATAAAAGGCATGTTTGTAACAAATGTCCATAAAACGCCGATAAGATGTCCATAGGACGTCCGTTCGGATGTCCGTTTTAAATCCATGTTTTTGACAAATGGACATCCATTGGATATCCATAGGATGTCCGACGGACCTCCAGTGGATATCCGGCATATCCGTAGCGGACATCCATCGGATGTCCATTGGACGTCCATGTGCTATCTGGGTATAAACCACATGATTGATTAAATATCCCTAGAACAGGTGGGGCTAACAATAAAAGATATTTCAATTATTAATCAATCATTAATTAAAATGTGTAATCGATAAAAGATGCCATTAGTAAATTCCAAAGGTTCAAGACGTTCTTGATACTGCTGCATTTAAACTAATTCCGTTACTGATACCGCTCGCTGGACGTTTACCTTACCCGGATATTTTGATGAAAATCAGAATCCACCTAATTCCTTTCCCCCAGTAATAAGTCTTTTTTTGATCAGCAACGTTTTATTTTCATTCATGTTCATTGCGACTTTTTCGAAAATTTTGTAATAAAGTGCAATATTACATTAATTAAACTGTTAGGTACGAAGAAGTAATCGTTTGCAGCTCTGGTGCTAGGATCTTGTTCTCTTTTTCATGAATACCTCATAGTCTTGTAGGATAACATTAAGTTCTTCCAATGTCTAACTAGGATACTATTTTTATAACATCTTCATTATTTATATGGTATACTACTAGAATACACCCTGATTCGTTAATATTACAGGAAAATTTAATATTGGATTATTTCCTTCGAAATATTAAAAAATCTATTCTCGCGTAGTTTGTTATATACAAGATTTGGTAATTATTCCTACTACTTAATATTTTAATAGATTTTCTGCATTTTCCAAAATTACTTTCAACGAAGCAACTAAGAATACAATTTTTTGGGGGTTTTAGTTTTTTTAATAGGAACTTATTTTTATGGATACTACTGCACACTGCTATAGTTAGTTGGTAGTAACAAAAAGAAGATATTATAGATCTTCCGAAGAAGTTGAATTTTCGCTAAAAATTAATGGAAAACCCTCCGCTGCCAAGTATAAAACGAATCTACAATGTGAAACTATTTGATGTGAAGTATGGGGTTAACATGTCATATTGCTTATGACCCTAAACATACAAATTGGGTTGTGAATAATTGGTTATCGAATGTAGAAGTTTTGGAATAGCTATATTAAAGCCCAAATGCATCTGAGATTTTCTGGATCTAAAAAAGTTAAATAGTGTCCATTATCTACGAAAATGGGAATATTTTACTAACGGACAAAATTATTATTATATTACTTGCAATTAGACAAATATCATATTACGCGCAGCAAGAAAGGATTTACTAAATACGATTAAAATACAGGCACGAGTCAATCAAATATTATGGTATTATTGATATACATAGTGTAAGGCGTACACTTATATCGTAGTCTCAGTAAATAGCTAAGAAGAAAACTAAACAAGAACGCGTATGTTTCTATAGCTCTTTGTTTATCTTACTGTTATTTACACGCCCGTTTACAAATTCCATTCTATGCCATGATTATATGATTTATAAGGACGGTATCATCAGTCACCTCCAATACAAACAAGATACATTACATACATCGTAAGTTAAACGTACTGAAACTAATTCGAATAATTAAAACGAAACGTAATCCTGACGATAAAAACGAAGATACTTACACATAAATCATTATGATTGTGTTGCAACAGATGCATTAGCTAGCATTGTATGTGTGAGCGAGAGAGTCAAAATTGAAACAATAAGTAGTACGTGATAAAGTATGGTGTGGATATACGCCCATATGCAAGCGGAATACTAAAGGATGAAATGCAAGGCAAGCTTGTTTAGAAGACATCTATGTCGGATTAAGAGCTTCCAGATTGCTTCTAATGTTACGCACGTCACAATATATTTTATGGAACATGTATAGCTCTAATAACTATAAATTATTTCACTGTTAAGCAAAGCTGGAATATATTATGCATTTAACTATAGTGGAAACAAATGTTTTCGAAATGTCATGATTAATACATGTTGGAAGTTATTTGATTATATTATGCAACTACTTACAGTGAAAAATCTTTATATGTAACAGGTCATGGTAAGTTATATGTACAGTAGAGGAATGAATGCATATAGTACATATGTATATTGTTAGCTAAAGGTTTTAAATATAGATAACTGCAATTGTATTCAAGGATCTTTGTAATAACAAAACAATCCTTAAGAAATAATAAAGCAACAAACACTATTTTATTGCATAAAGTATAATTGAATTATATACTTACATATATTACTACAGAAAACAGTATTTAGCCCGCATTGTATGGGGAATCAAAGCATTTAATTTACTTGATCACGTATTTTATTGGTCAAACTTTATCAGTATGGTATCTGAGAAAGCGCTAAAGAACGTATCTGGACGGCTATGTCAGGTTTCACCATTAGTGAACCATTCAGAAAATTATTGGTGTACTCCAAGGATTCATATAGAGACCGCTGCTTTTCTTTTGTATATAAAAGCCAGCTATCGTGAGATATATTTATTAAGGTCCTACAAAATTGGGTCCTATAAACTACAATGTTTTGGCTCAATAAGAGTTTAAAGGATCCTTTTATTAGTATTATGCAAAATATACCCCATGTTTTAACTAATTTTAATTTTGTAAACGTTGAACAAATTCTTGCGAAAACTAAAGATGGTACATATCCCGTACATCAGGAATACCCCTTTTTGCCGTTCAGGATGTTTGGAATCGGTTTATAGAGGCTGGCGCAATCGAAAGACGACCAGAGTCTGGATGGCAAAGATCAATAATTGCAGATGATGATCGTGTATTGTGTTGAAAACATTGAAACAGTTGAATGACTTGAAATAGATGAAAAGACGATTAGGCGAAGATTTGAAGAAAATTTCACGAAGACCAAGAGCATCACAACTGTTACCCAGACATAGAAGAGCACGTCTTTAATTTACATTATTATAGTTTACATTATTATAGTTATTAGTTACACTTTTCAGCAATGGTCTAAAGTTTTCCTTACGCATGATTTACACTTTTGTCTACAATCATAGAGTATGGAGAGCAAAAACTAGCGACATACCAATTCCTTATAGTAATTCCATTATGATGGTAGAATGTATTTTCTTAAAAGCAAGCGTCGAGCTCATATTTGGTACATAGAAGATACATATTCTGCAAGAAGTTTTTTTATCACAATTTTGCAAGAAGTTCGTGTGCTATTTTCTCATTTTATTGGAGATGGGTTTGTTTTGATGCATGACGTTGACAGACCCGGTACGGCAAGAGTGGGTACTAAGTAGCTTAATAAAGTTCGAAATCATAGACTTGATTAGCCAAGATGTAATCCGTATCTTAATGATATAGAAAGCCGTTTGGATGAACTCCAGCAACTTGCTAAGAGCTACGGTTAGGGAATTCGAAGCAATTCCTCAAATTGGCTAACAAGTTTGGTAAATAGTTTAAATAAAATTTGATTTTTCACTGTTTCTATTATATTTCTTAAACTAGATTAATTGTTGCTGTTACATTGTTTCTTGTTTCTTCATTCCTCTATTCTTTTCATTAAATTTTTTTCTAATAGTGCATGTTCTCCATGAGAGACGCATTCGTGCGTCTATTAATGCGAATGTGCACTACTAGAACAAAATTTAAAGGAATTAATAAACGTGTGGGTGAAAGTTTCAAGGTAACCAGTTTTTTTGCCCGTCAATGTAATACTGATCTTCTTCGATTTGTCTGGCGCTGCCAAATTTCTCTGGCATTTCAATATTGACTTAACGCTACTCGAATATCGGAAATAAATTACTCGAAGAAATGTGAAAATGAAGGAGTTTATTGAAGCAATACTCTGTTTAGCAAAATTAAGTTTGCTTTAAAGAAAAGGCTTTATTTGTCAAATTTGCATTTATTTTGACAAAGATGGTACATATGTAATAAAAATAAAATATTTCCAAAACAATTTAGTTACTTGATGTGTTTCCCTTATTTTGGTTCATGGTAAGGAATTATCTAGCATACTCTACCACACTAGTTACAACAGATAAAAGGTATCTGCACACTTATACACAACAACATGTTGTGTTATGAGGGCTTCCGGGTTTTGACCGCGTCATAGTAAAGTACATATATACAATACAAAATAAAATAAAGCAAAAATGAAAAAGAAAAATTACAAAAAATATATATACAACTTACTCAAACTCGACGTTTCGCCACTAATGTTAACACTATAGATTCGCCCACCTATAGCTTGGCCAAATACCTCGCTCATACTATTAAGAAATACACAGGCAATGATCCTTCTCACATTCTAAATTCATCGCACTTTGTTAAACTCATTTCTGAAATCTCTATCGAACCCGAAGATCTTCTTGTCAGTTTTGATGTTACCTCACTCTTCACTAAAGTACCTGTTGCCGATTCCGTCGCTATAATCCACCAATTATTGATCCAGGACAACCAATCCCCAGATTTAGCCAAGTTAGTCGAGAAATGCCTTACTTCAACGTACTTTACCTTCCAGGGAAAATACTATCATCAAACCTCCGGCGCCGCTATGGGATCTCCACTTTCCCCGGTTGTAGCTAATATCTTCATGGAGGCTTTTGAGACCACTGTTTTAGAACATGCGAATTTAAAACCCAAAACTTGGTTAAGATATGTGGATGACACTTTCATTATCTGGCCACATGGCAAAAACACTCTGCCTACTTTCTTGGATTTCCTCAATAGTCAACACTCCGATATCAAGTTCACCATGGAGATTGAGAATAACGGTTCCCTGCCTTTCCTTGATGTGTTAGTTACTCGTCTACCAAATGGCCGTTTAGGTCACTCCGTGTACAGGAAACCCACACATACCGACCGATATCTTCATGCCAGCTCACATCATCATCCAGCACAAAAGCAATCGGTAATCGGCTCTCTAGTACATCGCGCGATCTCAATTTCCCAACCCGACAACATCGACAAAGAATTGAAACATGTAAAAACTGCTCTTTTACAGAATGGCTATACCTCCGGCAACATACAAAGGGTCATAAATAGGTACATTCATCCACGGTCTCCTAAGGTAGCACCAAAATCTAGTAATCAGCTAAGTACCATCGTTCTTCCCTACATCCATGGCGTTACAGATCACATCGGTAGAATTCTTCGTAAGCAAGATATCCAACCCATCTTTAAACCTTTAAACAAGATCTCCCAAATTCTTCCTTCGCCCAAGGACACTCGCCCTGCTCTCTCCCATAAAGGTATTTACAAAATTCCCTGTGACTGTGGCTTAGTGTACATTGGCGAAACTGGACGTTCTATTCAAACTAGAATCAAGGAACACCAACGGTACGTTAAGTCACGTTCCTCAACACACTCAGCCTTAGCCGAACACTTCATAGATACGGGCCATAAAATTTGTTTTGATCAGGTATCTGTTGTAAGCAAGTCTCATCGCTATTTTCCACGAAAGGTAAGGGAAGCTATCGAGATCCAGAGACATCCTCAAAATCTCAATCGCGATATTGGTTACCCACTCTCCAGCATTTGGAAACCCGTCCTTTCCGCTTCTTCGACCCGTGCTCACTGTTCCGCATCGTTGCCTCGCGCTCACCGTTCCGCTTCCCTGCACAATGGTATATATACCCCTGCACGTCCATCTTCTCCTTGTCAGAAGGTTTTCGCCTCTAGCGTGGTTGACACGTCGAGTTACCGTGACCTTCTGGCGCCCCTCACCTAGTTTTGCTCCTGAAGAAGCCACTTACATTAGTGGCGAAACGTCGAGTTTGAGTAAGTTGTATATATATTTTTTGTAATTTTTCTTTTTCATTTTTGCTTTATTTTATTTTGTATTGTATATATGTACTTTACTATGACGCGGTCAAAACCCGGAAGCCCTCATAACAGAGACTCAGACCGTGGAAGCCTTCGATATCATTTAACAACAATATTTACTTATGTATATTATATTACTTCCCTAATTCGAACTCTTTTTTGCATATATATTTAATAACCTTTTTAAATATTAACAGAATGCAATAGTAATATAGAGCCATGCAACTTTAATATTATATCCTATTACTCTGTAGATACAAATATTCCTTTACGAATACCGCCGATCAACATGCACACATTTGACTCGTATATACAAATAGTAGCCCTACGTTACCTGTATAGAGTAGTCTGCTAATGAACTCTGTAATACATTTCTGTAAACTTAATAAAACCGTTAGTTAAACACATACTTGTTCAGAACCGACGAACATTAGCTTAAAAACGTTATTTTCGAAACTTTCAAGTCAGTATTTATTCCATCAGAAACAATGTTTATTTCTTTAAACGTTACAGAAGTCTTTCAGCATCGTCTAATTTTGTTTCCAAGAGTCAAATAAAGTAGTCTGCTTAGTATTGAGTGTTTAAACACACCGAGTACGTACTGCTACTGTTATTAGAGACCTCCTAAAGAAAGTTCGCCCTTTTAAGATTAAATTCGGAACGTGTAATACGGTTAAAAGTGTGGCTGCAGCTGTGCATGGATCGATATTAGTTTTAATACCTTCTCGGAATCATTTTCAGCGTGTAGAAACATTGAAACACTGCAAACTGAGATGGGTTTTCCAAAAATAACTTCGTATTATACATCACCGGGATTCAAATATATTATTTTACGTTAAATTTTATAGTTTGCTTCGTACTTTGTTAATGGTTATAGAAATACCGAGTACAGGGTCGGCAATGCCTTCTATGATATTGCTCAAAGGTATCCAAATGAATGCCAAATTATTCGATAATACACCGTTTCTTTCGACTTGTGGTGTGACTGAAAAAGGCTTCATAGTACCAAAATACATTGGACTACAACATTGTGGAGATTGCTGATCACTATAGTATTGCATTATATTGTCCATCAAATACAATTCATCAACTTTAATCGCTTAACAAGAGCGAATTTCGGACATTTCTACACCATTGGAGTGAATGCCAAATACTGTACTAGCATAGTTACACTGAAAGAACAACCAAATAACCAATAAATTTTGGAAAAATATTCACGACAGAGCAGCATTAATGCATGACTCCATCAAGCATAAAATCAGTATTTAAAGCAACAGATTAACGTTTTCACGATCCAAAAACAATTTCTGAAGATACCTTTATAAAGTATAGCATCTAACTTACCAGGTCCCTAAAAAACAGCGCTTTAAGCGACATTGAGTATAACAACTTCCACACTACCAACACAAAACAGCCTAGACCATCAGGTTTGTCAACCTGTACGTGTATAAGAGCCCATAGTATCACCACGGACAAGATTGATCCTAATGAAGTTGTTTTGATCAATTTTCTCTGCATCTGAAGAGCCCAGATGCTAATAAGAGCACATTTTGTAAACTACATAGAGATACTTCCTTCACCAAACAGAAACACTTCAAAAGTTACCAACAGCCGAATAGATATCAATAATAGATATGTATTCAAAAAATCATTATTTAAAAAATATACCTTTCAAAATTTTCCATTTTCATGAAATCAAAAAACTCACCAACGAATGCATCCTGGTTTTGTAGTACCTGTCAGAAAGACGCGATTAAAGATATGTGCTAGTGCATTGATTATATAATCTACGTCCATGAAGAATTTGTTGACTTCACACGCATCGATAAGTGGAATTTTAGTGTCCCCTGTAGGTATATGATTTAAATTAAATAAATTTAGGTCATTGATGTTATCTTGATTAACTTCGGCAATAAGTAAATGAGAATTAGAAAATTAGAGATGATTTGAATTTTATCGATGCAGTAGTGGATTGGGGAGTCCCATGGACAGGTATAAATTAATGCACTTAAACATATGTAGTTTAAGAAACAAGGTTGCACATCTTGAGGCGTTATTGACTAAATCTGAATTTCCTAGTATTGTACGTTTGTCAGAACACTGGCTGACAAACCATGAAATACACGACATAGTAATTGAAAATTACAGACTTGTTAACTTTTATACTCGTTCTACTTTGAGAGCGGGCGGAGTGGCCATATTTGTGCAAAATTGTGTCGGTGCCTCTGCTTTGCATTGTTCTGTTGAGCCATTGGAACAAGAGCTTGAATATACTTATGCCACAGAGTCCATAGGTGCTGAATCGTGTATTGTGGTTTGCTTGTACAGGTCGCCGATAGGGAACCTGGGTACATTTAGGGATAAATTATTTGATCTACTCGACAAAGTGAGTGATTTGGGTCAAACTGTAATAGTATGTGGAGATTTTAATGTAAATTTTTTGGACAGGGCAGGTTCAGCGAGTGTTTTGACCATTTGCAAATGCTTCAATCTCATACCTTATGTAACAGACCCTACAAGAATTACGTCCACGTCATCTACAATGATTGACAATATTTTCGCAGATGCCTCAGATAATAAGTATGTTTGCTCAGTAGGAAGTTCGGATTTCTCTGACCATGGCTGGCAGGTCCTGGAAATAGCAGGTATGTACAAATCACTTCCGATATTTGAATATAGGCGAACGTTTTCACGGGAAGCGATTGCACATTTCCGAACTGCGCTTGCTTCTGAGAACTGGCAAAGTGTATTCACGGCCACGGGTGATGTATCTGATGAGTTCTACAGGATATTTTTATATTATTTCGATTTGTCGTTTCGGATGCTAAAGCACACTGTCAATAGGAAGCCTGGTATTGAATGGTACACGCGTAATTTGGCTATAAAGGCCAACCAACTTCGTGATCTCTATGACATATATAAAAATAATAAAGATCCAACTTTACTAGATGTATATCTCAAACGGAAACAGATCTATCAAGAACTCGTCTGTGTGAGGTGTTTGCCGAGACATTTTATGATCTCAAGAATAATCTTCCTAATAATAATAACGCAAACTATGCATCGTCCTTGGATAGCAGCTTATTTCTCATGCCTACAGATAGGACAGAGGTTGTGCGTATACTACGTGAGATCGCTAGGAAAGACTCTGCTGGAGTTGACGGTGTACTCTGTTTCTTATCTAAATATGTTGCCACACACGTTTCTGATCCATTAACTTTTGCATTGAATTATGCTCTTTCTAATGGCATTTTCCCAGATAAGCTAAAGGTGAGCAAAGTCATTCCAGTATATAAAAAAGGTGATAAATCTGAACCTAGTAACTACAGGCCGATAGCTATTCCAAATGCTATAGCAAAACTATTTGAAAAGATTATAAATATGACTCGTTGACTATCTTGCGGCTAGGAACATAATCTCGGCCAGTCAATTTGGTTTCTTAGCAGGTAAGTCTGCCAATGATGCGATCCACCACTGCTTGGCTCGAATATATGAGGAAATAGATTGTGGAAAGTCCATGCTTGGTATGTTCTTTGACTTAGCGAAAGCATTTGATACTCTAAACTATGGTATCCTTCTTTCTAAAATGTGGGCCTATGGTGTACGAGGCATTGCCTGGGATTTATGTAAATCCTACTTATTCAACCGTAAGGCTGTTATAACAATCCGTACTAACACACGTAATGTAAATGAAGAATACCACTCAGCTTTTGTCAACATTGTTCGTGGCGTTCCTCAAGGTTCCATACTTCGTCATATGCTGATATTTTTGTTATGTGATTCTTATGTACCTGACAATGTCAATGTTTTCTTTAAACTAACGACAGTAAAGCATTATTATTATTATTATCATTTTTAAGGAATATTCAACCCTTTCCAACTACTAGACCTAACGAGAAACTATATTGGTCATATATTGGAGTGGAATCATGTTTTTCAGACAAGTAAAAATCTGATAATTTATAAAAATTTAGTATATCGACTTTTTAATCTTATTTAATCTTATTAACGAACTTCTTATAGCTTATTTAGCAAACCTAGCGCTACAGCTCTTGCTGTGCAAGTTGGTGATATCGCTAAATTTGGTGACTCAACTTGGTCAAAGTAATAAGCTGAATCTACGAGTATAAATCTGCTCATTAAATTCCGTTGAATTTCAACACTTCAAACAACTTATAACACACGAGATTTTAACTTCTCACACATTGACAAGAAGACAGAATTGAATTTCGAAGATCTTGAAACCTCTTACTAAACCCCAGTATCAAATTTGAAAAAAAGCTGCATACTTTGTGTCGTCGAGAGCGTTTAGCCTATGTGTCTGCTTTAATTTGAGGTTTCTACAGTTTGAATTTTGTTTTAAATAAGTCCAAACATTGTATGACTTCATTTCATGATTTTTACAGCTCTAATGACAATATGTATGACTTTTTCAGGGTTTTTTTTTTCGCCAAATAAGATACATCAACAGAGTTCAAACCTGTGCTTTGGAGAGTCTACGTCGCCAACCACAACGGGAGGCGATCTGCATTCTCTCTGACAGTTGTGCGACCTTTTAGGTTCTAGCATCTTACTATATAGCATCCAAACTACTATGGGAATGTCTGCAAAACCTAACTGTTCTAGACAGGAACAACAAGGTCACCACGGTTACAAGTCTTCTTTGTACACTAGGGTGGGCTGAAGTGTCAAAATATCGTATGCTACTCGATACCATGACTAGTATCGATTTCCTGATACCATGACTGGTATCGGATGTATCGCTGCTAAGGTATCGATAGCTACAAATTAAGACCTGGTGTCGATATCAAGAAACCAATACTGGAGTATCAATAACAATAAATCGATCAACAAAGTATTGATACATCTCAATACTTAACCGATTCCAGTATTAGAATCGATATCGAAGTAGCACGATCAAATTAATTTTAAGAAATATTGTTTTTTTCTACCAAATCTGGCCTGCTTCGATTATAGGCTGATTGGTGGTACGTCAGAACTTTCAAAATAAAAAAATCTCCTAGCTGGTGATTTCCAAAATCCGTAATCTGTCAGGTAAGCACGTTGTATTATCTGTTTCTACACATTTTATACAGGTTGTTCACAGATTTCACGTCCAAGTGTGTACGTGTTTACATAGTTAATCCAGCTTATAACGTAAACCTGCATTGCTAATGCACTATTAGTAACTGATTTTTCAGAGCAGTAGAGCTTGACACGTTAGTCGTAAAACGCTCCTGCACTTACGAACGCGGTCACGTAGCAACATCATGCGATTTCCTCAAGTGTAACTCGTTAAAACTCTGAGATCCCTATTTAGTAACAAAATGTAGCGTCGTTGTGTTCGTGTTAAATCGATAAAGTTGTGAACGGGAACTGTAGTAGCTTTTCTAACCTATTGTGCATGTATGCATGCATATGTTAATCCGTAAAGACTGAATTAATTTTCGCCAATATTAAATATCAGTTGCTTTTATGATATTTAGTGAAACATAACATTTATATCCGCTTATGAAAATTATAGATGCTTGTTGATACTGTTTCTAAGAATATTAGTTTCAGTATTTAATATTTTCAGAACCGCAAATAAGTAGTCATGAGAAGTTGTAAGTTATATCTGCAAGAAACTTTCTCTTTGAAGAGTGTTACTAAGATGACCTTGACCATCTTGGGTAGCTTTGATAGTTCCTCGCATAACTTTAACTCTAGTTTTCACCGAAATAAGTTTACAATTCCTTTATCTTGCTGCGTTCTACTTTATCGTAGTTTGCCTCGCTCTGGCACGTCATATAACGATTTTGGTGTTTCGCATCGCGTTATCTACATTCGTGCAAATCCCTCTGACTTATGCAAGTATCGTGCTACCGTTGCTACATTCACGTTCCCCCTGGTTGAATAAATACTCAAAAATATCGCTTCGAATCGCTTTATGTATGTATAATTTCCCCAACCAGACAACCAGCGGGCGGACTACTCCTCGGCGAACCGACTTTTGTCCTCCCCTACTATCTTCGCCAAATCCTCTCGCCACGTCCGTTTCCCTGAGTGTGGCCACCAGGGATGGGGTAGTGCATTTATTATTTAATAAATTGTTATGTTCTTCTAGGAAATCTGTAGCGACAACGCATGTTCGGGTTTTGCTTTTAAATTCACGCTCTTTATAGTTAATAAATTGCTTTATCACTATTCTTTAACAACTGCTTTATTGTTTATACTTATTTATTATCAATTGCTGCAATTAATAACTCGAAATTGTATCTATTTTGTTATGTATTACCAAAGAAAATATAACATAATGTAATAATAATGTAATTGAAAATATATATATGATTGTTGTTTGCGTGAGGGAGATAAATGAGTTAGGAAGGTCTAGAGATCTCTTGCCATTTCTGTGTGATTCGTCATTGCATTTGGCAAAATGTCCATGCGATGAACACAAAAGAAAATCGTGTTTGTCTCAGAAAGAAAAGTATGCAAGTATTTTTCCTGCTGAGTTTACATGGCATGATATCGGTTTTCCCCATCATGCAAGGTTTCCAAGAGACAAGCATTTATAATTTCAAATCTACTCACAAGGGAACACCGGCAACTGTCGCACCCCGATTTCGATGAAACTTTACAGATCGAAAGACTACCTTAACGTAAGAAACACGTATTTTTCTGTTTCGCCGGAAACAACCGATTGTGGGATACAGCCCTCCAAAGATTGGACGATTTTTTTAATTTTTGCAAATATTTCTTAAACTATGAGAGATATTAAATTTTCTCCTTAATAAAATTTGCAACATATTACACATCCCCAAGGATGACTCCGTCCATTTTTGCAAAAAGTTCATAACGGGGGACGGGGTACTCTATACCCCCCATTTTTTTTAAATTCCTTATTTTCTTAATCATCAAAAAAAAGCCGCTTTTACATAGAACACGATGATGTATAACAAATTTCGAAAATTATTAACAGTAATAATAAGTCAAAATAAATAAACTATTCTCCTGTCATCAATTTGGCATGGGTTTACGTCACTGTGCTACAGAAGACGAAGTAAAAGTATGCATTTTCACCTACGAGTAGGCGAACTTTATTAATTATTCAGTCACTGATATATATAATTGATAATTTGTATTATAATTTGGCATTGCGTTGCCGAACTATTTATTTTATAGCCTGCTGATTTTCCTCAAAGTATCAATCATTGTAACCCTCATTTTTTCGCTGATGACAATTAATTATATTAGCTCTTTGAATTGAAGAATTTACCATCTACAACTATTCGCATTATTAATGATATCAATAGTCTGATAAGCAAAAGTTACACTACTTACAAATCACCTCAACTAAGTCAACGGTTATGGTCTTCTTTAAACGGGGATATGGTGACATAGACAGCATAGACATAAGAATTGATGGTGCATTACTTAAAGTTACATCTGCTGCTGAAAATCTAGGGTTGCTGATTGAGACCAATCTTCGCTTCAAAAATCATGTAAATCAGCTAATAGGTACCTACATAAAGTGTATGCTGCCTTAAGATACTTATATAGCAATAGAAAAATTAACCTAAGATCTTATTATGTGATTCTCTTGTGCCTTCACATTTCAATTATTGTGACGTTGTCTATGGCCCCTGTCTGGATTACGAATATTCTTTAAAAATACAAAGAGTGCAGAACTGGCATGGTTCGTTTACAACTGACATAGAATGTACCTAACATACTTCTCCTTACATAAAAAGGGCTAATTGGCTGCCCGATCGCATGCACCTTCACCTTTGCGCGCTTATACATAATGCTAAAGGCGTGCACCTCTGTACGAGGGAGCGTTTTTATATTCGCGGAATAAGCGGGTTGTAGGGGGTGATTAGGCGCATTGGGGGCGTGGCCTGTGCAGCGACTCATAATTAGTATAAATACGAAGTTTCATTGTTATTAGACAGTTAGTCTTTGAGCTCTCGTCAACCAAGTAACATAATCAGGAGTGAAAAGTGAAATATGGAAAAAATCGAATATCGTGCAGTTATAAAGTTCCTTACCAGGCAAGGAAAATCAGTCGCGACCATAATGAATGAGATGTCATTGGTTTACGGCGACTCTTGTCCAGGAAAACCATGGTGTACAAGTGGCATAGTTTATTTAAACAAGGAAGGAATCCCTTGAAGACGACCCGAGCTGGGAAACTCATGGCAACGGTATTTTGGGACTCGGAAGGAATATTGTTGATTGATTATAAAGATAAAGGTGTTTCTATAACCGGAGAATATTACGCTTCAATATTAGAGCGACTAAAAGAAGCCCTTAAAAGAGAAAAAGACGGGGAAAATTGACGAAAGGTGTGCTGCTTTTGCACGACAACGCGCCCGTCCACAAGAGCCGCGTTGCGTTAGCTGCCCTGCATAAGGTGGGCTTCGAAATTGTGAATCACCCACCCTACAGCCCAGACCTGGCCCCGAGTGTTTATTACCTGTTTCCGAAAATAAAAAAAGAGCTGCGGATAAAAAATTTACTGCCGATGATGAAGTCAAGGAGGCAGTTTCGCGTATTTTGCAGATAAAGAGAAATCATTTTTTTATGAGGGTATAAATAAATTAATTGAAAGATGTGAAAAATGTATCCGTCTTGCAGGTGAATATATTGAAAAAGAAAAAATAATTTGGTTTTCTTATTTCCACCCCTTATCCCCCATTCCGCGAATATAAAAACGCTCCCTCGTACATTGGCAATATGATGAACGAGCGAGCTGTGTTCCATAGCGACTTGAAGTACATGGATCGCTCGGCTTTCCACAAGCCTTCATTCTGCTACGTTGCACTCAAATATTTTAACACCTTTCCAGCGAATGTAAGGAATAAAACTGGAAAAGCTTTTAACTATGCTCTAAAATGGTACCTATCTGACATTGTGTGATTGGGAAATTTGACTTAATTTTTTCACGTGCATTGTGTACACATTACGATGTATGTCAAATTTTCTAACGTTACTTAGTTTTAAAATTCCCAACCAAGAAAACGTCGCATTTTAAGGTAAAGAACATAATAGTTTTCTCAAGTTTTGTATCTGTAGAAATATTCATAATGTAAGCTATTAGCTCTATGATTCGTGCATTAAATTATTACCTAACATTTACGAAAGCCTACGAATTCTATAATGCGTAGATATTATATTTGTCAGAATGTCGTCGGACAGCATATTTCCTTAACTCCAAACTAAACCTCTAACTCAATATAAACGACCGCGGTTCTCATAATATATTTCCCGCCTTTTTTTTTCTTCGTTTAAACATTATACAAATTTATCCAACATTGCCGGACACTTAATAAAACCGTTACGGCGGCTTTTATGACAAATATATTAATTTTACGGCCCGTTACATACTATATAGTCGCAGCGATATTGTATGGGCGTTAAAGTGCTATAAAACCTTTATCCCAAATGGTAATTAAGCGAGAAAGCATTAGGGTGTACTGCATTGGATAGTAAATTGATCGCAATTATTTTTAAGGACGATATAATAATAATAATAACACACGAGATGTATTTTAATACGCTAACATAAACCTGATTGTTAAGGTTATAATGCGACATTGCAGTCATTGCGTGTAGCGCAATTTATAATGAATATGATAAGAAAATTAACCTGATAAAAATGCGTGGTTTTGTTGGATCTCTCATCATTACACTTTTTCTACACAGAAAATATCCGGGAGATATATCGCTTTTACAAACAAATCTATTGACAGGTTACGTAGTAGTAAAATTTGAATCTTGCAAGGTTTGCAAGGATTCACGGCGAAATTTTGTCAAGTTCAAGTTGTAGACGATAACAGATTAACGTCTCTCTGGCAGAAGAACTAAAAAACGGTTGTGTCATTAATATACATAATGAGATATATTTGCGGAATCTTGGGTAAGTATATCGAAGCTGATACCAGGACCAAATTAGGCCCAAGAGAGAACCTGCTTGACCCCGTGGCTATCCATTTCGAGGAAAGAATCCTCTAATCTGACAGAAAACAATTAATCTTCTTAAGACGTTTTCCTGGTCTTCACCTGAGTCTTTTGATTTCGTTCATGTCGACCGAAGAAACAGCTTTCACAATGAGACTTAAAGGTCATTGAATCATCATCCACCTCTCGCTCAATTCCGTCATTCTAATTAATGTTATAGAAACATACGCTATTCTAGAAATATTACACAATGTGTTAACAGTAACAAGATTGAACGTGAGCTTGAATTATATACACAATTGAAAATATCACTACATATCAGAAAAGGAAATTCATTTAATAGTTTTAAATTAATAATACTTCATTAAATTTTTTAGTGGAAACACCTACATGAGTGATGCGAAAATATTTACTGGTGTATAAATAAATAATAAAAGTTATCAAATTTGGTTTCATCATTTCCGTGTTATTTAACCAAACATTTTAAAATTAATTACAGGAAATGCAAATAAAGGTAAACAAACAAACATTTTCTCTTGGCAGTTTTTCTTAGTATAGTATAATATAATTTCAAATCAATAATATTCACAAATATTCACCTCGAAAGAATAAATTAACTCAAAATTATTTCACCGCTTGATGAATTACTGATTTTCAATCAAGGTGAATATGTATATGTGTGTGTATGTGAAACTAAAGTTGCGTCATATTTCTCGCACAAATAACGTTTCATTAATAGTATATACAATTTCAAGCCAAAAATAGAATAAAAAAATCATCAACCAATGCGAGGCGAAAAATTCAACGCGAAATCGTAATTTTTAATTTAAAACGCGTTATATTTTTAATCGAAAACTGTAATTACGAGGTGAAAACATCTAATATTCGTACGAGAAGTAATAGTAACACGACCACCTGAAATACGCTCGGCGAAAAACTAAAATAAAAATTTTCCATTTGATAATATGCATATTGGTTGAAATGTTGGACGTTATCGGATAAATTTCAAAAGGGAACATATTTCAGTCCGCTCAATTTATCTTCCCTCCCGGACTTCATTAAAACCTTATTGTTTATAGATTCCATTGTATTAAAGTAGCAAATTATGAGCACTTAAAGGAAAATTATAGGTAATTGACTTCTCGCCTAAATGGCTGAAACTTTTCCCATTTTCTGACTTTCGCATCTTTTATGCTCGCATTCGAATGGGGCACCTTAATTTGTAAGATCTTCCAACTGCTTTAAAAGATGATGCTCTGCCGCACCAGAATATCGAGAAATTATTCGGATAATGTTGGTGTAACGTTTTCTAATATACTGAAGAATTTTTATAAAACGTTTCACAGAAATAATAAGAAGATAGTTCTAAAGCACAGGGTAGTATAAACTTTTTGAGTAATAACAGAATTAATAACAGAAATAATTTCCTTATGACGTCTTTGATGATTTTAAACAATTATAATAATTTTAGTAGTAGTAAATTAATTTTATAATAAAAACATCAACAGTAAAACAAATAACATAGTTACGGACAAATTATTGTAGAATTAATAAAAGAGCTAACAAGAAACGAGAAAATAATAATTAATTAATCGAGAATTTAAGAAAACTGCAAACTGTACATGCATGAAATGCACAAAAACAAAAACACTTGAAATAAACGAGCGTGTTTCAATTTCCAAAATATTGTATTAATACAAATACGACATATTTCACACACACAGTGGCTTTGTCAAGTATATGTACATATAATACTAAACTAAGCTATATCTGTTGACATTGGTGGGGGTGGTTTTGAATAGGTTTAAAAGTGAGAGTTGGATATGTGTTTTTTGAATTTGTTGATTTCTAAACATTCTAAATTGTTTAAAGGACACTTATTTTGTGTATGCAGAATTTTAAAATTGTCGTTGCAATCGTGTTCACATTCTAGAAAATGTTGCAGCATTATTAGCATAGCGAAGTCGGTTTTATTTTGAAAAGATCTTCTGTGTTCTTTAATTCTGGTATTAAAAGGACGACCTGTTTGGCCTATATAGAAGTTTTAGCCTTACAGTTTAACTCATAGACTCCCGACATTTCACCTTTTTCCGTTTTTCCTTTTTATTTTTGATGATCTTACCTACAGTGTTAGTGGCTTTAAGTGGAAATGTTTATGTCTTGCTTTCTTTTTAACATTTTACTGATTTCCTTAGAAACTGGGCCTAAATAAATTAAGTTTGTATATCTTTTGTTCTTTGTTTTGTGTATGGAAAGTAGAGTTTATAGCCTGATTTAATAATTTCTTCTTTAATATATTCTATATCTACTATCAGGGGGTCAAAATTGTTTCCGCTATTTGTTTAATTTAATCAAATTCAGTTTCGAAATTTTTTGTATTGAGGGGTATAGTTATTAGTCTATGTATCATATTATGAAAAGCCGCTAGTTTGTGTTGTGTAGGGTGGTTTGATTGGTTATTGATTATAGAATTAGTGTGTGTGTTATGATAGATAGCTGTCAATATCTCAGTATCGCTGGTAGACGATTGTCAATTTACTCAGACTTATAAGGGAGGTTGTTCAAGCATGTATATTTAACCTTACAGGCGATAAGCAGGGCAATCTTTTTTATGGGGCAGGTATCTCAAAGAAAAAGAAATGGGACAATCTCAATACATATCAGTAGGGTAGTGCCCCATTTCGTTTTCTTTTGTGGTATACATTAGGTAAATTACCTTGGAATATCAAGATTCCTTAATTGCGATTTATCTCTCCAAAACGATTTGGATTTGGATTTTTAGATAGATAACACTCGGTATAAAACTCAGCAGGTGCCAGCAAGTATCTTATGCAATCATGAATTGAAGATAACAGTAAATAATAAAGGCACCAGAATTTTTCTGTTGGCCTAATTTCAATTAATTAATTTGGGTAGAGGATGGTCAAAAGAATAGTGTCAGATAACGGGAAATATTGACTGTAATGAAACAAACGAATAATTTATTAATTAAGAAAACTGTTTTAAAATATGGATAACAGTATTGACAATATTAAATAATAATAACATTATATAATAATAAATCATTTTTGTGCAAAAAAATAAATACTGTTACTCTATTTATGTATACAATATATCTATGTAATGGTGTGTTTTTTTTGGGACTGCACGGGCGGAGAGACCGTAAGGCAAGCTCGGCCATAAGGAAGGCCTATTGTGCCCCAATGGTGCGTTATTATACATTAATAAAAACTGGAAATCAGTCTTAATAGTAAAGAAACTATAATTGCGGCACTACAAAATGTTTAATGTGTAAAAAAATATAAAAATTGAGAAATAGTATAGAATGCGAAACGTCTACAGTTAAAAGAGTTTCTAAATTGTGTCCAAATTATACTGCCTGCAATATGTTATAGGTTTGGGAAAGAAAATTAAAATTTCTAAATTTCGAAGTGCGGGAAGTCAGCTTTTGGATAACCCTTCACACTATCAAGCTAAGAATTTGCAGATGGTGAAAGGAACTCTTCCAGTAGATCAACAAACACTTACTGAAAACTAAAGACAAAAATAAACAATAAAGAAAAAGTATCGCCTATATTTTAATTACAAAAAGAAATCATAAATAAAATTTAGTTGTGTACAAGATAGTTGTAACTTTGTTACAACTATCAACAACAATTATGTGTAGTAGCAGTAGTGCAGTAGAAATAATAATGCTAGCAAAATTAGTAATAGAATATCATAAAGACATGTCACACAGACGACTCAGCAGAAGAAGAGACGCAGGTAAGATTCTGTAAATGATATGTTGATGGAGACATGCATATACAGTGCGGTTCTAAAGTGTCTTCTCCCCACCCTCCTTCCTAGTAACTTTTGATCGGTTTAATAGACAGGTTCCAGTGTTTTAGTTCCAGTCATTAATATAAAATATTATGTACTACATTTTTGAAGCATAATTTCTATTTAGTTTCAAAGACCGACGACAGGGAGCGATATAGTATCAAAATTTTAAATGAAATGTCGAGTGATACCTCATTTTAAAGGTCTTATTGAATATGGTATTATACCAAAATTTTATCCACTCATATGAACATACTAATAGAACAAAGTTTTATTTTATTATACATTTTATGGTTTATGCAGTCAATTTTAACAAATTTTTGGTGGCTATGGATTCTAAAACGTGTGTCTCTTATTAGACCTATACTTACCTTATAAATGTCATAAAATAGAATTTTGTTGAAACAATTTTAGTGTCTTAATCAAAAATAATAAATGTTAACTTTCTTTGATGCATTAAAATTGTGTCACTCGAC